>OY757936.1:50763300-50783300 GCA_963585895.1 Sepioteuthis lessoniana | reverse complement strand
AACTGGATGTCGGTATTCTCTAAGAAGTTACACATGGAGACATAGGGATTATTGCTGAGATAGCAAAAATGTGTTGTGAAACTGCCAATAAATTTTCATGTATAAAAACGTGTATACAGTTTATTAAAGACGGAAACGTTTCGAAAAATCCACATAGAAATAGACACAAACGAACACACATACACACACTCCTCCAATGAAATCCAAGCTTTCAAACTGCCCTTAAATGTTATTGCTTGTCAGTTTAACTCAGTTGAACTCAGCTGAACATTTACAGTTTGCACTTTTAGGACAACTGTATAAATCTTTTCAATTTCATAAATAAAATATTCAGCCAATGAATTATCAAACATTTTTTTAATTAAAAAGAAAATCACACAACGGCAGAAAAGCAGCCAGGCTCTTCTCGAAACGGATGTGGATTGTCATTTCACCAAACGGTAACGTATACTATTATTCGCTCTCGGTTATTTCCCCAAACACCCAGTTAGCCATTTCAAAAGTTTAAGTTGAATGTTAACGTAAAAAAAAGAAAAGATGGCTTTTTATTGGTTCCTGCTTGTGCGAAGGTATTTGGTAAACACACATACACACACGCCCTGCCTGCAACTATCCACCTCCTGTACCATCGAAATCTCCCGCCGCAATATTGCACGTATTTTCTTATTTATTCTGAAAACTTTAAACTTATGGTTAATTCACTTTGAAAGCACTGGTTAAGTTAAGCAGCAAATAATCGGCTCAATACTTAAATTAGTGACCAGTTTGAAAGAGCATGTACTGTAAGTAGCCTAAAGCCTGTGTGTCAGGAAAAAAACATTTCCGAAACAAAATCGAAAACCAACGTACTGAAAGACAATAAAAACACAAATCGAACACAAACGAAGTTATAACAGCTATGAATAAGCACACACACACACACACACACACACACACACACACACACAAAATAGGAATATGTATATAAATATATATAAGGTCGACCTAAGGATATGTAAAACCTTTTTGAATGAAGAGATTCGTTGCGTTGTTTTTGATTTTCCTTCTACACAAACGATTACGTCACAACAGAAAGAAGTAACCAGCTTTCTTCTCCGAGATGAACGTCACTTCAACGTATCCTGATAATCTACCCAGGTTATTTCACCTAGCATCCAAGAACGTTGTCCTCTGAAGGCTTGAACTCATCTCTCTCTACGAAATCCTCGACTTTCTACCAATGGTTGGACCAGTTCATAATATTTTAAAGCCATTTTTTGGAACAGTAGTTTAGTTATTTTTTAAGTAATTTCTATTAAATTTGCTGCCCTAAGAATTCTCGAAAATTTGAGAATATGAGGGCTAAAGGGTTTGATCAGTGTTTCCAAAATTTTTGTGCAAATGCACCCCCCCTGCACAAACTAAAATTTTTTCTTATTATCCTCAGGTCGTGCAATTAGCAGCGCCAAGCATCTCTTGTTCGTCCAACTTGGATAGTCTGTGAGATGGAAAGCAGGTGGCCATACAACTGCTGTTTTAAGACATACTTCCAGGATTTGTTCAAAACGGCTCTCAGCATTCTTGTGTAATTCCTGTCAAGCTTTTTCTTCAAACGTTTCATTCAAGCGGCAGTGGTGCAACCATATAGTAGTACTGACTCGGCTTCAGCTTTGAAGAAATCTCGTTTTATTTTATCAAAGATATTAGATTTCCATATGATTGACATCTTTACCAACGCGTATGCTGACACCGCTTTCAGTAGATGAGATTATGCTGCTGAGGTATATGAACTGGTCCACGAATTTCAGACTTATTGAGGAGCGGCCGCCTTGTTTAAAATACATGAACTGTGTTTTATCTGCTTTCACCCGTAAATTATACATTAATGTAAATCACCCCCCTAACTCCAACGTCACCATGGGGAGAGGTATGAACTCCGTTGGAAAATACTCCTATTTACCCAACCCCTCCGCTCGGGCAGGATATGACACAAGGTCAATTTTTAAGCAGAGTTTAACAGGTTTGAATTCACAGTTTTCCTTCTCATAGACTAGTTGCTTCACCAAGGCTGAAGAATTCAGTCTGCCCTACTATTTACCCATAGCTGGAGGGAGAATAATTGGATTCATACCTTTCCCAAGGGTATTAGTGCTATGTGAAATGCAATCAGTCTTGTCCAGGATTTGAACTCGTATTGCCGTGTCCATTTCCTACGACGATAACCATTACACCACGGGCACCTCCGTTGGGAAATACTACTTGTTTGAAAGATTATGGTGCTGTTACTCTTTTCGTATACCTTGTATCAATTGTGTGAGAGAGACTTTTTTTTTATTATAATAAAGATTTTTTTTTGTCTTTAAATCTCAGCTCGGATTCATAAGCTGACCACCTAGTACCGATAGATAGCACACATGATCGCTCCGTGCTCACAGTTAAATCCAACTTAAATAAATTTTCTCTTATCTATACTTCTCTGATGATGATATACAAATTTTCTCAACACCCCCTCATGCCTTTGAACGACCCCAAACTGCGAAATAATTTTAGTCATCGCCAACTCATTACTCATAAATCCCGCCCAACCCAAGCTGGTAGTACGAACACCAATGGAAAAGGCTGCGTTAAATGAACTCTTTCTCTCCTGTTGTACTTGGTTTTCTCTTCGAGCCTCTAAACACCTACCACCGGTGAAATAATTTTAGTGACCGCCAACTTATAAACTATAAACTATAAAGCCCTCCCACCCTCGCTGGATTATACGAACTTATACTCTCTAGCTGATATTGGTGTTCTCTCACTAAACTTTTTCTCAGCTGTGTTGAATTAGGCTTTTCTTAATTTCGAAGTCTGAAAAGGAACGGGACTGGTGTGCTATGTTTTAGTTTAGTTTGCATTTATGGCATATCAACCATTGTAGTATATTTAATGCCAAATCCATTTTTATGCATATAAACAGTTCTATATAAAACAATTCTGTTTATCATAAGTACATAGTTTAAATGTCAAAAACACTTCTATTTCAAGTTATTCAGTTTAGTCAACAGAGTTAAATGGTTCCAAGTATTGCTATTTATCACTAACAATTCAATTAAACATCAGTCATTTCTTTACACACAGTTAAAAGTCAAAACAGTTCTATTTCAAACAATTCAGTTTAGTATACGTACGCAGCTTAAGTGTCAGAATAGTTATATTTCAAACAATTCAGTTTTGCATAAGCACACTGTTTAGTTCTATTTGATCCATAGATAGGACCTTATCAGGTGCTACCCCAACGGGTCTGAGTGGACCTGGGAGCTATGTCAATGAAGGAGTACTCCGCATTCCCAAAGCTCCAGTATTTCTGGAGCCTCACCATCAGGTTACTTAGAATCATATCCAGGACGAGTCTTACCCCTCTGCAGAGATGCAGTAGGTGTATCTTACTGCCCCAGCCGACTACGCCAGGTGTTCTGTGTGTGCTATGAGCGAAAGAGAGATGAGCGGATTGTGTTATCATATAACGTGATACTTTGGAGTATGTAACTGTTATCTGAGTTTTGTTTTTTTTGTAATGGGTTTTATTTACACCTCCTCTTTCGTTCAGCTTTGAGGACTGAAGAACGAATAAACCTGAAATTGTTTGTTCGGTTCGGAATAACTCTGTCACAAGCACTTGTAATGCTGAAACAAATGTATGGAGATAACAGCATGTCACGAACACGTGCTTTTGAATTGCACAGGAGGTTCAAAGACGGTCACGAGGAGGTGAAAGATGACTTCAGGAGTGGGAGGCCTTCAACGAGCAGGACGGAGATGAATGTCGAGCGGGTAAGGTAGGTGGTGTATGCTGATTGTCGGTTTGACTGTTCGAATGGTCGAAAGATGATATGGAACAATATTTGGAAGTTTAAAATCGGAGATTTAGGCATATCTAAAAAGTAACCGAACTGGATGTATTGAGCATCCGGCAGTTCCTGGCCGTGAGGAACATCGTCATCTGGAACAAACTTCATATTTACCTGATCTTTCACTGTGATTTTTTTTCTTTTTCTCAAGCTCAATAGGATCATCAAGGGGACCTGTTTTGGATCCCACCATAAGGGTTGCAACAACGGAACTGAGAGGCATCCCAGAAGAATCCTTCCAGTAGTGCATAGAAGCAGAACAAAGAGGGCCGGCAAAGTATATTAAACTCGAGATTACTTTGGAAGGAAAAGCTTGTAGTTTGTTGTTTTTAATCAAAATAAATTTTTTGGGAGAGTAGTCCCGTTAATTTTCAGACACACCTCGATTTCTCTGTTATTATCAACACACATGGATTGTAGGGACCAGGTTGATAACCCCAATTACAGAGATGAGACGGACATTTGTCGATATGCAATTACATATCGATTAAAAAGAATTAGAGTGTAACTTAAAAGTTCAATTATTCTACATTTCATTATAATAGAAGACCAGATATAAAATGAAGTATGACCAGCACTTTGCTTTTCAGCGTTCAAAGCTGACTAAACGTCATAGATTTTTTTCGCGTTTCAGAATGCTACGACTACTGACTATAATCAACTTCCGGTTACACGTTTACGAAGCCGGAAGTCTTTTTCGCGTAGGAGATTAACGAAATCGGATTTTTGTCAAGTAGGAAGGTAGTAGTTATTTTGGAGTGTATTGCTTGCCGAGCTTTTACTCAGCTTCTGCATATATATATATATATATATATATATATATATATATATATAATATATATATATATATATATAATGTGTGTGGGGGGGGAATCATTCTAAGAACGTTTTTTCTTAAATCAAGAAAGAGTTCAAATATTAGCCAGTAGAACAGGATATAACCAAAAATAAATAAACTGTTATTTCAACTTTTGACTGGGTACAGGAATATTTTTACATATGTGTGTGTGAATATATATATATATATATATATATATATATATATATATATATATATATATATATATATATATATGATTGGAAAAAAACTCTACAGACCGTCATTTGGCTATAATAAATTTATTTCAGCTGTTCCTTACATATGAGAATCCAACTTCTAGCTCATTTCTTTTTGCCCACATCCCCTTTCTTTTCTTTTTTTAAACGAGTAATAATATTCTTATAGTTTTATCTCTTCATTATGTGATGGCTATCCGAAGAGGTAGGCTTCTCATTTGGAGTGACCAGCTGAAATAAATTTATAGTAGTTAAATGACGATCTATTGAGTTTTTCTTTCAATTATATGAATTTTCTCTGCAATTATCTTACATTGAGCACTCCTGGAGATTTATATGAATTCTATAAAATATTTTCTCAAATTGAATCATTCCCAACACATCTTTGGATTATATATACATTATATATATATGGAAGTCTCTCTTTCTCTCTCTCTCTCTCTCTATATATATATATATATATATATATTAGTATGATCTTGCAGTCCTATACGCTACCCACCACCCACGGTGAGCTAACTAACGTACTCTGATTGTGACTTCGTATTAGGCCAGTTCGAACTCCAATCACACTATTAGGTTCACTTTCAGATTAATACCTTTGGGGGGGGGTGAACTACCTCACCCAGCAATGAATTAAATAATACCACAACTGTTCTTCTACAAAGATTACCTTTTGCAATAAATATACTTAGAAGGTTGATCTGCCATTAAAACAAAGAAGCCAAACTAAACCATATATATAAACACGCAGGGTAGTTTCTCGTCTGAAGATTGCATTCCACATGAGACTGTAATGGCCATGAACGTCGTTTTTCAATGTAATATTTTGTTTTTATATTGAGCACATTTATGCTTTCGTTATAAAACGATGAATCTGATTTATCTTAATCTTTTATTTATACTCCCTACTATGGATTAAATAGTATAATAGTTGTTCTCTTTGACATTAAATAAACATTAAACCCCTCCCCTCTAACGAGCGTCATGGAAATGACACTTAACCCTGTGATGATGAGGCTGTCGTCATGGGTCATTGGGGAATGTTGTAAGTAAGTAAAGTTGGCGACCTTAGTCGAAGGTGACCCGAAGGCTCCCTTTTCAAAAGCTACCACACTGTGGTGTAGGAGAGAGCGCTACTCCTTTCCTTGGATTGCTCCACTTTACCCTTGATTCGTACCTTATAATACTGAGTTTTAAGCAAGGCGACATCAAGTACCATTTTTAGAGTCTTTGAACCCCGGTCTCCCGGACCATTGGCGAAAGTACTCCTTTATTGCCGTTACGTCTATGTCTACTCTGACCTGGAGTGGTCGTACCTGTTAGAGACCCGTGTATGCGTCAAATAGAACTGTTTAATCATTTACTATACTTGAAACCATTAACAATGTGCATATATAACTATTAGTGTTAAATAGCAATACTTGGTAGCACTTAACTGTGTGCAAATAATAAAATTATAGCAATAATCGAAATCATTGAACTCTGCGAAAACAAATGAGCTCTGACTCGTTTTAAAAATGTTACCCACGAACAATTCACTAAAAATCATATGTGTGTATTTACCAACGCCTCCGCACAGGTAGGATGTGACACAAGGTTATTTTAAGCGGAGTTTAACAGGTTTTAATTCACAGTTATCTTTCTCCCAGATTAGTTACCTAACTAAGGCTAGAAAACCCAGTCCGCCCTACAATTTACCCATAGGTGAAGAGAGAATAATTGAATTCATACCTTTCCCAAGAATAATAGTGCTATGTGAAATGCAATCAACCTCGTCCAGGATTTGAACTCGTGTTGCTGCATCCATTTCCTACAACGATAACCATTATACTATGGTCACATTAAATATCATATGTATAAACAGCATTTGGCATTATTTCTGAATTCATAACCCCTTTCACTCCTGAGCACAGTCGGCTTGGGCTGTAGAATATACTGACTGTATCTCTGCAGAGGGATAAGATTCCCCAAACGATTGTCCTGGATATGACACTAAGCAATCTAATAATGAGACTCCAGTAATGCTGGAGCTTTGGGGAATGCGGAGTACCCCTTTATTACCATCGCTCCCAAGTCCACTCTGGCGCAGAGTGGTAGCAACTACTCAGTTGCTACCACTCTGTCTATGGGTCAAATAAATTGTTTGACATTGAAACTGAGTGCAAACAAATGATTGAATCGTTTGAAATAGAACTGTTTGATCATTTAACTATGTGTAAACAAATGACTGATGTTAAGTTGAATTGTTTGTGATACATAGCAATACTTGGAACCATTTAACTGTGTTCAAAAGAATGAGCTAAAGCTTCTTTTTTAAAATGTTAGCAACAAATTGTGTTTACAAATCATATATATTCAATATGTATGTACAAACAAGACAATGGTTGATATGCCATAAAACCAAACCAAACTAAACCTCTCATTCCTGCGGACCGTCGAAACCACCAATAATGCCATCTTTTTTCAATAAGATAATCAAAACTTGGACACTTTTTTGTTCTGTATTTTTCGTATCCAGGATATAACACCAAGCTATATCCCGAGATGAAACTTCAGTTCTAGAGCTCTGAGGAGTGTGGAGTACTCC
This sequence comes from Sepioteuthis lessoniana, assembly GCA_963585895.1. Classification (NCBI taxonomy): domain Eukaryota; kingdom Metazoa; phylum Mollusca; class Cephalopoda; order Myopsida; family Loliginidae; genus Sepioteuthis; species Sepioteuthis lessoniana. The sequence goes on along the minus strand of OY757936.1, from coordinate 50,775,785 downwards.
TTCATTTCCAATACTTCAAGGACTACTCTGACTGATAGTACCTATCTACAGATCAAATGGATCTGTTTGAAAATTATGAGATTTGGATTGGAATCCCATATGACAGTGCAAATAAATAAGACAATTTTGTCTCCTTGCATTTAAAAAAATGTGCTGTTTGCATATTTTTTAAATGCAAAGAGACATTGAAAATATACTAATGGTTTCAACCAAACAGTTACAAATTAATCAAATTTCGGCATTAAATGACCCATATGCAGTTGATATGCTGTTAAACAAATAAACTAAAGTAAAGCAAAATATATTCATGATTACAATCAAACAGTTACAAATTAACAAAATTTCGACATTAAATAACCCATATGCAGTTGATATGCTGTTAAAGAAATAACCAAACTAAGCCAAAATATAGTTATGATAACAATCAAACATTCATTTTAAACGTTTATTTGTAATATTATCACATAATATTTTATGGTATCAAGTATTCTTATAAAATACAAATAATTCTCAAGCAGATCTATTTGACTTGTAGTAAGTACTACTCTGGGTCAGAGTGGACCTAGGAGTAATGGCAATAAAGGTGTACTTTACTCTCCTCAGATCTCCAGAACTAGAACCTCATTATCATATCCTGTATAGTGTCACTCACAAAACGCCCCCTTTTTTGTCTTACCTCACTAGGGGGTGGGATTCAGTCAGTATATCCAAAGCACCCCCGACAGGGAAGTTGTGTTCACGGGTCGTTTAGTATCTAATTGAAAAGAAAGTTTGTTTATTTTTTCTTGTTTAATTTTATTCTATTTTAAAACGTAGTACAATTAGCCAGTTGTGGTTCTATCTTTGACGTTATTGGTTTTTGTGAGGTCTCCCACATTTTTACAGAATTTATTTCCCTTCATATCCCCGTTTCACTTTCTAAATGAATGTCTATTATAAAATAAGCTTATTTATTTATTTATCTATAAGCAAATTCATCACTTAGTGATCGCTACTAAAAGGTTTGGTTTTATGGTATATAAACCATTGTTGGTTATTTAATGCCAGATACTGTTTTCACATATATATTAAATATAAGATTTATAAACACATTTTTTAGATACACACAGTTAAATGATCGAACAGTTCCATTTCAAACAATTCAATTTAGCATAAATCATTTGTTTGCATACAGTTTAAATGTCAAACTAAGGATTATTATAAGTTACTCGAAACCATATAACTGTGAAAATTATTTGTATTAAAATAGTTACTTGAGGCTATGATTATTTACTAAGGATTATTATTCGCTACTTGAAACCATATAACTGTGAAAATTATTTGTATTAAGAATAGTTACTTGAAGCTATAATTATTTACAAAAGATTATCATTAGTTACTCGAAATCATATAACCGTGAAAATTATTTGTATTAAGAATAGTTACTTGAAGCTGTAATTATTTCGACCCATAGGTAGGACCCTATCAGGTGTTACCACTCCGGGCTAGAGAGGACCTGGAAGCGATGACACTGAAGGGGTACTTCGCATTCCCTAAAGCTCCGGTATTACAGGAGCTTCACCATCAGATTATTTAGTGTCAACTCCAGGACACTTATTGGGTGCGGGGGAGTTACCCCTCTACAAAGATGCAGTCGGTATATTCTACAGCCCCAGCTGGCTGGGCTAGCCAACAAAAAGAAGAAAAATGCAGATAAGTCTACGTTTATTGTTTAACGACATATCAACTGCTTATGGGTTATCTAAAGCAAAATTTGGTTCATTCTTAAATGTCTTTTTTTCTTTTTCTTTTTTTTTTCTTTTTTGTAAGGATTACTATATTTTGGTTTGATTTTGTGATTTGTTTAACTGGATATCAACTTCTTATGGGTTATTTAAAGCCGAAATTTGATAAATTTCTAAACGTTTGATTATAATCATAACTGTATTTTGGCTTGGGTTATTTGTTTAACGCCATATCAACTTCTTATCAAATGCTGAAATTTGTTTCATTAAAGAATTATTCGAATTCGATAGTAATAGTTGATGCTATATAACTGTAAATTATTTGTATTAAGAATAGTTACTTGAGGCTATAATTATTTACTAAGGATTATTATTCGCTACTTGAAACCATATAACTGTGAAAATTATTTGTATTAAGAATAGTTACTTGAAGCTATAATTATTTACAAAAGATTATCATTAGTTACCCGAAACCATATAACCGTGAAAATTATTTGTATTAAGAATAGTTACTTGAAGCTAAAATTATTTACAAAAGATTATCATTAGTTACCCGAAACCATATAACCGTGAAAATTATTTGTATTAAGAATAGTTACTTGAAGCTATAATTATTTACAAAAGATTATCATTAGTTACTCGAAACCATATAACCGTGAAAATTATTTGTATTAAGAATAGTTACTTGAAGCTGTAATTATTTACTTAGGATTATAATAATATTATTTTCATAATAATTATTATTACATTTTCTAACAGTGGCTCCAAATTCATTTTTCAAATTGAGATTATACAAGGGTAATTCAATAAATAAGATGTTTTTGAAAAAAAAAAAAAAAAAAGCAATATAAATGTTTTTAGTGTTGTTTTTTCTTTTTCTTTCTTTTTCCTTTTTTTTTTTTTTTTCGGAGGGTGGGGTTTGTAGTTTAGGGGAGGATTTTTGTTGTTTATCGCGTTTCTTTTTTCCAAGAATTTTTTTTCATAAATGTAAACTCTGCATTGATTGTAATTGCTTTATAACGTAGATTATTTAAATCACGCAAAAATATTTGTTTTGAGGCTACTGAAAATAGCGGCAAATCAGAGCCCTCCAAGACTTAAACAGAGGTCTGTTATCAAATTTTTGGTGGCTGAGAAGTGCAAACAATGTGAAATTTTCGCAAGAATGTGTGATATGAAGAGAGAAACATGTTTTAATCAAAAAAAGTTTACAAATGGCTAAACATGAGTTTGGCGTTACGAGCCCCGAATCAAAAAGACAAACCATGAAGTGAAAACACTGACTATCCGCGAAAGAAAAAAGTTCCTGGTACAGCGGTCAGAGATAGATAGATATATAGATAGATGGATCGATAGATAGAAATGGACTGAGAAAGAGAAAAGGAGAGAGAAATGAACAGAAGGAGATAGATAGATAGATAGATAGATAGATAGATAGATACTCCACCAATTCAGTGAAATGGAATATTCTGGTTTTTGCAAATAACTTTCGTATTTCTCGCTTGAATTTATATAAAATTAGACATTTTCCTCGTAACAGTATATCAATTCGATATATGTAAGTAATCTGGCATATCCTCCTCGATATTAAGCATATTATCGCCTAATATCATAAATCGCAAGAGTTAAGAATATCTCGTAGGCACGAAAAGTCATCATTTATTCGTTGTGGGAAGCTGGCAAGACTCAAAACGAGGTTGATGTCAAGATGGAATACTCTCAGTCTGCCAAAATAACAAGACGAACCTGTTCAAAATGATTCAACTACCCTTCCAAACCCATGACAACAGATAAAGATGAACGTCAGCAGAATAGCATTCTTATTTCCAATCGATTTGCCAATTCTGGTGAAATTTCCAAAGCCTGTAATGATGTTGGTGTTGTAGGGAACGAACAAATAAATTTAAAAAATTTAATTAAATTAAAAAAATAAATAAATAAAAAGAAAACTATTAAATTTGCACAAACTCCCGGAGGTCACTAACAGGAAAAGGAGATGACGCATGCGTAAAAGGGAAAAGGCATTCCTCTTGACAAAGGGAACCAGGCATTCTTTCTCTTTCAGGCAGTGACCAGCGTTTTGATAACATCGTTGCTTTCTGGTGTCTGGGCAACACGCATACGTCTTTGGACGTAGCGTTGGTTAGCCCCTTTCACCCAGTAGCAGCTCTCTCTAGGTCAGCATTATGCTGATATATGCAATACCCACAACTGAACTATAAACTAACCCTTACCGGACTTTGAAAAACTTCCAAAAGGAAACAAACCCTTATGGAATCCCGAAATACCAGATGCGGACACATACATACATAAAAACGATTAACGTATTTTTGACACCTTAAATGGGGGATTCAACCATTTCTATGTATTCAGGAAAAACTCCCTCATCCATGGAATGGTTGTTGAACCCAGTAAATAAAAGAAAGTATGAAAGAAACGTCTTTGTCTCTTACCTGTTGCTGTCTTTTCTTTTGTATAATTCTTTTGGGACTTCCTTGGGCAAGGCATTACACCGACTAACCAACGTGGGGGTAAAATAAACTAACCAAAATATGGAGTCAGATATCTAGACGGCAACACAGCCATGCCCATAGCCCATGACCTCCAGCCTCAAACCCCACAGTGTAACTGCTGGATACCGATTTCGAAGCAACTATTAAAACTTAAATAAAAACGAAAGTGTATGGGCTTAAATTGGTCTGTTGATTATTAGAAGCAGGTCGTCTTCAGTGATGAATCAAGATTCAGTATTTCCTTCGTTGATCAGGTCCCCTGCTTCAGGAGAAATTCATACAAGAGATATGATCCCAAATGCGTGTAAAAAGCGTAAAATTCCCTTTATCAGTAATATTTTGAGGTTACATGTCTGCCTCCGGTGTTTTGCAAAGATCTGTTTCTTGAAAAGATCAGTTAATGCTACTATCTATTAGGATGAACAAATTTGGGAAAAATGAATTCATCTTCCAGCATGACTTTGCTCCATCCTACCCAACATAATCTACAAAAGAAAGGTTCAGTGTGAAGAGGACACCTGTTCTTGGCTGGCAAATAGCCCGGATGTCAGTTTGATAGAAAATTTATGAGGAATCCTCAAGAGGAGATTAAGAAAATACTATCCATCAAATCTGGAAGAATTGAAGCAAATCATTACTGATGTGTGGTCATCTATGTCACCGAAGAACTTGTGAATTAAGAGGATAGTTACCAGAACAAATAAAAGAAATAGTAAATGTAAAACATACTAAAACGAAGTAATAAGTGTACTAACACACTTCTTTAAAAATGTGTTCACTAATAAATACTTCTCTTGATAAAAAAAAAAGTCGTTTTTGCCATTTTGCTATGAGATATAGCAATCTTCAAATTTTAAAAATTTCGATTCTAAAAAAACCTAGTTTATCATTGAAAAACTACCAAATTATTTTTATATACGAAAAATATAAAGTTCTTCACCAAAAATTGAATATTCCATTTCCCTGAATTAGTATAGATAGATAGATAGATAGATAGATAGATAGATAGATAATGATCAGCCTCAAAGAGATATTCATTAAAAGCCCAAATACGTGAAGAACGTAATTCTCCTGCCGGAGAATGTAAATCGAATGATGGGCCTATGAATCAGGTTTACCCCCACAGTATTCACGAGCCCATTGATGACCATCAGCGTCCTGGAGACATTTTTTGCAAGCCAAGAATTTAGTGGCCCAAGGGTAATCAGATAGCTACCTGGACTAACTTAGACCAGGAGCTTTCTTTTTACTCACCACCCATCTTGAGGGCCCATTGATCAACAAATAAAATCTTTTAGCGGAATTATATATGATGTTTGTCTCGAGTGCTTTTGGGCAGTAACACATAAATGAAAGAAAACTAACCGAACAGATAACGGATATAGAAAGGATTTCAACACGAATGTTATACACGCGGAACCACTTTTCTCGTGTAATTACGCGAAATCAAGAAACAGTTGCTATGACATCTAACGGCCGTAAGTAAACGCATTTTTAAATCACAAACTGCACCAAAATGAAAATGAACGAACGTCCAATGTAATGTCCGCTTTTAGTTGATTTTGTGTATACATAGATATAAATTTCTTTTAAATACCCTATCCGGTGGCAAAAGCTGCTCGGTACGCCAGGAGTGGCAGTACCGCCTTGAGCTACCGAAACTGTGTTATCACCCTGGTTGGCGGCTGATGAGGCTAGGGTATCGCACGTGCTTTCACACGTTGTATGATGAAAAAAAAAATTCATTAAAAGCTCAAATACACCCGTAAACATTCTCAATTTAAAAATTTTCTTCAAACCAAAAATACCTGGATTTTATCATTTCTAGAGGAACATCTTTATAATAAAAGGGGTATTACTAGGTATTATTAATTGCCAAACTCTTTCAAATATAACTACTATACCTCTTTACCAAGAATAAAATTGTATGAATATCAATAAGATATGTACTTATTTTAGGACATCTACATATTCATTTTTTGTGTGTCTTGTGATTTTAGTGTGTGTGTGTGTATGTATATATACATATCTATATATATTTGTTTCCATTTGTATGTGTGTATGATACATGTTTTATTAAACTTCGGTTTAAATTTATCAATAAATTTCTTTTCTTTTATTTGAGGTAGCCTGTAGTCCTTCGTTTGATATATTGACATTATTTTGAATTCACCACGACTACATTCATATAGGTCTTTCGACACATTTAATTTTCTGTTTTCAGTTATTCTGATATCGCTCCTGTGAAATGATGTCCCTGTATTAAGGGCCTGTGTTGACCCTATGTATATTTCTCTGTATTTGGTACATTCAATTATGTAGACTACGTTTTTTGAGTTACAGCTTAAGTCTTTATTTATTTTGAATTTTATTTCCGGGATTTTAAAGGTATAGAATTTTCCTTCAGTAATTATATCATATATTTTACATCGTTTATTATTGCATTTGGTAACCCCTTCTGTTGTGTTTGTGCGCTCCACATCAAAATTTAAATAATGGTCTTAAAGAGTATATATTTCGTATATTTTAAGTTTATACATTTATACAAACCTTTTTTATGAAAAAACTTGTGTTGGATTTTCGGTTTGGTTTGGTTGAATGCCAAATCATGTTTATATATATATATATATATATATATATATATATATATATATATATATATATATATATATTCCAGTGATTGGATTTCCTAAGGGAAGGCCATATTTTTGTTTGTAGAATTTGTTGTTAAATCTGAAGTAGGTCATGTTTGTTACGTGTTTGCAGATGTTGATTAGGGTTTTATGGGTAATGGTGAATCGAATTTAATTTTCTTAAGTGAGCAGCAAGAAGGTTGAGGCATTTTTGATGGGTATGTTTTTGTAGAGAGAAATTATGTCTAAACTGTTTATAGTTTTGTTTTATGTGTTTATGTCCTTGATCTTATTAAGTAAGTCTCCGGAGTTTTTGATGTGTGAGGGGTTGATTGTGCCGCTTACAAAACAAAACTATGAACGGTTTAGATATAACTTCTCTCTACACAAACATACCACAAAAAATGCCTCAACCTTCTAGCTATTCATTTATGAAAAATTAAACTAAACTTACCACTACCCATAAACACCCTAATCAACATCTACAAACACATAACAAATATGTCCAACTTCTAATATAACAAAAAATTCGAAAAATAAAAATAAAAAGCAATATATACATATATATATATATATATATATATATATATATATATATATATATATATATATATATATATATATATATATTCTTTAAGAAAAAACAAAACCGGTCACATTAGGATTATAAATTTATTTCCATCCTGTTATGTGTTTTTGATAAAATAAAAAAATACGAAAAAAAATTAACAGGACTTCTTCAGATCTTATGTTGAATGTTTTTTTTTTTTTGTCCTGATGGAATTACTCCCAACTCCGGTTTAACAGGACCAAATAATACCTATATATATATATATATATATATATAAATTTGTGAGCGAATACTTTATTGATAACATTTTTAGACGAGTCAGAGCTCGTTTACTTGGACGTAGTTTAATGGTTTCATGTATTGCATTTTAACACAAATAATTCAATTTGATATTAACAATAATTTAAAAGTTCTATTTGACCCTTAGATGGGACCCAGACCACTCTGGGTCAGAGTAGACCTGAGAGTAATGGTAATGAATCTGTACTCCACATTCCCCAAACCACAAATCTGGAGCCTCACTATCAAATAGTTTAGTGCCGTATCTAGGACACATATTGGGTGGGGGTTCTTGGGGCTGTAGAATACGCCGACTGGATCTCTGCAAAATTTAGATTACAGTCTGCCCTACTATTTACCCATAGCTGAAGAGAGAATAGTTGGATGCATACCTTTCCCAAGAGAATTTGTGATGTATTGAACGCAAACTGCCTCATTCAGGTTTCGAACTTGGATTGCCGTGTCCAGTTTTTACGACAGTAACCATAACGCCTCGAGCGCCTCAATAAGTCTTCTTTAGACGAACGGGATGGGAATTTTTATAGATAAATCATCAAAAAACAAGTAAACAAATACAACTGACTGTTTGTACGAGATCTTTAATAAATCGCACATTCCTAAACAGGTAGGAGATTTTGAAATACTTGGCAAACTTCGTAATTGTCAATTGTTTTGTTATGATATAGTACCTCTCCCACTACGACCATATAAATAATTACTACTACCACCATTACAACTACTACTACATTTTTTTTCATTGTGGCAACTTGTATTGCTACTACTACTACTACAAGTACACACTATTCATTTTCTTCTGTCACCTGTAGTAATAACAACAGCAGCAGCAGCAGCAATAGTATTTTTTTTCTTCTTGTTGTTGCCTCTACCTTTCTTTGTCAATGGGCCTTCTTTTTTAGACTTTTCAGTTCGTGTTGGTTAGTTTAGTTTAGTTTGCAGCCGTTCTCAACTGATTACGACCGACATCGGACACACACGCATTCTTTATGGAGTTTACCGGGACGTTTTCTATGGCTCTTTAAGGTAAGACCCCCCACTCATTATTTCATGAGAGTAACCACCCAAAGGAAACCATGAAATGATTAAGAAATTTCTGAAACAACTAACAACAAAAAAAAAAAAAACTAATTGCGTCTGAAAAACAAAGCAATTGACACCCAGTTATAAATAATATAAATATTTATATAATATATATATAATATATATATATATATATATATATATATATAACACAGTCGCCTAAACCCGTCAATTAGTGTTCATGCAATTCATAGTTTTAAAAAGAAGAAAAACTTGGAATATGTATGTGTGAGTGTGAAAATCTACCATTTCTCTCTCTCTTTCTCATGTATATATATATAATCACTTATATTGGGCGTTCTTTATAAAGAAATACTGTGCTAAACTTATCTATAACTTCGTGCCACATATCCTAAGGGCTTCATTACATATATATATAGTACACACACACACACACACACACACATACATATATATATATATATATATATATATATATATATATATATATATATTCGTTAGTTTTTTATTCATTAACGCTAATCATCAATACATACAAATATTTTTTGGTAATTTCGTTTTTTTTTTTTTTTAAAAAGAATGACTCGGTTTGAATTAACTTAATAGGTTAGGACCTCAACAGGTGGAAATCGGTCTTGTGTAAATATATTATATAAATATATTAAAAAAACGGATCAATATTACAAAGGCGGTAAATTATTGCTTTAAGATATTTTTACAACTATTACAGGAAGTTGGAATGTTTTGAATGCCAAATATTCTCTTATTAAAAAAAAAAAAATCTAAAAATCAACTAATAACTAAAACTAAATAGAATTATGTCTATTTTTAAAGATTTATTTTCGAAGTAATTTATTTTTAAATCATGTAAACTTAAATGACTTTTTTATGAATGATAAAGTTTTTGTCAATCCGGGTCGATTTTCTTTCTACACGGTCGTGCTCATTTTTAAAGCCTTCGTCTTTAAAAAAAAAAAAAAAAAAAAAGAAAGAAAAAAAGAAATATTTATATAATGTTCTTAGACTTTCCAACGGCTTAGAGTACTTTTTTTTTCTCTCATTGAGCTGAATTGTTGATAGTTATTGTTTTTATGGATTTTTAAACACTCGAAAAAAATCAGATACTTTAATTCCTTAATAAGTGAGAGGGGATCTCGTTTTAAAAAAAACAATTCACTCTACTTAATCTTCAGCATTGTTTCGTTCATTACATTCTGTTTATATCAAATACCTGATGCTTGTTAGTAGGTGTCGAGTAAAAATAAATGTTTTAAATTCTCCTGGAGTCTTTTCTTTTCTTTTTCCATTTTTTTTTAAATCGAAACTCCCACAGTCTCCTTGTCTGTAAAATTTTAATATTTCTGCAAATCATCCAGTCTCGGCTTTTCTAGTTACTTTTATCTACTTTTTAATTGAGTTACACTCGAGTCACGCTGAAAGCACAAGTTCCCATTATATCACTGAAGTTAAGCAGCGATGACCCTATTCAATACTTAGATGAGTGACTATTTAAGCAACAACAGGTACTGTAGCAACCTAAGGTTTGTGTATTAAACAAATTTTTGTAAATAACAATGCGATTACATACTGCAAACAAGTCAATTATGATTTACAATATCTCCCATAAGAACATCGGAAGAGTTTTTTTTAATTTTTTTTTTTTTTTTTTACAAAATCTACGTATAGTATATGGGGGGGGGGTCTTCGTGGCTAACGTGCAGAACTGGGATATTGTAGTAAGCGAGTTCGAACTCAAGTCATGCGACTACTTATTCTTTTTTTTTTTTTTTTTTTTTTTTTTTAAATCAAATAATGGGAAAGTCATGAACTTCCTTTATCTCCCACTCCCCGCTATGGTTTAAATAATATCACTTCTGTTCTTCGACAAGGATGGCTTTTGCATTAAATAAACCACAAAAATCGATAAGCCATTAAACAAAGGAATCAAATTATATGCCTTGTTGGTGGGACAGACTATAAGACACCTCCCAAAAAAGGAAACGGGGGTGTCCTGGTTATGATACTAAACAGCATCTATTTGCAAAGCTCCACTCCTGGAGCTCTTGGGAGTGTGGAGCACACCTTCATTGCTATTACTCCCAGATCCACTGTGCGTTGACAAATTATTTGTATTAGATACGAATACTTGATATTATATAACTGCGTGTCAGAAAAAGGGAAAAAATACACAAAAATATAGATATATACGTACAATGTACGCAATAACCCCAGATGTGTTGACAAGTCGTTGAAAATCATATATAATACAAATGGAATTGTATCGCCAAAAATGAGTAGACTTCGTTATAATTTTAGTAAATTGGTAGTTTTCTTCAGAACCGAAGACAGCAGAATAATATTTTTTATCTATAGTGAAATATTATAGTCCAACAGATATCAATTATTCATTACCAAACACCACAGACTAGTTACTCGTCTATAACTAAACATATAATTGCATATATATATATATATATATATATATATATATATATATATATATACACACACACACACACACACACAGACAGACTGTTTCGTTGTACCACAGCGTGGCTGGACACACGAGATTCTTGAAGCTGGGATCGAAACCTGGCAGACACATACGCCAACCCCAGATATATATATATATATATATATATATAATGTATTTATTCTCAGACTGCCGCAGACTCCAATTTCGGTTACAGTTTGAATCTTACCGAATCTCATCGGTTTTGATTTGTGTAATGTATATTTAGTTAGAAGAAAATTGACTGAGAGGTGTACTTTACGACGACGTATAGCATAAGTTAGTAAATGTTGTGAAACGACTGATTATAAGGGGAATATCAAAGGAGGTGCCCGTTGTGTAATGGTTAGCGTCGCAGGATATGGACACGGCGACACGAGTTCAAATCCCGGACCTGACTGATTGCATTTCACATAACACTAATACCCTTGGGAAAGGTATGAATCCAAAATATTCTCCCTCCAGCTATAGGTAAATAGGTTCTTCAGCCTTGGTGAGGCAACTAGTCTAGGAGAAGGAAAACTCTGAATTCAAACCTGTTAAAGATTGACCTTGTGTCATATCCTGCCCGAGCGGAGGGGTTGGTAAATATGATAAGGGAAATATCAATTGTAAAAACAACCCAGGCCTGTGTTCCAGACAAAATAAAGTATGGTCAATACCAATCTCATGCATTCAACGCCTCCGCACGAACAGGATCTGACACAAGATCGATTTTTAAACGGAGTTTAACAGTTTTCCTTCTCCTAGACCATACCAAGTTTAGAAAGCCCAGACCTATTACTTGACCATTCTTGGATTCATGAATTTAGAAAGAGTATTAACACCAAATTAAAACGCAAACATGGGTGTTGCCGCCAGGACTTGTTCAATATTGCTCGCAAAATTCTTGTCTAATTGCCGTCTAGCTTCTTCTTCAGCCGTTTAGTTAGCGTCCAAGTAGTGCATCCATATAGCAGTATTGATACGAGTGCTGCCTGGAAGAAACTGCGTTTCATTTTATCGGTCAGGTCTGATTTCCATATGATCGAGAGCCTATTGATAGCTGTCCATGCTTTCATTAGCCGTGTGTCGATGTCTTTTTTGGTTGATGAGACACTGCTTCCTAGGTAGGGGAATTTGTCTACTAGTTTCAGAGAGGTTCCGTCTAGTGTGGAAATGTCGCCTGTTTGGTGATAACACATATATTCAGTT
>OY757936.1:50549104-50763100 GCA_963585895.1 Sepioteuthis lessoniana | reverse complement strand
TCTAGTGTGGAGATTATGCCTCTTTCATCAATGCACATCTATTCCGTCTTGTCTGCGTTGACATGGAGGCCTATGCTAGCATCTGCTCTTTCCAGACTATGTAACAGGGTTTCGGCTTGGGCGTGTGTATTTGCCAGAAGTGCTGTGTTATCGGCATGAAACTGTTATCTTTTATTTTATCAGTAGACGTTCTAAGCACGTTGTCTGGGCAGATGATAAAGAGGTATGGGGCTAATGTGTCTCCTTGCAGCACAGCTGCTACAATGTCGAAGTAGTGTGTGTCCATCCGGGAAGCAGACTTTTTATTTTCGTTTTTTTAGATAGTATCATTATGGCTGTGACAGTTTCTTTTGGTAGGCCTTAGTATTTGCTCCATCTTGCCACTGTGTATAGGGTCAAAGGCGACGAATAATATTTTAGCCTCAAGGTTTTTTGCATGTACACCTTCTAGAATTCGTCAAAATTTGTGATGTCGTGGATAGATTTCTCCGAAAGCCATTTTGTTTCTTCCTAAGTATCTTCTTAATTTTATGTTCTATGCAGTTGCGTAGTAAAACATTGTAGAACTTGGCTGCTATGGATGTTGGCCATTTCGAGGTCACTCTTCTCATGGAAGGGGAGGATGCATCTCTTTGTCTATCCGTCTATTATGTTTTGGTTATATACGGCATTACAGTGTCGGAGCAGTATGTCGTCGAATTTCCTGGTCTATCATACTTCTGGGGGTATTTCATCAAGCCCTGCTTCTTTTCTATTTATAATTTTTCTCAGTACTAAGTCGAGTTCTTGCATAAACTGACCTAGTTAGATTGATTACTTATTGATTACTAATAATTTTCGTGATTGGTTCATGCGTAACTTTCGGATGTAAACAAATGCGTGATGTTGAATAGAATAATTAGTGTTAAATAGCAATACTTGAAATTCTTAAACTGTGCGCCTAAATTGAATTATTACTATTTCATAGCAGTATTTTGAACCAATTCATTGTTTACAAATAAATGAATAGTGTTGAAATGAAATAATTAATGTTAAATAGTAAAACTTGCGACCACTTCACTCTCTGTAAACAAATGATTAATACTAAATAGAATTATTAGTGTTAGATGGTAATAGCTAAAACGATTTCACTGTGAAGAAACAATTGTAAAATGACTGTGCAAACAAATTAGTTCGAACTTATTAAAAAATCAAATTGATAACAAACTGTGTGCAAACAAATGACGGGTGTTATATTGTGACTGATATATAGCAATACTTGAAACCATTTAACTGTGTGCAAAAAGTTTAGCTAAGGCTCGTTCTAAAATGTTATCAATAAAATGTGTTTACAAATCATATAAGTGGGAACAGGATTTGGCATATGATAACATACAATGGTTGATATGCTATAAAACCCAACCAAAGCAACTTGTCATATTTTGTGTGAACATGTCCGTCTGTTTGTTCCTATTGTGTAAAGTTTGTGACGTAATGTAAACTATACAAATTACAAACCGATAAAAAGTCGAACCAATGCTAAATTTAGCCACAACAAATTTTTAGTGGTCAGTGCGAACTTGTGGGGGTATGTTTGGTGTTTAGTTCCGCGAATGTTTTTGGCTCATTATTGAAAAGCAAACGAAGTAAAACGATGCGGTCAAAAGAACATTCAAAACAAAGCAATACAAGCAAAATTAAGTTTATATGTCAACTAATACATGAAAAAGGAAACATTACAAATATTCTAATAGTGTGTGTGTGTGTGTGTGTGTGTGTAACTAACACGGATATTATGGAAAAAGACTAGATATTAAATGTCCTGTAGACTATAAAATGTATGTTGACTAAGTATTTCAAGCGAGGTATCGATATACATAAATATAGTAATGTGTTCTAGGAGGAACGTGTCTTCTCTCACGTTGGTTGTTTGTCTCTTTCGGGGTTTGACGAAATTTCTGAGGCTGTGTTCGAGGCTGGAGCAAGTCTAACCGAAAAGACACAACAGGATAGAAAAAGGTTGCAGAATGTATACGCACCCATGTTACGCGTATTGAATTGTCTTACTAACTGGCAAGGTCAAGCTGAAGTCGAAATGGAGAGAGAGATAATGCTATCTATGGAAGTTAAGGTATGAGAGAGTGTATTGTCTCAGTAAGTCAAAATAGAGAGAATGAGAGAGTGCTTGGAAGACGATAGTATATATATAGGCAATCCTTGTGTGGTCGGCTCCAAATGCACGGGACAAAATCTAAGATGCGGACGTAGTTGTGAGCACAAATCACGTGATTTTTCCTGACCAATAGGTTCCCGTGGCTGATTAGTTTACCAATGTCCACCATCTTTGTTTCGGGAACAAGTGATATCACGGCCATTTTAAAATATAGGAGTGTAAATCCTATAAACTACAATTTTTTTTTCCTGAATTTCGTTGTGCATGTTATTCATAAATATTTAACGGTACTAGTTTACACTTGAATGTTTATCCAGCCTTGTGAAATGGTTAACAATCTCGCCTAGTAGGCCGTTACTCGTGAGTTGGATTCTCCTTGGGTCACCAATATTTCTGACCTTGAACCACAATTAAGATAAGCTTAGTAAATGATTCTCTGATTACTCTATCGTTCCAATGTCAGTTTTTTTCTTCCTTTCTTTTACTTTTCTTCCTTTCTTTCTCTTTTCTTCTCCTCTCGTTTCCTTTCCTCTTCTCACTACTTCCTTTTTCTTTTCTCTTTTTGACTTTTCTCATTCTCCTTGTTCTTGTTTGAATTTTATGGGTTTTTTTTTTGCTTAGAAATTTTGCAACAATAAAAGAAATCAATGAACGACCCAATGTAAATTCTCTCTCTCTCTCTCTCTCTCTCTCTCTCTCTCTCTCTCTCTCTCAAAGAACATTTGTAATAATGCCTGTCAAAAGTTGGATTTATAAATCAAGCTTTCTATTCAGATATTAAACTCTCGTTAATCTGGATTAAGGTAACAAAAAAGAATAACAAGTCTCTAAACTTGTTGCTCAGTAAATCTTTAATCTTACAGGTTATAACATTCTTAAGAAACTCGCAGGTGGATCATAGAATACGTCGACCATGTCCCCAATAGAAAACTAATACCACCTCACACAAAAAAGGTGTCATAGTTATGACACTAAACTGCATTGGGAGATCTAAGCTTCACAAGGTGGTATATTGTTGGGGGAGCGATCAAAAGACTATGTTCCGTAAATTGTAGTTTATAAGTCGATTCTTTAAACCTGAAAAAATCTCATCAAAATTCGGACCGACTTATTCGACAGGGCTAAAAAAAGTGGTTAATCAGGGGATTTTATCCCTGCCGTAAAAGTGAACCTCTAACTTAGTAGACTTTTTTTTTTTTTTTCAGGCTGAAAAAGTCGACTAATATACCGCAATTTACGTTTCTTTTTAATAGAAAAATCAGTAGATGAAGTGATAGAATTTGTGTCATTTATGGTGTTTGGACTATTGTCTTCATCTTTATTGTTATTTCCACGACGTTTCGGCCTATATGTCCTCCGGCCTTCTTCAGGTGTTTGTCGAAATCGGGAACCTACAAGGAACTTCGAACTACGTCCTTTATTGAATCCACAGGGGTCGCCTGTTCTGATTCCGTTAGCTATAATCGGGTACAAATGTTAAGTATTCCTATATTGTTACTCGCCTGCAGTCAGGAGTGAATACTTAACAGGGAATGCGGAGAACCCCTTTATTACCATCGCTCGTAGGTCCACTCTTGCCCGAAGTGGTAGCATCTGATAGGCTCCTATCTATGGGTCAAACAGAACAAAGTGCTAAACTGAATTGTTCGAAATAGAACTGCTTAGACATCTAAACTGCGTATTTATGCTAAATTGAATTGTTTGAAATGGAACTGTTTTTGACATTTAACTGAGTGTAAACAAAATCTACATTTATACTAAACTAAATCGTTTGAACTAGAACTGTTTGACTGAGCTGAATTGCTTGAAATAGAAATGTTTTTGACAAACTGTGTGCCCATGCTAAATTGAATTGTTTGAAATAGAACTGATTATTCGTATAAAAATAGATTTTTTGATTTGGCATTAAATAACCTACAAAGGTTGATATGCTATAAAACCCAACCAACCAAACAGAATGAGTTAACCGAAACGTTGTGGTAACAAGAAACTCAAAAATAAGTAGAGTGAAGAAAAAAAAATTATGATGATGACTTTTCTCAAAATTACTGCCTATTGAGAACTAAAGTTGGCGACCATTGTCGAGGGTAACCCGAAGGCTCCCTTTTCGATAGCTACTACACCAAGGTGTAGGGGAGGGCGCTACTCCTTCCATGGATTGCTCTACTTTAGCCTTGATCCGTACCTTATAATGCTGAGTGTTAAGCAAGGAGGCACCATGTACCATTTTTTGAGTCTTTGGTATGACTCGACCTGGGATTGAACCCAGGTCTCCCAGGCCATTGGTGAACACCCTAACCGCTAGGCCAATGTCCAGTATTGAACTAAACTTTAACCTTATTATTAGGTGGCGGTCACACCATACGTGAGATACAAACTTAATGTGTGAAAATAGTTGGCCGATGCTTTGCCAACAATTTCCACCGGCAAAAGTCAACAAATTGTCCCGGATAGTTTGGTTAATTTGTTTAATGGTATATCAACCTTCGTGGGTTATTTAATACCAAATGCATCCTTACAGAAGAACAATAGTGGTACTGGTTGTTGTAGGGGGTAAGAGAGTTCATACCTGTCTCAAAGGTATGAAGGTTATCGCGCGATTGGAGTTCAATCTCGCTCACGACTGTTTATCATCTTATTTTATATTTTAAATATAATATGATATTGCTCTGCATTTTCGTGCATAGAGCACTCTCAAGATCTTAAGGATTAAAAATGCTTTTAGCATTAAAATCTTAATCTCATATATATAATGCTAAAAGTGGTGTGTATATATATATATATATATATATATATATATATATATATATGCTAAAAGCGTTATATAATGTCTACAGAGCCAGAAAGAATTTACCAAAGTTTCACCAAAGCGGATCATCAGGACGATGATAACGAATATCATATATATATATATATATATATATATATAAGATTAAAATTTTCGTGAAATTCTCATTATCGAATGTAATGTTCTTGTAAATCGTTTTATACTTTTCATCCTCACGCGAATATTATATTTCGAAGTGTTCATAAGTCTATCAAACTTGAAAAATAAAATCTTGAAATGATATCCCCACAGCAGCGATCATAGCTGAAATTTATAATGATTTAAAATATATAAGATTTATTTACCAACGTTTATATATTTTTTTATTTTTATGTGTGTGCATATAAACAAGTCTGTTAAGAGATGAACAGATGAATACGTTTTTCTTTCTCGAATAGCTCACAATTGTCTATTTTGCTTGTAATAATAAATCTCCAGGCTTTTGATTTTTCTTTATAATCAGAAGTATTATAATACTTCTGATCATAGAGGGTTTACATTTAGTAAAGAGACAACGAATAATTATTCGTCGTCTCTTTATTAAATCTCGATATAAGAACACACAGGTCTACTGAAATAAGTATTTGTTCGTACATGCAAACGCCATCGTATGTTTAAAAAATAGGGAACACTTTACAAATATATGAAAATTCATAGATTTATGGATATCATCATCATCATCATCATCATCATGTCGTACCACCAGCACGGATATCCCTAACCCTCTCGCCACTTCTCCCTATCGTTTATCGCCTCTGGCTATTCTTCAGGGCTACATCCCGTATCCTCACATAGCTGCTGTATGTATGTTCAAGATGGTCGTCCTGCTTTTGCTCGGCCATATGTGGGGGTCCATAGGAGTACATCTCTTATGAGCTCATCCCTGCTTCTCCGGCAGTATCCTGCATGTCTGATTCGTCTAACTTGATAGATTTCGTGATGGGAGGTAGTTGGCCGTGTAGTTGGTGCCTTATGGGGTGTTACCTCCAGGTCTTGTTCTATATTGCTCGCAGCATTCTTGTGTAATTGCCGTCTAGCTTCTTCTCCAGTCGTTTTGTTAGCGTCCATGTAGTGCATCCATATAGCAGTATCGATACGACCGCTGCTTGGAAGAAACTACATTTACTTTTATCGGTCAGGTCTGACTTCTATATGATCGATAGTTTATCGATAGCTGTCCATGCCTTCGTTAGCCGCGTGTCGATGTCTTTTTCGGTTGATGAGACACTGCTTCCTACGTAGGTGAACTTGTCTACCAGTTTCAGAGAGCTTCCGTCTAGTGAGGAAATGTCGCCCATTGGATTAAAGCACATATATTCAGTTTTGTGTGCATTGACATGGAGGCCAATGCCTATGGATATAACAAAGTATATATTGACATTTTACTCGTAAATAAGTATATATAAACCCAGAGAGAGAAAGAGAGAGAATTATTAACAGTGTAAGATTGATGTTATATATCACTATTGAAATTGAGCTTATATATATATATATATATATAAGCATACCTAGATTGACAAGTGTGTATGAGCCTTATTTCAGTGACACTGTTACCGTTGTCTTTGTTGATAGATATAGCAGGTTGAACGAACGCAGAATGTTAACACTTTCATTCACATTTTTATCTGTACGCGCGTGCGCGCACATACGGTCAAATGAAAAATATAAGAGTAAAATAGGATTACTGGATGACCCCAAAAGTGCATTTGCCCTGACATAAGTGCAAGAAGTGTTATTAACTTTTCACTCATACTCAAACTTGTAGTTGGAGTGTAAATATGAGTACGAGACGACAAACATTTGTAAATACATTTATTTCATTTTATCTATTTATCTATTTTTGCAGATGTAAATTTTATTGTCAAGTTCAAATTGTGACTGTGGATTATTGCAATAAAAGATGAGGGGAAGTAACAATTTAAGTTTGTACACGGACATGATTTTTATACGAGGATCATTAAATAAGTTTCCAGACTTTTTTTTCGTAAGGGCACTTTTATTGATAGTACACACATGAAACTCTAGTCCCCTACCAAGTAATCTCTTTCGGCTGCAATGCACTTGTACCATTCCAACAACTTCTCGAAGGCCCCATGGAAGTCCTCTTGTATCAGCGTGTCAATGACCTTCGTCACAGACTCTTTCATCTCCTCAATTGTCTCATAATGACAGCCTCTGAGCTTAGGGATTAACAAAAAGTCACAGGGAGCAAGGTCTGGACTTTTGGGAGGCTGAGGAACTGTCTTGATGCCCATCTTGCTCAAATAGTCTGTGACAATGATGGAGTTGTGGACTGGTGCATTGTCCTGGTGGAAATGCCACTGAGCCGATTTGAAGAGTGCTGGCCTCTTCTGACGGAATCTCTTCTTGAACTGCCTTAAAACCTCAACATAGTAACTCTAACCCTAACCCTTTGGCCAATCAACTCTGGTGTATTGACTTCCTTATTTCTCCCACACCTCTCTTCATCCCTCACAGACTCCGTGCCTTCCTTGAATCTCCTATGCCACTCAAAAACTGATACTCGATTCATGCAAGATGGTCGAAAAGCAGTTTGAAGCATTCCATACGTTTCCATACGGCATTTTTTCGAAGTTTAAAACAGAATTTTATTGCATATTGTTCTTCTAAAGTGTCCTCACGTCCAGATTGCATTTTTGAAATTCACCAGCTGTGACAATCAGGCTTTAGTAGGGTGTATTCCAGTTACTGCTGTAGCTGTTCATTTGAACCTGAAATCATAAAAACTGGTCAGTCATCTCATAAGATGTATAGCAATAACATACTGAAATTTCAAGAGTATACGACAATATTAAATCCCTGTTCAAAAAAAGTCTGGAAACTTATTGAAGGCACCACGTACATGTCATACTAAACTGGTTTATCTATCACACCGATTGCATCTCTCCAGAGGGATAAGACTCCACCTCTCAAAGAGTGCCCAAGAAATGACACTAAACAATCCGATGGTGAGGCTCCAGTTTTGTTGCCTTGGGAAATGAAGATAAAATTCATTACTCTCAGGTACACTCTGACCCGGAGTAGAAGTACCTGTTAGGGTCCCTACAATGTGTCAACTGTTTAATCATTTGCTACACTGGAAACCATTTGACTGTATACAAACAAATGAGCCCTAGTTTGTTTAAAAATTGTTACCTACAAGCCATTGACTTAATAATCATATATATATTTAATATATATCTATACACAGGATTTAGCATTAAATAACCTTCAAGGGTTAATATGCCGTAAAACACAACGAACTAACCATCACTCTCTAATATGTGTGTGAAACAGCTAGAATCATGAAACTTCTGTGCTATTCCACATATTCCACCGGCAGTTCAACACTGTGGAAGGGTTTGTGATCATTCTCGTCTTAGTCAGACCGACCACTTTTCAACCCCAACTTTGTAAATATCTGTATGAAACATAATGAAAACTAATCAATGTATTCATATTTCTTTAATCTATTAAGTACATTTAGTAATTGGGCTGTTTTGTAACGCAATTGTTAGCGAATTAGGGTAGCTTAATATTGGTACTGGGTTCGATCCTCACAGGGTCACCCTGTCGTTAAGGGCTGTAGAATACACTGACTGCACCTCTGCAAAGGGGTAAAACACCCCTCCATGAGGCGACCTATTGACCGTGGGTAGCGATCCGTAATGCATGAGAAGGAGATCTTGTTGGCTAAGCAGTCCTTGACCTAGCAAACAAAAAAAAAAAAATCTTTAAGACGTCAGAAGAATCACAATCAGAAAATCGAACCAAACCATCGACACGAACACATTCGTACTAACTTTTAACCAAAAACCCCCACCAGAAATAAAAATCGGATGCACTCTATAAAAAGTGGAAAAGTACATCCTAAATCCCAGAAGGTGCCACAATTACCAGAAATATGGACATTTGAAAGAAACTTGCTCAAGGAAACCAAGTATATGCAAAATGTGGTTCACATGAACTAGACCACTTAGAAGATATGTCCACGTCTAAACTGCCGCAACTGCAATGAAAGCCACAGAGCAGATCCCAAACTCTGCAAAATCTGGGAAAAAGAAAGAGAAATCTTAAAAATTAAAGTCACACAAAATATTAGCTTCTCAGAAACAAGAAGACTTTTAGAAATGCCCTTAATTAAACCAACTTTTGCTAAAATCACAACCCCCCATGAAAACCCAATCAAATAAAAACAAAAAAAAATAGAATTAATAAACCTAATAAATTAAATACAAAACCTAATTAAACCCGTAAAAACCATAATACCTAATATAGAAAAAACTCTGTCAATAAAACAAACAACACTCCAACGACCTCTACCAAAAAAATTAAACACAAGCTACGAAAAATAGACATAGATCAACTGCAAGAACAAAGGGAAAAGAAAATCGAAAACCAACTCCAAAACCTCCGATTGAAAATTTAAAAAATTTAAGAATTTTAAGCAAATAGAAATTTAAATGGACACTACCTCCACAATCAAAAAGCCCGGACAACTTAAACAGAAACCACTGGCTCCCATTGTTCAGACTGGAAGAATACATACGAACACCCAAGTGAACAGTGAAAGACCAGGAGGCACATTCAAACTGCCTCCAGCCAAATTCAATGCAGTCCCCTCAGCATCAAGAACAGTCACCAATGAGAATGAATAAACAGTGCAATGCTCAGGGTCAACAAAATCCCTACAAACATCCTATAGTATAGAAAGCCTGGATAAGTGACACAGACGGCATAGTTGCCAGCTTCGATCTGGAAAGTATAACAAATAACTACAAGACTTGAAACCATTTAGCTGTGCGCAAACAAATGAGATCAATCTCTTTTTTAAATGTTACTTACAAACCATCCACTAAGTAATTTTATTTTTATTTTTTAACTAATCTCTTACATATGTCTATTTATTTAAATGCGTGCAAACAAATGACTGATGTTAAATTGTAGTTGTTTTATAGCTGTTTTTGATGGCATCTGACTGTGTGCAACCAAATGATTAAAAATAAATAAAATGATTCATATTGGATTGAGGTGCGGGAAATCACTTAGTCGTGAGGAAAAATGAACTCAGGCTTGTTAAAAAATGTTATCATCAAAATGTTTACATATCATATGTTCTCATATAGTGTTGTATACTCATATGCATACAGAATCATAACGACGACACAATAATAGACGAGCGACACAGTTCTTAGAAAAATATACCTCTCACTTCATTTGAAAGGGTTGTGTGTGAGAGGGAGTTGGAGACCGAACAGAACTGCCACATATTGACCCCCCGCTCTATTGGCCATAACCGCGTTTCTTTCCCGTTCTCCTGGGCTGCTCAACCGCGGACCTGGGGCCCAGCCTCTCTGGGACATGTTCCTCAATCCAGCATCTTCTCACCAACTGGTCTGATCTCCAAACTCTCAATCAGGGGTCCTGAAGCCTCTTCTGCCGGGTGCTGGCTTTCTCTACCGCTCTTGTCTCCAACTGGTCTGGTCTCCAACCTAACTGACTTCCTGTCTTCACTGAGTTATATAATAGTTCACGTCCACCTTCTTGTGGGCGTCACAAATTGCACTCATTCTACCCATCCACGGTCAAGGTTATACTCCGCTATTCCTCGACTGGATGCACCTGTTATTTACATTGGTGCATTTCCTATTTTGACAGCCCGGCCGGGTCGTAGGTCAATATACAACAATATGTTATATTGGTTTTGTCTTCTTCCTTGGCATTAAATGACCCACGGAGGTTGATATGCCGTTAAATAAAACTCAAACTCCTCACTGGGTGCCCTATATGTCTGGTCTTCTGCTAAGCTAAGTATTGTAAATGACTACAATATATTTATTGGAGGCAGCTCCCGTGGTGTGAGAGTCACCAAGCTAGGCTAACAGACTATTGTGAGTGAGTTTGATCGTCACATGGTGCTCCATACTTCTGACCATTTGAGTGAATGTATTTATCTCCCTTTGTTTGGCTTTTTTCCCTCCCAGTTGTTAAAATAGATTTTTTAAACAGATCTTTGTATACAAGTCGAACACTAATAAAACTTGGATTTCTGGTAATTATATATAGCGTATCCAAAATGAGAGCATGTCCTCTTGTGTGATGGCTTTTTGTCACCGTAAATTAACCTCTTTTTGTTGTTGTTGATCTTGTAAATAATACAAAAAGTACATATTTATTACCAGGTATTGAGTTTTGAATAGCAACAAAGTGTATCCATGCCGTAAAACAATAGACCAATTGCACACTGCATTCCTCAAATTTTTTTTTTTTTCAATCATAGGCTACATAGATCAAAGCTTTTCTATACCGAACATATAGACCCCAGGAACAAATAATTTTTATCTATTTATTTTGCCTATAATCATTTGGTTGTACATAGTTGTTACATCAAGAATTTCTCTCTCTCATCATCATCATCAAGTCGTGCCGCTTGCACGGATACCCCTGACCCTCTCTCGACACTTCTCCCTATCGTTCATCGCCTCTGGCAGGTCTTCAAGGCTACATCCCGTATTCCCACATATCCAAAATACGAATACGTAAAATATTCAGGTGCAGAGAAATCCCGAAACACTGACGACTCTCGTTGTTCTGGTACGAAACGTTTATTCACTTGACTTTTAGTTTTTCAACACGAGGAGAGAGAGAGACACACACAATTTTTACTATGACTGTTCCTACATCGTCCTTCAGTCAACCCCCAGATGTATAAAATGGATTTGGCATTAAATAACCTACAAAGGTTGATGTGCCATAAAACCAAACCAAACTCAGTTGATGCTGAATACTTATGGTCTTGTGCTTTAATAAATGACAATCGATTATTTAAGGTCTTTGTATATAAGTCAGACATGAATAAAAGGTTTAGGTTTCTTTGTTTAATGGCATATCAACTCTTTTTAGGTTATTTAATGCCAAACCCATTCTCCTAGAAGAACGGTACTGGTACTATTTAACCCATAGCTGGGAGGATAAGGGGGTTCATACCTTTCCCAAGGGTATTTGCCCGAAAGTGAACGTAATAGCGCGACTGGAGTACGAACTCCCGTACTACGATTCCGCAGTCCATCGCTTTAACCATTACGCCACGAGGACATCCCAGACTTGAATAAAACTTACATTTGTGGTTGAGTTACATAAAGCAGCAAAAAGAGAGCATTTCCTCTTATGTAATGCCTTTTCTTATTCTGAATTGTTTATTTTTGTTTCTTTTTTTTTTTCTTTTTTTGAGCTGTAAATAATATAAGTTGTACATATTCGATTCTGAGTATTGAATTCTTGAACAATCAAAATGTGAATACACGCCGTAAAACAATACGACAGATTTTGCTACTTCATTCCTCAAATATTTTTAAAATCATAGACTGGATAGACAAGGGCTTCTCAAAGTGGTCCATATAGGCCCTAGGGATGAATAAAACTTTCGCAAGGGGAATAAAAGAATTGCTGTCTACAGGGAACGAATTTACTTGGTTGCATTTTGTTGTAGGTGACTCACGTATGACAGAATAATGGACTTATCCAAAGGGTATATCATTCAAGAACTAAGCTGGTAGAGCGGAGAGCAGCCGTAGTAAGCACCTTGCCTATCTTCGTGTACGTCGAACCAAGGAAACCCTCCTCAGAGACTTAGTGTGGCACTCAATATCTCCGTGTTGAGTTATTTATTTAATGACCCTTAATAATCGGTCATAACACATTTATAGATTTCTTTGTCAGATTAAAACAAAAATCGTTGGATCATGTAAATTGTCAGTTATTGTACAGCAAACACAGGGCTTCTCAAAGAGGTCCATATAGATCCCTGGGAGTGAATAAAACTTGGCCAGGCTGAATAAAAGCATAAGAGTCGACAGGAATGAAGAGAATTTTATTTCCTTGCATCTATAAATCCCTTCATAACAAAAAAATATTCCATTAACAACTTTTTTCATTTTGTAAAAATTTTAATCTTGAAACCGAAAACATTTCTAAAAAATAATCCCTCTAAATCCATCCTTCCCATTAAGAATATGAAGAATTAAATGTGTGCTTAGATTTATAGTTTATTGATTATTTTCTTATATTAAATTGTATTAAACACTGGTAAATTAATTATGTTTTGTAATTTAATATTCTATGTATTTGGTGGGTGGATGGAAATTAAATTCGGTCACAAAGGTGCATCAAGAAAAAGTTTGAAAAGCCCTAGCAGAGAAAATATAAAGCACTTTTCCATCTTTCATCAGTATCTATTGTTTTTCAGTGAATTGTATCTTTGTCAGTTTGTTTATAACCAGTCAACCCTTCTTTATTGGGTTTTCAATGCCGATGTCTTATCAAGAAATTATACTTATTTGGTTAACATTCGTTTGAAAGTTATATGGTTTCAAGTTTTCCTGTCTAACACAAATAATTTGCATACGATTCCATAGTTGAAAGTGTTTAAGTAATTATATAGTTTCAAATAAGTAATAATCTTCAGTAAACAATAATAGCTTCAAGTAACTATTCTTCATCCAAATAAGTTACACATAGTTCTATAGTTTCGACAATTTTTATCTAATACAAATAATTTTCAACTTGACCTGTAACTAAATAGATTCAACTAATAATAATCCTTAGTAAATAGCTTCAAGTTACTATTCTTAGTACAATTAATTTACAGTTATATGGTATCAAGTATTCATATCAAATGCAAATAATTTTTAAACAGTTTTGTTTAAATCATTGGTAGAACAGGTACTACTACTCTGGATCAGTCTGACTCTGCACCCAGGACAACCCTTTTTTTTGTGGGGTGAATTTTATCTCTCTTATAGGAATACAGTTTGCGTATTGTAAGTCCCATCGACAGTGAGTTTTTTTTCTTACACGGGATTAAAATGTTGAAAATGTATTGTTTTTTTTTTCTTTTTTTTTTTTTTGGTGGGGAAGGGGTAATAAATATTCAATGGAACATTGAGCGTAATAGACTAAATGTTGAATCAATGAAGGTCCTTATACTATCAAAGTATAGCTATGACGTGCACGTATTTTTGTAGTCAATTGACGAAGAGGTTTCGTTAAAAATGACAAGCTCAAAAAAACGTGGTTGGACAGATTGCATCAGCGCAATGTAATTAGATTATTTTATTGTTTTCTTTCCGTATAAAATATCTATAAATGTGCAGTATGTAAATTTGTGTGTCCTCTACTGTTCTAATCTATAACAATTTTCAGTTAGGTAAATCAGTGTGTCCACAACTTCTCTCATCTTATGAATATGTATTACGTTAATGTATGTGTATTTTAATTTAAGTTTTTGCATTATGTAAATCTGTGAGTCCTACCTTCTTTCATTTACTATAATATAAATTTGCCCGTCTGTGTCCTCCACTTTCTCTCATCTTATCAATGTAAATTATGGAGGTGCCCGTGTGTAATGGTTATCGTCGCAGGATATGGACACGGCGACACGAGTTCAAATCCTGGACCTGACTGATTGCATTTCACAAAGCACTAATACCCTTGGGAAAGGTATGAATCCAAAATATTCTCCCTCCAGCTATGGGTAAATAGTAGGGCAGACTAGGTTCTTCAGCCTTAATGAGGCAACTAGTCTAGGAGAAGGAAAACTCTGAATTCAAATCTGTTAAACTCCGCTTAAAAATTGACCTTGTGTCATATCCTGCCCGAGCGGAGGGGTTGGTAAATATGATCAATGTCAATTATGTTAATGTGTGTCCATTCTGTCTGAGTTATTATATTTTTGCATTATGTAATTCTGTGTGTCCTAGCTTCTTTTATCGACTCTATTGTATCTGTGTCCTCGATGTTCTCTCATCCATTATAAATGGGCATTATGTAAGTGTGTGTGTGTGTGTGTCTCACTTTTTCATCTATTATGATTTTCAACGCTGATTTGAATGATTGAACGGTTATATAATCTTTCTTTGTATATAGTCTTCTTCCTTTATTTTTGTATTTTATAAAATATCCCTCGTTGTTTTATCTACACTTGTTTGACCTTTTTAAAGTCCTGATGAAGGTTTTCGAAAACCGAAACGTTTTAACGTCGACTTACCTTCGTAATAAATTCATCACTTTTGGATAACTTTGTTTTTCAATTTTCTTCATATTTTTACTTTATAAATGGGAAACTGAAAAGAGATCCATGATTTTCACATGGCTAGCTATACGTTTATATGCAGTGAAAAAATACTTGACATATTCGTTAAAGACATAATGTTTAAAAAAAAAAAAAAAATAGGGCACTTCGAAACAAAGAATTTTTCTTTTATCAAAAACTCTAATGGTATATTAATATTATTTATATCTCTATACGTATAAAAGTTTCCTTGTGTGTTTTTTTCTAAACCAGAGACACCAAGATTTTATTACTTCTAGTGGAACACTGTACAATTAAAACGGATATTATTTATGTTATTTATCAACAAACTCTATCGCATTGAAACCCTGACAGATATGTCGAAGTCCTAAAATAAGTATACTCCTTATATATATACAATTCTATTTTTAATTTGTTGGTTGTGTTTTATGGCCGATCGACCCTTTTAGGTTACTAAATGCCAAATTCTGTTTATATATATATAATGATTTGCGAGCAAATAGTTTGTTCGTAAGATTATTTTTAAACGAGACAGAATTCATTTGTTCGCATACAGTTAAATGGTTTCAAGTATTCTTATTTAACATTGATATTTTGTTTGTTTGCTCAGCGTTAAGTGTTTTCAACAATAGTAAATGATTACATAGTTCTATCGGACCCTAACAGATACTACTACTTCGGGTTAAAGTGGACCTGGGAGTAATGAAGATGTACTCCAAATTTCTCAGAGTTTCAGGATTGGATTGGTTTGTTTTTATGGAATACCAACTATTGTAGATGATTTAATGCCAAATCCTCTTTATACATGCACATTAAGTTTATGTATGATTTGTAAACACATTTTATATTACATTCTTAAACGATCCTGTGCTCTTTTTTACTCACAGTAAACTGATTTCAAGTGTTGCTTTATAACAGTAACAATTCAACATCAGTTATTTTTTGTACACTCAATTAGGTTCCTATCTATAAGTCAAATAGGTGCTACTATTGCAGGTCAGAGTGGACCTGGGAGAAATGGCAGTGAAGGAGTACTCCAAGGCTAGAGCCTCACCATTAGATTGTTTAGCGTCATACCAGGATATTCGTTGGGGAGGAGTCTTACTTCTCTGCAGAAATGCAGTCGGCGTATTCCACAACCTCAGTTGACTGTGATAATTTTATTTTTGATTACAGATGTTTTGCAATTATACTCCAGCAATAATATTTCAATACTGTAGAGTTTGTAAATAAATCATTATCAAATCGTGTTGATAGTGTGACGTAGCATAAAATGTTTATCCCAAGACGGGAGTCTATTTTTCGCACGTGTGAAGTCGGGGCAGTCTGGCACTTGATCCCTCGCAGAATAAGTCCTAGTCAAGAGTCCTTTCTCGGGCATATGGGAACTGGCAGATAATGTAGGGGTTAATTTGGGCTAGACCAACCGCCTCTAGCAAGGGGTTTCCATTTTTCACGTTACACACACCCACCAGACCACTACCTCTTCCTACCCCTAGATATAATATTATTATTTATTGTAGTCGACAATTCCAGCTTTCCGTGTAATATTTTTAAAGGCGAATAGGACATTTAGCGAGAATAGATTGAGGCGAATGAAGCTGAAAAGGAGCATGCAAAAGACAACTTGATAGGCAGACAACACAATGAATAAATTTCGACACGAGGAGAGATATAAAATATAACAAGGTTTTTAATACATGCGGACACACATATTTAACGTGTCGGCTATATTATCAGCGAATAATATCAAAATACAAATGTCTTTCTTCCCTATTCTTTTTTCCTTCTTTAAATTGAGAGAGAGAGTATGTAATTGCAATACTTAAGAAGGGTGGAGGGAGAAAACAGTCTTAAGGTTTACTTAGCTTTTCGACGGGTTCCTTCTAAGAGTATTCTCTCTTTTACGGGCTAGCGGGATTTTATACAGCCTGGCTTGAAGGCGTCTGCTATCTTCTTGTCCAAGATTCTTTCCGCTCTTCCCCGGAATTTCGGTTACAGTTTCAATACACCGTATCACGCCAACTGCTGTCCTGAAACTCGGCTCTGCTTCTTCACCCGGAGTTTGGCTTCAGATCCCACGTCCTCTCACGGCGACCTCTGTCCTCAAAACTAAATTCTTTATCCCTATTTCCGCGGACGAAAAGGGTGCTACTTCCGCTTTAGGGTTCTGGCCAATCATTTAGCCCCTTTCTTCTTCCTTCACCCTGTCAGGCGATTCATTCGGACTACTATATGTCCCTATACCCCCTTCTTTATCCATCCGGTCACAGAGTGCAACATCTCTTGGCTTTTATTCTGACCTGGATTTGTTACTTCGGCCGCGAGGAATTGACCAACATTCCTTATTCCTATTTTAACGGTCAGTCTTTGGCGGCCGATTAATTCAAACACGGAGGGGTAGGGGAAATTTCTTTTTTCTCTCCTCTCGGTGGTAGACCACGTGACAATAGCATGGATTCTGTTGTCTCTATCTACTATCACTCTATTCAAGTCCTCTAATCGGCATCGCGTATTCACTCAGAGCTGATGTAAGTTTTTGCTGGTTGGCCAACACTGTGTCCGTGCGTAGAGGTCTACTTAAGAATGATGCTTATGAGTTCGACTTTAATTTTGAAATATATCTTGTTCGTTTAATTTGAAGGGTTTGTGAGATAGGAGGTTAGTGGCGGTATAACAGCATTTTTGTGGAGTGCTGCTTCCAGGATATTATTCAGAACAGGACGCAGCATTCTCATCTAACTGTGTGCAAACAAATGACCTCTGGCTCGTTTGAAAATGGCTTCATACAAACTTAAAAAACATAAAATGGATTTGGCGTTAAATAACCTACAAAGGTTGATAGGCCATAAAACCCAACAAACCAAACCAAACGGAATCTATGGATATTTCTCGCATAAGTTTGATCCTGTACTGATGTTTGGATATAAAAGATTGTTATCTCTCTAGGATAATGTGCATGTCAGTTAAGGATTTCAAGAATATTACAGTCTCAGAAACTCTACTTCTTACCAAGTGCAATGGCAGATGGGGACCATGGCGAGAGGGTAAAAACGATTCTATGCAATCGACATACCTTGATGATGTAAGTAAAGTTGGTGACCCTAGTCGAGGGAGACTCGGAGGCTCCCTTTTCAATAGCTACTACACCGAGGTGTTGGGGAGGGCGCTATTCCATTCCCAGGATTGCTCCTCTTTACCTTTGATCCTCACCTTATAGGGGTGAGTGTTTAGCAAGGCGGCATCAAGTACCATTTTTGAGTCTTTGCTATGATCGACCTGGGATTAAATCTCGGTCTTCTGAACCATTGACGAACACTACTCATTTGGCAAATGGGCCGGTATTTATGATGTAATTACGGGGTTTTCGAGAAAATTTTGGGAAAAGTCTCATGGTCATTTCTGGTGAGATGTTCAAATATCAGGTTGATGGAAATAGAAATGTGGTACAAAGAGCTCTCCCGTCCTTAGATCATTTAGACGGCCCTGCAACCTTATTTCGACTTCGTTTTATTTGTTTTCATTTTTGATGATCATCATGCTTATGAACTTTATGTGATAAGATATTATTATTTGGCAACAGCTGTTATCTCGACGAACATAAAAAAACGACATTTTATCAAAATTGGCCGATTTTTTGTTTATCGATTTTAATATTGAAAAGAGAGAAAATACTTGGGTGAATCTCAGGTTTTCCAATATTTTGAAACCTGCGAATATCACATGACCGAAACAGTTCATGTCACACAAGGCACCGTTGTGGTTCATAGTTGCGCGGTAGTTGGTGAGCTGACACGTTGTGAATTGTTTTACTGCATGTGTGATTTGAAAGCCACTCAGACGAACGTGAAACGTCGTTTAATTCGGGAACTTACCGTTTACGAGTTTGAACTGAACCATAACGCAACGGAAACAACCAATAACATTTCTGAGAAAGGTGAAGGTGCAATTAATCACTATAACCAGATGGTTCAAGAATTTTTTCTCGATTTGTGAGAACCTCAATAATTAGACAATGTCACGTAGGCCTAAAACCATGGATTCTGAGGCCATGATCCAAACCATAGAAGTAAATCTGGCAAGTAACAGGCGAGCGCGGCATCTCACAGTTCAGTGTGGTTCATCTTTACGACGTCGGCAAAAGTATTTGAACCTGCTGTATTATGTCTCACGTTACTAAAATAATGCAAAACTTTTAACTCAAACAAGTATCTTTTTTGTTTTTTTCTTTTTCTTAAGAAATGCAACGAAACTGATTTGTACTGTTTATAAAAAGGTAGGACCTCTGTGTGACCGATAGCTTGTCCGATAAAATAAAACGCCATGTTTTCCACGCAAGAGTCGTGTCCATACTACTATACGGATACAGCACATGGACACTGACAAAGCTTATTGAGAAAAAGCTTAACCTCAATTGTACAAGACTGCTGCGAGCTGTTATGAACAAATCCCGGAAACAGCATCCCACAAAGCAGCAGCTATACGGCCACCTGCCTCCCATCTCCAAAACCATCTAAATCCAACGAACAAGACATGCTGGACAAGTAAGGACAAATTCATCAGTGATGTTCTCCTCTGGACTCCTACACGCGGACGAGCAAGTGTTAGGCGACCAGTTAGAACTTATTTACAGCAGCTCCGTACGGACACAGGAGGTAGTTTAGAAGACCTGCCGGAAGCAATGGACGGTAGAGATGAGTGGCGAGGTAATCAGGGAAATCTATGCTAGAAGCATAACATGAGGATGATGATGATTATAGCAAAAAAAGGTGTAAAATTGTTTTGTTCTGTTATGGATTTCCCACTGCAAGCTCGATCAAATAGTGTTGACAGCAATCAAGACCTTGCTTGAGAACAATCAGCATTAAACTACAAGGGAGATAGCTGGTTTTGAGTAAATGTCTTGGAGCCGCGCTTAGCATAACGGTTAGCGAATTCAAATCCTGGACAAAATTGTCCGAGTTTCACTTCGCGCTTATACATTCGAGAAAGGCACGAATTCATCTGTTCTCTCCAGCAATGAGTAAAAAGTAACGTAGACTGGGTTCTTTAGCCTTGGTGTAAATTACCAAACAATCTGAGGGGCCTTTACTGCGCTTACATGAATAGTGTCCCTGTGTGGTTACTCAGTCGCTGGTTACATGGCTTTGAAGGAAGTTGTGAGTTGATGGCATCAAATATTTAGACACTAATCTGACGTTTTCTTAGACATCTTTATTCGAGCGAACCGTAAGCAATATTACATACGTTTTAAGACCCGTACAGAGTGAGGCGGATGAAAGTAAACAAAAAAACTTCGCTCCTGCTATAGAGTAGCAGAGGCGAATACAGTGGCGGTAGCTACTAGTCAAAAACTGTTACACTACGAAAAAAATTAACCTCGATTGGTTGAAATGCCGTTAAAATGAATGAATCGGGGCGATATGCATCTCGTAGTGAATATCAAAAGCGTGGTGAGATGGAAACTCTTTTACAAGAAATAGGATATTCACAGAGGGGGAGACACATATCTCATCTCATAAAAATTAAATTAAATTAAATTTAGAAAATTTTTTAAAATAAAGTCTGTGCTCGATCTCCAAGTAATGACTGAAAGTTTGATTGAAATTGGTCTAAAATTGCAGTCTTAGCTGGACAGACGGATATTTTGTGAATTATAAGAGATCTTAAATGATTGAATGAAAGAAATTCAAGTGCCTGCAGGTAATTTTATCTGGATTAAAAGAAGTGCCGAGTCATCGTTTGCCGAATAATCGGTAGTCTATAACGTATACAAGTTTTTTCTTTTTCTCTTTCTCTCCTTTTTTTTCCCATACAACTCTTCCCTGATAACAAAAACAAGGCGAGCGTCTGACAGACTTCAATTGTCATTATTATCATCGAGTCAGCAGGGCGGGGCAGAAACTATAGAGCAAGTTTTTACAGCCCCCCCCTTCCCGTTATTCTGTACTTAAGTACAATCATAAGCAAACACACCCGTCTAAAATTAATTCTATTTACTCATAGGTACAGATATAGTATTCATTGATAAAATTTGTTAACGATAGTGGGGGCACCCAGTGAGAATCGAAGTCGTCACACTTGTCCTATTTACCAACCCCTCCGCTCGGGTAGGATATGACACAAGGTCAATTTTTAAGCGGAGTTTAACAGGTTTGAATTTAGAGTTTTCCTTCTCCTAGACTAGTCGCCTCACCAAGGCTGGAGAACCTAGTCTGCCCTACTATTTACCCATAGCTGGAGGGAGAATTATTGGATTCATACCTTTCCCAAGGGTATAAGTGCTATGTGAAATGTAATCAGGCTCATCCAGGATTTGAACACGTGGCGTCGTGTCCACACCCTGCGACGATAACCATTACACCACGGGCACGTGAATGACCTGCGAATCTATCTTGGTAAATATGCCTCTACTACAAACGCAGTATTTACCGGAAGCTTCGCATGATGTAATGGTTAGCAAGATAAGCTAGCAGGGTTAGAGAGTGCGACACTCACCGGGTGCCCGAAAATTCTGACCTTGGGCCATACTTAAACTAAACTTTATTTAAGCGCACTCTATTATGGCTCGGGCGCTAGTCTTTCAGGTTGATTATTAAAGTTGCCTCGACTAATCAGTATTGATAAGAATATTCATTGCATTTAGCTTAGCGTTAAAAAGGCCAATGAAGGTGGGAATTTTTTTTTTTTTTTAATTGGAGCGTCTTCATTTGAAAATCAGATTATGAAAGCTACTCTCAAGCATCATAGGAAAATACGCAACTATCTCGGCTACAATGCTAAATTTCTCTTACGTCAGTATAAAGAAAAATAGCGAGGAATGTTGAGTTGGGTGTTTTCTGGGGCTACAAACCTGCCTTTCTAGAGGAAAGGACCTGCCTATAAAATTAACATTCGAAAGCCAAGTTTTTTTTTTCTTCCTTTCTTTTTATCTACCTGGGCATGAACAATGGTCTCTGACAATAGTTGGTGATACGCAGCTTTGAGTCATGAGGCGCGTTCTAGGATTGTTCTTTTATCTACAAATACATAAGAAACTTGTATTTTCTTTAGTCACACCTGAACACATATGTAAAACCTTCTTTGTATGTGTGTACCCGGGCCAGCACGCACACACACTATTACTATTTTAATCCAGCCACACACAAACATACCATACATTCACGAAACCTTCAAAGCCACACCTGCATTTGGTAGTTCTTTCACATTAACCAGCTTTTAGTCATAAAACATCCTCGGAATCACCAATGTACGTTACTGTCAGGAGAAAATAACCAAAAAAAAAAAAAAAAAAAGACTCGAGAAACTAGAACAACGAAATCAACACTGGGAAAACAAACCAATAAACGAAGTAACTACTAAATAAAATAGTGAAAACATATTAATCTAAAAAAAATTATTTTTTACTTTTTCGGATCGTAAAATTCTCAAGTTTTTTTTTTCTCATTATCAATGGACGACGAATACTAAAAATACTCCAAAAAAGGAATTTTAAAAATACCTGCTTCAATTCTCTCGGTAATGTAAGTTTTATTTTAAATCATAATCTTTATATAATTTTTTTTTTTTTTTTTTTTTTTTTTTTTTTTTTTTTTAACTTTTTGATTAACAAAATATCCATGTTCTCCCATCCTAACCTTTCTTTCATTAAACATTGTTACCTTATAACAGCTTCGAAGTTCTTCGAAAGGAACGCTGTTTATTCATTTTCTTAAGTTTTATTTCATGTGTTAAACTTGATACGCACTCCTCGCCCCTCCCCCTTTTTTGGGGGGGATAGAAATCTGGCGACTCATACGGAACATTTAAGAAATAGGCAAAAACATAAGAATTGGGGGTGGGGGCTTAATTTATCAGCCATTACATATGAATATATACAATCTTAATCGGAAATTATTTATATAAGTCAACCCGCCTTAGAAAAAAAAAGAGTTAGGGTTACATCTTTGAGTCAAATAGATCTGTTTACAAATAATTAATATTCGATAGGACAATTTACAATTTTTTTAAATGTAAATATGAACGCTATTCCTTAACTTCTAAGCATAAAATAACCCTAGATGGTTAACCTTAGATGTCGCTAAAAAATGCTGAAAAATCTACTGGGATGTTTATTCGAATTATTACAGAGTACCGTTACAAAGATGTCCATCGAATTATATTTAAGAAAACAGCAAGGATTCGTAATGTTAAAATCTTTTAGCAATGACAAACAAACAAAGCGAATAAACTTTGATTGTTTAGACCTCTTTGTGTTCTCGGGCACAGACCTATAATCCGACCGTTTAGTCTATTCCGGAGTAGAGATTAAATAAAGACTAGAGATAACTAAGCGTGGAATTATTCAATTTTTGATTCGTATTTCTTTCATTTTAGTTAGGTTGCTTTTTATTGCAACACCTAGATCATTCTCCGACTTTTTTATAAACAGAAATATAAAGCAAAATAACTGAAATTTAAATTATCATCCTTTCTCCTTGTTCAAATTTCGTAGAAGGTCCTTACACAGCTTGCTTAAAAGAGCGTAGAACTAATGGTCTGGAATATGGATGAGATAAAAAGTAAAAGAAATAAAATGAAAGAGAAAAAAAAATGAATACTAGCTAATAAGACTTCCTTTTAAAAGAATTCGAATCACTATAAAGAATCAATTTAATTTTAATGGCATGTCAAAATGTCTAGGGTTATTTTATTCCAAGAGATTAGGGAATCGCATTTATGGTACTTTTGGAGGAGTACTAAATACTATCCTATCGAAA
Source organism: Sepioteuthis lessoniana (assembly GCA_963585895.1). Classification (NCBI taxonomy): domain Eukaryota; kingdom Metazoa; phylum Mollusca; class Cephalopoda; order Myopsida; family Loliginidae; genus Sepioteuthis; species Sepioteuthis lessoniana. The sequence goes on along the minus strand of OY757936.1, from coordinate 50,739,272 downwards.
ACGATTTATTTTCGAACAGATCTATTTGACTCATAGATGGTACCCTAACTGGTACTACCACTCGGGGGCAGAGTGGACCTGAGAGTGATAACAATGAAGAGGTTACTCGCATTCTAGAACTGATGCCTCACCATCAAATACAGTTTTGTGCTATATTCACAGCATCCTTTTTTGGAGGAGGGGTCTTACCCTCCTGTAGGGGATACAGTCAATGTATTCTCAACTTTGCCGACAGTGCGCTGTTATCATTGGAAGCCTGTTCATATCTCACAGGTTTATTCTTTCAAATTCACACGTCTTTGTTTTAATATCAACCTTTGTAGGTTATTTAATGTCAAAGACCATTCTCCGAGAAGAACAGTAGTGGTACTATTTAACCCATAGCTGGGAGGATACTATTTAACCCATAGCTGGGAGGATAAGGGTGTTCATACCTTTCCCAAGGGTATTTGCCCGAAAGTGAACGTAATAGCGCGACTAGAATACGAACTCGCTTACTACGATTCCGCAGTCCATCGCTTTAACCATTACACCACGAGGACCTCCCACTTGGAATTTACGATCTTGAAGTTATGATAAAAAAAAAAAGAAATGAATAATGAGTTTTAAAAAATGACCCTTCCTTTGTAATGCTATATTTAAGAAATTCGGGCGATTGAAAAAGTGTTGTCACTTATGTTTGATTTCTTTGTTTAATGGCATATCAACTTTCGTGAGTTATTTAATGCCAAAGCCATCATTATAGAAGAACTGCAATGATGCTATTTAGCCCATACCTGGAAGGATTTGAAGGTTCATGCTTTTTCCAAGAGTATTTATCCGAAAGTGAAAGTATAAGGATGTAGCCCTGAAGACATGCCAGAGGCGATGAACGATAGGGAGAAGTGGCGAGAGAGGGTCAGGGATATCCGTGCTAGCGGCACGACATGATGATGAACGTAATAGCGCGATTGGAGTTCGAACTCGCTTGTTTCGATTCCGCAGTCTAGCGCTGTAACCATTACACTACGAGGACCTCCACCGATATTGGGTTAAAATTTAGGTCTCGGAAAGTCGCACGATACATAAATATATACGGTAATCAAAATTGAACGTTTATATATTGGACAAAATAAGTTTGGAATTTTCCTTCGTCTTCGGCAAATAAGAAACGTATGTTAGAGACTATAACTAAAGAGAAAAGAAGTAATAATACCACAGGATTCAAAGGATCTAATCAACCGAGAGGTGTAAAAGCAAAAGATGAAAGAAATACAAATAAGAATAAAATGATTAATGATGGACAATGCTTAATGAAAGAAAATTAAAATATTATTATTGTCACGTGGTGTCCCATTGAGAAGATAGAAATACGATTACTGCTATCCTCTTGTTTGAATTAACAGTAGCAAGCCACCAGAGAATGACCGTTAAGGCATGATAGTAAATTAGGTCAAGCTATCTGTCCTTAGTAACCTGACTTGGGTGACATCTAGTAGCCCTAAGAAATCGCCCGACCAGGGGGAGGAAGAGAGAAGCCAAGTGATTGGCTGGGATCCTAAAACGGAAGTGGCACCTTCTTCCCGTCAGCGAAAAAACGAAAAGAAAAAGTTAGTTGTTGGACAGGGCTCGTTGCAGACGGAGCCAAAGTCAGTACTCCGGGTAGAAGAAGACATAAAAATATTTCGGATTGAAGAAGCCATTTTCTTCAAGCCAGTGTTAAAAATAGCATAAAGTCTATTTGCCCGTAAAAGAGGAAATATTCTCCACAGGAACTCCATCAAAGAAAATAAGATAAGTACCCTTGGGACTGTTTCTCCTTATACCCAATTTTATATATATATATATCAATTTTGAAGAAAAACGAAAGACAAGAAAAGAAGAAAGACATTTATGTTCATGGACTGTTCATTTATTATATATTTGACACGTTGAAGGGGTATATCTATGTGTAGTAAAAGATTGATATATTTTAATGTTCCCACGTGGTGTTAGTTGTTATTTGTGGCGTCTGCCACGAATTAATTATTTCATGTTTCTTTTGCAGCTTCTGTTCGCCTTATGTTATTTTGCTTAAAATTGTCCTATAAATTTCTTTAAAATATCACACGGGAAACTGGAGTTGCCGACTATTACAATATAATATTATTACGTCTAAACCTAGAGGTCCATATCTTCCGTTGTTCTAGGGGAGGAAGAAAAGTGACCTGGTGGGTATGTGGATAGTGTGAAATTTGGAACCCCTTGCCAGCGGCAGTCAGTCTAGCCATAAATTAATCCCCCACATAATATGCCAGTTCTTATATGCCTGAGGAAAAAAAAAACTCTGAACGAAGACTTATTCTACAAGGGATCAAGTGCCAACCTGCCCCGTCTTCACGCGTGCGAAAATAAAACCCCGTTTTGGGATAAAAGTAAAGATTTCGCGTCACATTATATTTTATATATGAAATGTAGGTGAAAGAAGTGATAAAAGAACAGAAGCAGGACCTAGTAAGCAATATAAGAAAGATAAAGAACGTAGAGAAAACGAATAAGTTATATACGGCTTTTTTTACATATTAGTTGAATCATGAGAAAAGTAAACGTGTTGAATCCTGTACTTTGATTCATACCGTGTGAAAATTGTGGATTTGAAGTATTCTAATTAGTTTTATCTTTCCTCTATAGACTGCGAAACGGTGTATATATATATATATATCACCTTAAAACAGTGACTTCGATTCAATAAGTATGCATAACAAATTACTTTACACACACACACACACACACACACACACACACATATATATATATATATATATATATATATATATATATATATATATATATATAGTAATTAAAGTTAACATTCTTAGTCGAGGGCGACTAAAAGGCTCCCTTTTCAATAGCTACTACGCTGAGGTTGAGGGGAAAACACTACTCCCTAAATTGCTCCACTTTACCTTTGATACGTACGTACCTTATAATGCTGAGTGTTAAGCAAGGAGGAATCAAGTACCATTTTTTTTTTTTTTTTTTTTTTTTTGAGTCTTTAGTAGGACTCAAACTCGAACTGAACTCCGGTCTCTCGGGCCATTTGCGAACTTTCTCTCTCTCTCTCTCTATCTATATATATATATATATATATATATACACACATCTATATACACACACACACAGGGTGTGGAAGCAAAATTGGGAATATTCTAGAATAATAATAAAGGACTCTATAATAAAATATTAATTTTTAAAAATAAACAATTTTGTCTATTATTGTATCAACACGCCTTCGAAACCATTTTCATACCTTCAAAATAAATTCTTCAGACATTTGATTCCATTCCTTCTCAATAGCAGTCTTAAGCGAACCAATATTTGGATGGGAAGTTGGCTTGGTTCGGTTTTCTAAAAATCCCTATATATCATAACCAAGTAGGTTATGGTCTAGGCTTAATGGAGGCCCTAAAGAAACTCCAGTTATTTTGGAATTTTTTTTCTGGCTTGGTTTCGGTGTTAAGCAAATCTTAGATTCTTTGTCGTTTCTTTTCTTGCCCACTCATATTGCACTGAATTTTAATGAAAAAGTGCTTGAATTAATCATGAAAATTTAGATTTCGCGCGTTATTGTCTTTTTTTTTTTTTTCCTTTTTGTGTTTTGTTTTTTTGTGGTTGTTTTTTTGTTTTGTTTTGTTTTTTTCAAAAATTGGACTAATTAGACTAAAATAAAGACGTTTGAAAAATTATATCAATTAGCTTCTGTACTGTGTATGTATGTATATATAATGTGTGTATAATGTAATTGGGTAAAAATTCAAACACGGTTAAAATCCAATTATGAATTTATTTCGATGAAGAATATTTTCACCTCTTCAGATGACATACACGCTTCTTCTAGGGGTGAGATCTGCAAATATGCTTAACAGATATATATATATATATATATATATATATATATATATGTGTGTGTGTGTGTGTGTGTGTGTTCGTCTATATAGAAATGGAAATTATCATTGAGAGGAGATTTCTCACTGTCAAAAAATGATCAACTTGTGTACAGAATTGAAATTTCAAATCTTTAAAAAAATTCAGGAAGTTTTTTTGTAGTAAATAATGATTAAAATGTTATTAAAAATTACTATATAAATTTATATCTAGTTCTTTAAATTAAAGATGCAAAATCGTGAAGGCGAATTATTGCTTAGTTATGACTCACAATCCAAGCGAAAAAAATACTAATCGATACAATCTTGTTCCTCTGTTGTTAAGAATATTTCTTTCAAGATCATCATTGTTTTAAAAAAGAATATCAACTTCATTTTATTATATATATATATATATGTTGTTGAGGGTGCCTACCTGTATATTCTGGTACCTTCGCTTGAAGTTTATCAAGAGCGATAGCCGATAGGGACCGATGATGAGTGGGTCAAAAGAATCCATGCTATCGGCACGTCTTGATAATACTGGAAGGCATCCCTCTATTCTGTGCTTGTTTAGAACTGATATCTGTTTCGGAATGCAAACACAACAATGGCGTTATACAATGTAGTGTACAATACGGGAAAATTAGTGTAACGGTTATTGTCATAGAAAGTGAACTAGGCAACCAGAGTTCAAATCCTGGACGCGGCTGTTTTGCATTGCACTTCATGCAAATACCTTTGAGAAAGGCATGAGTCTATTTCTTCTACCTCATAAAACAATCGAGCAAACTGGGATCTTAAACCTTGGTTAAGTAACTTTCGAAATAGCTGTATTTCGCTTAAAAATTGACCTTTGTCACATCCTACCCGTTAGTTGGTTGTGTTCTACGACAAATCAACCATTGTATGGTAGTTGATTTCTGATCCTTCATACTAAAATATAAGGAACCACCACAGTATATAGCATATAAGACACCCTACCCACTTAAACATTTTCACAGAATATGAAGACTTACCTCTCATTAGACATTTTTAACCCAAACAATATGAAGGACCTATGTGAAAATGTGCATATACATCAAATTTGATTTGTAAACGAATAGTTTGTTGGTGACAATTTTAACACGAGTCAAGACTCATTTTTGTTAATACGGTTAAATGGTTTTAAGTATTACCATTTGACGCTCATAGTTTTGTTTTCACACGGTTACATGCTTTTAAGTACTGCTATCTGACACAAATAGTTCTATTTGCCACAGTTCAATGGTTTCTTGTATAGTTAATAATTAAACAGTTCTGATGATGATGATGATTTGAGTTATAGTTGGAACGCTAATAGTACTACCACTCCTGGTCCGAGTGGGCCTGGAAGAAATAGCAATGAAGGGGTATTCCTCATTCCCCAAAGCTCCAAGATTTGAAAGTCATCATCAGATTTAATTCAGTGTCATATCAGGACACTCATTTGGGGAGGAGAATCTTACCCCTTTATGGAGATGCTGTCGGCGTATTTTACAGCCCTAGCCGATAGAGCTGCATCCTACCCGCGGCGAAGGTGTTGGCTTAGTACATACAATACTAAAACTATTTTTTGACTTGAATGAAATTAAATGAACAGATAAGTTAATTTTTAAATATACTTTTTAAGTATAGGACAATTTCATAGCAAAGCAAAATGAATTTCCATTTTTTTTGTTTATTTTTAAATTTATTTTTAAATTTATTATGATTTTTTTTTAGTTTGTATCCGTTAACTAAAAAAACTAGAACAGCGTTCTATATTGTACACAATTCTGTCGCTAAAAAAATTGAGGACCCTTAATCATTAATCTCTGGCGTCGATTGGACTCCGTTTCCAATTCAAGAGATTCTCGAATTCTGGATTCCAAGCTCTTTTTTAGAATAAAGAGAAACGAAAAAAGCTAACTCAGTTACCAAGCCGGCTTTAAATACGGCTTCTGACAAAGTCAAAATTCCATATACAGACTTGAAACACAAAATTAATTTTTATTCAAATTGGTACCCACATTAGAATAACAACATAAACAATAAACTCTTTCTGATAAAACTCACGGTAGGAGAATGGAAACTAGCTTTTAGAGAATGCAGAAAGGAGCAAGTCACAATATCGTGATTACGCAAGACTTACGTTGCGCACTTGGCTGGGGCTGTAGAATACACCGTCTGCATCTCTGCAGAGGGGTAAGACACCCCTCCACAACGAGTGTCCTGAATATAACACTAAACAATGTGATGGTGAGGTTCCAGTAATGCTGGAGTTTTGGGGAATGTGGAGTACCTCTTCACTGTCATCGCTCCCAGGTGCGCTCTGGCCCGAAGTGGTAGCACCTGATAGGGTCTTATTTATGGGTCAAATAGGACTAAACTGCGTACTTATACTTAACTGAATTGTTTGAAATATAACTGTTTTGACATTCAACTGTGTGTAAACAAAAACTATACTTATGTTTTAATTAGAACTGTTTTACTAAACTGAATAGCTTAAAATAGAAGTGTTTTTAATAATTAAACTATGTACTCATGCTGAACTGAGTTGTTTGAAATAAAACTGTTTATTTATATAAAAATGGATTTGGTATTAGATAACCTACAAAGGTTGATATGTCATAAAACCCAAACAAACAAACAAGACTTACGCACTCCTTCATACTAAAATATAAGGAACAACTATAGTACATCGCATATAAGACACCCTACCCTCGTAAAAATTTTCACAGAATATGAAGACTTACCTCTCATTAGACATTTTTTTAATCCAAACAACATGAAGGACCTATGTGAAAATGTCAACATGGATGCCATTTTATCCTTCTTATAAGAAATTAACTCATGCCAAAAATTCTAAACGTAAATATGAATGCCATACAACGTAATTATTGGAAAAAAATTAATGAAATTTACTTGTGATAAAAAATTTACAATACAGTTATCATCATCTTACAAAACGATACCAAGTTTATTAAAATAAAAGACAAATGTATTCAGATTTTCACAGGGTTAAATGGTTTCAAGCATTGCTATTTGACACTAATAGTATATTTTGACATATCGTTAAAACCATATTTTTTTTTAAAATTAGATAAACTCTCCCACCACTTAACAAAAATGTATATATAAATGTATAATGTGAGTGATTCCCGAACCGCCAGGTATAAAATAACCCCAGACATGTTGACATGCCGTTAAAATCAATCAACATTTTTGTGATGTCAGTTTAAATACATTTCTACGCACTCTGCAACATCCACAACTTCTGAACAAGAACACCATATTTTTTTAGTATCGTTATGAGTAATAGGCAAATCACTTTAAGGTGTGAGAGTGGGTGGTCCCTGTAGCCCCGTGGCTAATGTGCTGGACTGCGACATTGTAGTGGGTGAGTGAGTTCGAATTCCAGTCGTACTAATGCGTTCACCTTGGACTAATACCTCAGGGAAAGGTATGAATTCCATTATCCTCCCGGGCTATGGGTTAGATAGTACTACTACTGTTCTTCGACCAGAATGGCTTTGACATTAAATAAACCACGAAGGTTGATATACCTTTTAAACAAAAGTAACCAAATCACTTCATTTCATTTCAGTTTTGTTGTAATAAGCAATTCCAGTAAATTTCAGACCTCTGATGCACCAGCCCATTATTCTAACCACTGTCTGAATTTCAAGTGTTTCAAATTCTTAAGGTAGATAAGCAAGTTATTTTTGTTGCAAGGCTCACTATCACTCGAATGATTATAATTTTTGAGAGTGTAAGAAAAAGGTAATGTTATCTTATCTGGTCATATTAACATGCTTCAACTGTCGGTTGCCAAGTATAGATTTTAACATTTTAACTCTTGGGTCGGGTTTTTCAAGGAAAATAAATTGATAAAAAACGGATATTCTTTATCGTACATTCAATACTACAGGCTTTTAGTGAATTGCATCAATCCCACCCACTCACTTCAAGTTAAACTTTCTTGGTATTTTCTTGTTATCCTAGATTCTGTTCAACCAAAAATAAAATTCTAATAACAGTAAACAATACCAGACTTTCTTCAAACGAAAACAGGAAATCTCGTTTTAGAGGGAGGGAAAACCTTAAAGCCAATATCTTTTCTTTAAATTTTCCAATTTCAATATTTTTTTCTTTTTATACATATTTACCAACCCCTCCGCTCGGGTAGGATATGACACATGGTCAATTTTTAAGCGGAGTTTAACAGGTCTGATTTCAGAGTTTTCCTTCTCCTAGACTAGTTGCCTCATCACGGCTGAAGAACCTAGTCTGCCCTACTATTTACCCATAGCTGGTGGGAGAATAATTGGATTCATACCTTTTCCTCGTTTTAGAGGGAGGGAAAACCTTAAAGCCAATATCTTTTCTTTAAATTTTCCAATTTCAATATTTTTTTCTTTTTATACATATTTACCAACCCCTCCGCTCAGGTAGGATATGACACATGGTCAATTTTTAAGCGGAGTTTAACAGGTCTGATTTCAGAGTTTTCCTTCTCCTAGACTAGTTGCCTCATCACGGCTGAAGAACCTAGTCTGCCCTACTATTTACCCATAGCTGGAGGGAGAATAATTGGATTCATACCTTTCCCAAGGGTATTAGTGCTATGTGAAATGCAATCAGCCTCGTCCAGGATTTGAACTCATGTCGCCGTGTCCATTTCCTACGACGATAACCATTACACCACGGGCACCTCCATTTTTTTTTCTTTTTATAAGGGTTATGATCATTCTATCCCGAAATTTCATTAAAACTTGAAAAAAAAAAACTCGTGAATAATCAATTCCTTCACAGAGGAAAAATCAAATCCATGCGAAAATATCTTAATTTCAATTACAACAAGCCTATAGAAAATTTACACTCCCCCCCCAAACTACACATGATTGGTATCGTTTTGTAGCTTTGGGTTCTATTACATAATAAAATCATGTTACTCGCAAATACTTTCATTGGCACTTGACCAAACGCATGGTGTAAAAAAAAGTCTTTATTTGGAAATGGAAAAGAATCTCTAACCAATAACTTGTCTTTGGAATGACTAATTCTAATAAACTTGGAATCCTTTATTAGGACGATGATAAATGTATCATAGATTTTTATCACGAGTGATAAATTAGATTAATTATGATGCCACCAAATGCATAAACGTAAAATCATAGTGAACAATAAAAAAAGGGTCTATTTCAAGCACCACAAACTCAGGAAATTAAGTTTATTTAGATAAATCAAGGTAAAGGATAATAATATAATTTGAGGATGCAAATCAATTATTTCATTTTTTATATATATATATATATATATATATATATATATATATATAGCGTCCTCATGGTGTAAGGGATAAAGCGATGGACTGCGGAATCGTAGTAAGCGAGTTCGTACTCCAGTCGCTCTATTACGTTCACTTTCGGGCAAATACCCTTGGGAAGGGTATGAACCCCCTTATCCTCCCAGCTATGGGTTAAATAGCATCACTGCTGTTATTCTAAGATAATAGCTTTGGCATTAAATAACCTTCAAAGGTTGATATGCCATTAAACAAAGAAACTAACCATCTACTAATAACAACGTCGATTTTTTTTTTTTGTTCAGATTTGAAAATAGTATACTATAGCAACTATAAATCCTTGATCACAATGCCTTGGACAAAAGAGGAAAAATATTTTGCGTCACTACTTAGTTTTGAATGATTTTGTGTCCAAATATCTCTAAATAGAGGCAACCCATTAATATGATGATAATAATAATTGACACTTGACCAAACGCATGGTGTAATGGTTATCGTCGTAGGAAATGGACACGGCGGCACGAGTTCAAATCCTGGACGAGACTGCATTTCACATAGCACTAATACCCTTGGGAAAGGTATGAATCCAATTATTCTCCCCCCAGCTATAGGTAAATAGTAGGGCAGACTAGGTTCTTCAGCCTTGGTGAGGCAACTAATCTAGGAGAAGGAAAACTCTGAATTCAAACCTGTTAAACCTCGCTTAAAAATTAACCTTGTGTCATATCCTGCCCGAGCGGAGGGGTTGGTAAATATGGATAATAATTTATTTCTGAAACAAGAAACTAAAAAAAAATTGCTTGTCCTGGAAGCTGATATAATAACAATTTTAATATTGATTTAATGTCTCTAGCTCAAATGATGCATTTTTACAGGACATGTTCCAAATGACCGCCATTTCGCTTCTTTCAGTAATAAATCATTATCCTTCATCATCATCATCATCTCGTGCTGGCAGCACGGATATCCCTGACCCTCTCTCGCCACTCCTCCCTATCGTTCATCGCCCTAGGCAGGTCTTCAGGACAACAGCCTGTATCCTCACATAGCTGCTGAATGTACGTTCGTGCTGGTCGTCCTGCTTTTGCGCGGCCGTGTGTGGGGATCCATAAGAGTACATCTCTTATGAGTTCATCTCTGCTTCTCCAGCAATGTCCTGCATGTCTGGTTCGCCTAACTTGAATAGTTTTCGTGATAGGGGGCAGGTGGCCGTACAGTTGGTGTCTTGTGGGGTGTTGCTGCCAGGACTTGTTCAGGATTGCACGCAGCATTCTTGTGTAATTGCCGTCTAGTTTCTTCTCCAGCCGTTTTGTTAGCGTCCATGTAGTGCATCCATATAGCAGTATCGATGTGACCACTGCCTGGAAGAAACTGCGTTTCGTTTTATCGGTTAGGTCTGATTTCCATATAGTCGATAGCCTATTGATAGCTGTCCATGCTTTCGTTAACCTCGTTTCGATGTCCTTTTCGGTTGATTCGACGCTGCTTCCTAGGTACGTGAATTTGTCTACTAGTTTAAGAGGGGTTCCTTCTAGAGTGGAGATGTCCCCCGTTTGGTTATAGCACATATATTCCGTTTTGTGTGCATTAACATGGAGGCCTATGCTTGCTGCTGCTCGTTCCAAACTATGCAGAAGTGTTTCGGCTTGGTCAGGTGTATTTGCCAATATCGCTATGTCATCGGCGTAGTCGGCGTCGGTAATTGTTGTTGCGGGGTATCTTCTGCTTCTTTTCTTCGTCAGTTCGAAGCCATTCTCTTTGATTTTGTCAATCGATGTTCTAAGTACGTAGTCTAGACAAATGATAAAGAGATACGGAGCCAGCGTGTCCCCTTGTAGTACTCCTGCTACAATGTCGAAGTATTCTGTGTCTCCATCTGGTGATCGTACTTTTACTTTAGTGTTTCTATAGAGAATCGTTATTGCCGCTACGGTTTCTTTAGGTATGCCGTACGCTAGTTGGATTTGTTCCATCTTTCCTCTGTGAATGGAGTCGAAAGCCTTGGTAAAGTCGACAAATATTAATGTCGCTTGTAGGTTCTTTGCCCGTACACCTTCAAGGATTCTGCGGATGGTTAATATTTGTGAGGTCGTAGATCTGTTTCTTCGGAAGCCATTTTGGTTTTTTCTAAGTATGTTGTCGATTTTGGGTTCTATTCGGTTTCGTAGTAGGGCATTGTAGATTTTGGCAGCTATGGATGTAAGTGTTATGCCTCGGTAGTTTTTGGCTAATCCGAGGTCCCCCTTTTTAGGGAAGGGGAGTATGCATCCCTTCGTCCATCTATCTATCGGATTTTGATTGTATACTGCGTTGCAGTGTCGGAGCAGTATGTCGTCGAATTGTCTGGTCTTCCATACTTCCGGGGGAATTTCGTCCAGTCCTGCAGCTTTCCTATTTTTAATTTTTCTGAGAACCGAGTCGAGTTCTTCTTGTGTGAACGGTCCAAGTTTAATGTCTAATTGTTTGCTATCCACATGTCAGCGAACAAGGCAGAATGTTTTTGAATATCTTCTATCGAATAATTTAAAAATTAGTAAAGAAAGCCCTAACAGTAGTTTAGAAGAAAAAGCCTAGAACGCCTAATGCTACCACAGAGCTCTAAAATTCCTGAAGCCTGCTAGGTCCCCAACTGTAGGAAGGAAGAAAAAAAAATGAAAAACCCAGGAAAAGTCCCAATACAGCAAAAAAGTATAAGTCAGTACCAATGAAAGTCATAAGAAAGTACCTTAATGTTGGACTTTAACTAAGTTAAAACTTAAAACAAATTCCCCCCCACACTTTTTTTTTTTTTTTTTTTATATAATAAAAAATTTTTTTAATTTTTATTTTATTATATTATGTACACATGGGAAGCAGCATGATGTACGTTAAGGTATTTGAATAAACCAATGGACGACCAAACTCAATACCCAAATGGGTCCTGGACGTGAGTTTGACGACTTTTCGCTCAGGATCGACAGTTCGATCGGGGAACTACTGCTGCTCCTCTATAAGAGTGGCTTCTATAGAAGAGAATAAAACAGCCATCGAAAGATAACCATGACCCACACTCATTATCCTTAATGAGTTGCATCTATTTTGAGATACCCTGTGTAATGTTATAATGAATGAAACAGCCACTACCCCACGCCCGTAAATGACTATGTGCTCGACTGCGACATCTAAGTGAGTTCGAATATCACTCTCGCTATTACGTTCAGATTTGGACTGATATCTTTGGGAAAGATATGAACTCTCTTGTCCCCCTCCCTAGTTATGGGTTAAATTGTACCACTACTGGTATGGTTTTGGTCAAAGATAACCCACAAAAGTTGATATACCATTAAACGAAGAAAGAAAGAAATCTACGTAATACGAATAATTTTTAAATAGATCTAGTTGAGCTATAGATGGGACCCTAACAGGTATTATCACTCTGGTTCTGAGTAAACCAGAGACTAATGGAAATAACGTGGTATTCCACATTCCCAGATCTCCAGAACTGAAGTTTAGTTAGGTGCAGTTTAGTATTACAGGGTACAGAAGCAAAATTAGGAATATTCTTGTATAATAATAAACGACTCTATTGTAAAACAAGATTAATTCTAATTTAGAAAAATCTAAAACTGGCACAAAACTGTAAGTTTACTCAATATGGCCGGTATTTTTTTAAATTATTGTATCAACACGCTTTCAAAACAATTTGCATGCCTTCAAAATTATTTTTCAGACATTTTATTCCATTCCTCCTCAATAGTAGTCTTAAGCGAACCATTATTTGGATGGGAAGTTGCATTTGTTTTGTTTTCTAAAATGCCCCATATAGTGTAATCAAGGGGGTTACGGTCTGGGCTTGATGAAGGCCAAAAAGAAACTAATTATTTAGGAAATATTGTTTGGTTTGGTTTTAGTGTTAAAAAAATCCTAGATACTTTGTCGTTTCATTTCTTGCACACTCATATTGGGCTGAACTTTAAATCAAACTAATCAGTCTAAAAAAAATCTTTAGAGATTATTCTATATTTTGCTCTGTAAAACCAGGACAACTCTTCTGGAGAGAAAGAAGAGCCTTACATCTCAGCTGGGGATGCAGTCAATATATTCAGGGCAGCCAAGCTTATTTGATAAATTTTCTATCTTTAATAGTTATAAACTCTCACCGAGCACGCGAGAAAACACGCCCTTGAGATGACCTGGTCCGTTGAGTCAGCAGAATACACTGATTGCATCTCTGCAGAGGAGTGACTCCCCAACGAGTGCCCTGGATATGACACTAAACAACCTGATGGTGAGGCTTCTGTAATACTGAAGATTTGGAGAATGCGGAGTACCCCTTTATTGCTATCGTTCCCAGGTCCACTCTGGCCCGGAGTGGTAGCACCAGATAGGTTCCTATTTATGGGTCGAATAGAACTGTTTGACATTTAAACTATGTACTTATACTAAACGGAATTGTTTGAAATAGAACTATTTGATCATTTATCTGTGTGTAAACAAATGAGAAATGTTTAATTGAATTGTTCATGATACATAGCAATAATTCAAAACATTAAACTGTGTGCAAACAAATGATAAATAGTAAATACAATTATTTACATTAGATAGAAACAAGTGAGACTATTTAACTGCGTAAAAAGAAAAATGACCCTTGGCTTGTTTAAAAATGTTATTTACAAAATATTTTTAGAAATCATATATATATATATATATATATATATATATATATAAAAGGGCTTTAAATAACCTACAATGGTTGGTATGTCATAAAACCAAACCGAAACAAACACCCTTGAGAGCAAACCTCTGCCTCCTCATTCGAAAAAAAATATGCTATTAATCAAGATGTCATCCTATAGTCTTTATAATTACATATAAGCTAATTTATTCTGGCATAAGGCCTGAATAGTGAGGGTCACTCGGTGAATTGTTTGGTGGGATAAAATTGCTGGCTATTGTATCACAGCAGGTCCCCTAAAATGTATAGTAATCTTATCTTAATCTGGCAGTGTCTTAAGTATGGATCCGAAAGTGAGGTGGGGGAGTGTTAAACTGTGGCCTTTGTCTCATTCTCTCTCTCTCTCTCTCTCTCTTTCTACCTCTCTCTCTCTCTCTCTTTCTACCTCTCTCTCATTCTCTTTTTCTGTCTCTCTCTCTTTCTACCTCTCTCTCTTTTTCTCTCTCTCACTTTCTACCTCTCTCTCTTTTTCTCTCTCTCACTTTCTACCTTTCTCTCATTCTCCTTTTCTCTCTCTCTTTCTACTTCTCATTCTCTTATTCTCACTCTCTCTCTCTTTCTACCTTTCTCTCTCTCTCTTTCTTCCTCTCTCTCTCTCTCTTTCTTTCTCTCTTTCCATCATATTCGTCTTTCTTACTAGTCTCAAACTATTTCATATCCTGTGTATAACACTAAAATACATTTGATAGTGAGGTTCCACCTCCGGAGATCTGGAGAATGTTGAGTACCTTTCCATCGTCATTACTCCAAGGTCTACTCTGACCTGGAGTGTCAGTACCTATTAGGTTCGCAACAATGGGTCGAATAGATCTCTTGGGAAAATTATTTTTATTAAATGGGATACCGTGCGCAACAAAAAGAACATGAACATATAATGTACGCGATTCCCTCACCTCTCCTGATTAAATAACCCTAAACATGGTTGGCATGTTAAAATCAATCATCTTATTTCATCGGAAAACTATCATTACCCCGTTGCCCAGGTAAATATTATGCCAACTTCTTTATGCTTTTGTTTAGCATGTCAAGTTTCATCCAGGTGTGAGCAGTAATGTAGGTAGGCTTCATAAGTTTATACATATATTTATATATGTTCTCCTCTTCACTCTCATAACTGTTGATTCTCACCTTTTATTTTCTTCACATAACTGCAGGACGTTCTATTTTTAACAATGACAACCACATAAAAATGTTCTCTTCATTTCTACGTTCAGTAAAAAAAAGTTTGTTCAAAGGAGAAAAAAAATTTTTTTTTTTAAATTACAGTTACGTATTCTTGTTATGACGGCCATTTTATAAATAATTAAATGACTATATAACAAGTACAGAATGACCTGTTTTTAGTTGAGAACAAGTCTCTAAAACGTTGTCTATCTGTCTCTCTCACTCTCTCTGCCCTGGTGTTTTCTTGCTTGTCTTTGATTTTTTTTTTTTTATCTCAGTCTCCTCCTCGTGTCTCCCACTCCTCGTTTATTTCTTATTGCTTTCTTTCCTTACCTCCGGTGTTTCGTCTCTCTCTCTCTCTCTCTCTCTCTCTCTCTCTCTCTCTCTCTCTCATTTCTTATTGTTTTCTTTCCTTCGATCCCTCGGTGTTTCTACCATCTCTCTCTCTCTTTTTCTCTGTCCTAGTATTTTTCTTGCCTGTCTTTGATTTTTTTTCTCTGTCTCCTCCTCGTCGCTCCCACTTCTCGTTTATTTTTTATTACTTTCTTTCCTTACCTCCGGTGTTTCCTCTCTCTCTCTCTCTCCTAATTGCTTTCTTTCCTTCGCCTCCCAATGTTTCTACCATCTCTCCCCCCCTGGTGTTTTTCTTGCTTGTTTTTCATTTTTTTCTCTATCTCTCTCTCCTCCTCGTCTCTCCCACTTCTCCTTTATTTCTAATTGCTTTCTTTCGTTACCTCCGGTGTTTCTACCATTTCTCTCTCTCTTCACATCACCAGTATGTTTTATTTGTTTTGTTTTTTTTTCGTTTTTTTTTTATCACTGAAGCATCTGTTGATTGCATTTTTTCGTAACACAATGGTTGCCTCAAACAGCTACTTGTGTGTCTTTATAAATAGATAAATCATTATCATATCTTTTAAATTGCTTCAGTTGTTGATATTTCCTCAACTTCTTTTTTTACCAATATCATAAATTTCCAAACAATTTATTTTACAGTAGATAATTTTCAATGCCTTCTTCGGCTTTAAGTTTCCCCTAGAGAGCATTAAATAATCAAAATAGTTTTTTTAATGAGGACCTAATACAATAAAATATAACTTAATATATTCAAAAACTGCTTTTTCAATGCCTAAAATATGTTAAGAAAAGGATTTTCTCTTTTGAGTGGGGTAAACTCTTGTGGTTGATTAGATCCTTTGAATCCTGTGGTATTATTACTTCTTTTCTCTTTAGTTATAGTCTCTAACATACGTTTCTTATTTGCCGAAGACGAAGGAAAATTCCAAACTTATTTTGCTCAATATATAAGCGTTCAATTTTGATTACCGTATATACTTATGTATCGTGTGACTTTCCGAGACCTAAATTTTAACCCAATATCGGTGGAGGTCCTCGTAGTGTAATGGTTAAAGCGGTGGACTGCCGAATCGTAGTAAACGAGTTCGAACTCCAGTCGCGCTATTACGTTCATCATCATGTCGTGCCGCTAGCACGGATATCCCTGACCCTCTCTCGCCACTTCTCCCTATCGTTCATCGCCTCTGGCATGTCTTCAGGGCTACATCCTTATACTTTCACTTTCGGATAAATACTCTTGGAAAAAGCATGAACCTTCAAATCCTTCCAGGTATGGGCTAAATAGCATCATTGCAGTTCTTCTAGAATGATGGCTTTGGCATTAAATAACTCACGAAGGTTGATATGCCATTAAACAAAGAAATCAAACATAAGTGACAACACTTTTTCAATCGCCCGAATTTCTTAAATATAGCATTACAAAGGAAGATTCATTTTTTAAAACTCATTATTCATTTCTTTTTTTTTTTTTTATCATAACTTCAAGATCATAAATTCCAAGTGGGAGGTCCTCGTAGTGTAATGGTTAAAGCGATGGACTGCGGAATCGTAGTAAGCGAGTTTGAACTCCAGTCGTGCTATTACGTTCACTTTCGGACTAATACCCTAGGGAAAAGTATGAACCCCCTTATCCACCTAGCTATGGGTTAAATAGTACCACTACTGTTCTTATAGAAAGATGATTTTGAATAACCCAAGAAGGTTGATAAGCCATCAAACAACAAAAACAAACCAACAAACAAACCTAATATTATGGTTCACGCCATTGGCAAGACACAAACTTTGTGTGTAAATAGTTGACCAAGACAACTCCTAGGTTATATCTCCACGTATGGTGCAACCCCTTAAAATTAAAGTATCAAAAAGTCGCATATATACGAGTATATACAATGATGAAAATTGAAAGTCTACTCGAGTACATAAAAATGAACCAGGTTGTTTTCCATATTAACACACCAATATTCTGATATATTGGCTGGCAAGCAGGTGGACATACACATGATATATACATATATGAAAAATACGTATATATTCATGCATGCAAATGGCGTGTTGTGATCAATATTCATGATCGATGTTTATTGTTAGAAAAGCCGAAAAGAATTATTTGACTTAAAATGAAAACTTGTTTCATTGTGTGTATAAAATTAAAAACAAATCCCATTTTTTTAAGTCGGATATATGCGTTGTACTCATGTTTGGCACAAGGTCATATGGAGCAATCAGTGCAAAAAATGAACTCACTAGCAAGACTGCATTGGAGAGTATGGAGCACCCCTTCATTGCGATGACTCCCAGGTTTACGCTTGTCCGGATTGGTGATACCTTTTCGGGTCTGATCTATGGGTCAATTAGATCTGTTTAATTCGTAGTCGATAGGAGTGGGTGCAAAAAAAACCCTCTTAAACTGCAGCACAAAAATGTTAATATTAACCTACAAGGAATGGGATTCCCTAACATCTGGATATGAAATAACCTTAGACTGATTGACATGCTGTTGGAATTAATTAATCAATCATGTCTCCATTTGGATCCAAATAATTTATCACTATTCTCTCAATTCTTTTTTTAAACAAAGATTATCTCAGAACAAATTATTTGACTTTGGTTGAACTCCACGTCCTGCTGAAAACCATCATGAATAATTATTTTAACTCTGTTTTATAGCTTTCCTTTATTTTCATGACTTAAAATATTGATTTTGATAAATTAGCTGACAGTGTTCATAATAATGTTAGATGAAGAAAAAAAATATCTTGTCCCATGAAAATCGGCCCTAAAAACATATAAAATCTTCAATAACTGATGAACAGATATCTGGCTAAAATAATAAAAATAATCTTTAAAACTCTCAAATATGTTTGCCTCCCCATTTTTCAAAGAACATATTTCTGTTTTAACTTAACAGATACATTTCGACTATGAATATTTTCCTCTTTATCATGATGGAAGATATTTAGTAATACATTGAGCCCTAAATATTTGAGTCCCATTTGCTTATGTGTTTGCTTGTGTGCCTATGGGGAGCAGTGATCAGTTCCTTTGATTCAGACATGAAGCTTTTAACATCAAAGATTCTAATGACGACTGGGGCGGGCGATTTAAAAAAATTCAGCAAATAAAGAGAAAATATCGTTTTGGTTTTTGTAGAATAGTCAGTCGTCAAGTATCCACAGTGCAAGCCTAAACAGGATTTTGATGAATAGTATTTCGAAAAAAAAAACATAAGTGAAGGCTAAAATTTCTCTTATATCCTAAATTAAACAAATAGTGAATTATGTTTAAATGATGATCTCAAGAAACACTGATGACTTTGTTACTGTATAATTATATTCATCCAGTAAATGGCAATGGGAATCGTTCTACTTGTGTGTCAGACCACTTTCAAGTCAACCAATATTCATCAGTTGCCACTTATATATAGTGTGTGTGTGATGACTGCTGCATCTTGACAAATGATAGTCGTCTTTATCACTAAAAATACAACTCGAAAATTCTGATTAATAACTAATTTTCTTTTATGAGCTTCCAAGTGACTCTTAAGCCTAGCTCCTGACTAAATAAGACTTGCGGCAAATATGACAAACGGGGCTTGAATTTTGTACAAGGTAAATGGGATCCACCTGAGGAATATCATTTTTATGATATTCTATGCTCAAACAGCCAGATTTCTTCAGAATTTCAGTATCAGATACAAAATCCTGCTTGTGAATCATAAGGATGCTTTACGAATATTTCAGAAGAAATCTCTCTAGTATCTTAATATGCCGCCAATAAGTCGTCCATATTTCCAAAGAGTACAATTAGATTGTCAAAACACATGTCTGGTAAACAATAATTTTTGCATACTTAATTATACCCCTGTCTGACAAAACCCTTTTCTCCGGTTAGTCAAATGCTGTACTAGCTTTCTGAATTCTCCAAAGAATCAGTCTAAGTTTTTGTCTTTAGATACGACACTTTCCATATTGATAAACGTGTCCACAGATCCTAACCTCGTTCTATTCACAAATATATCTGGCACAAAATATGTTTCGCCAGGGGCTGAAGTAAATGAAACGAGCGGGTACAAATTAAGGATTCCAAATGAAATGAGTAATGAAAATGACATTTATTGAAATGTAAAAGAATAACATTTTTGGATCTGCAACCATCTAGTCTCAAATTCTCAAATATGAAGAGTAGCCCAAGAATACATATTCCAGATGTCCGCCGTTCAGCTGAAGGCATTGTTGAATGCAGCGTGCAAAGTTGTTGATAACTTCGGTGATCTCTTGAATCTTTTCAATGATAGCTGCCTTCAATAGTACGAGTGTTTCCCAGAAAGATGTTGTCCTTAAGAAAACCCTTGAAGAATAACAATAACACATACCTCCGTAAAGCGTCCTGCTGGCAGACAAAAATAAAGCAGGTCTTCCTTACAATGCTAAACTGAAGCTGGTTTATATAATAAAATACTTTCACTTACTTACAAGCAGCCAATGACGATCTATGCAATGGAAAAGTCTACTTGTGCACAATGGGATGCCCCAAGGCACCATAAATAGTTCCCGTTCCTCAATCGGGAATTGAGTTTCCTGTATTCATAACTGATTGCTCCTTGCTAATGCAATTAATTACTCTCGGCTATCGCAACTAATTGCCCAACGCAACCTGACAAATCCTACAACCATGAGGAAAAAATCGAAGGAAGGGGTTTCAGGAAATTTCGCATAATGTCTTCACTCAAAAGACCTTCCACTCTATCGTCAAAGGCATAATTTTTGCTATATTTAGAAAAAGAGAATGAAGACAACTGGAAAGATCTGAAAGGCTGCGTTTTTGTTTCAACACTTGTGAAACATCCTGTACATTACTTTTTCTTCAAACTTATATCGAGCCAAATTGTATATCAAACATGGAAGTTATGCGATTATTGTTTTTATGAGACTAATTTTTTTTATCAAATTGGCGATTGTGATTGATAATCAAGTGATCAGTCTCAACTTAGTGCTAAATACAATGTTGGTGGAATCTATTATTTAGGTAGATATTGTAAAACCGTTAAACGGTGGGAAAACACTGTGAGTCAAATCAGTTTACATTGATAGTTGATGAACCCGAGGTCAAATGAAAGTTTGGCTCTGTTTGGATGGGTTCAGTCAAGAGACCAAAACGGTTCTAGAAGTTAGGAATAAATTAGTCAGAAAGAATCGCCCGAGTAGAGTGGTTGTAAAGTTCCATCTCTGTTCTACTGGCTCTTCCGTAATGAGAACGGGTAATGTGAAATACAAATTGCAAAGAAATAAAAGTAATATACCCACAAATCTGTCTAAGTTATTCTTTATCCTAACACAGAAGAACTGGAAGTAGGTGGGGTCTCAAAGAAAATCTACCCAGAAAATAATACCCTTGGAAAGGTGTGAATACCCTCATTCCACTAGCTATTGGTTAAATAGTCTCACTGCTGTTCTTCTACGAGGATGGTTTTGGCATTTAATAACCCATGAAGGTTTCTATGCCATTAAACAAACTAAAAGAGACTTAAACAGATAGAGCAAGGCGACCGACTGAACGCCCAAAGAATCTGAAGTGAGAAGATGAGCACTGGGTGACCGTCAAAGTAGTGGCTGTTGTGATACTAAGCTATCACTTTCTCTCCTGTTTTATCACACACATGAACACTCCCTAACGACTTACTAACCCCTTCACTTCCCTGGCACCCTTCCTCCTTTCCCTGCTATCAACTATAATGGTGACTCAATACAAATAAAGGATTAATCTTAATCATTGACAGTTTTGCCCTTAATCCACTGTAATCGGAAACAACAGATTACACAACTGGGACTATATAACAGTTGAAAATTTATGGAAAACAGTATGTGCCGGTTTGCTTCAATCTTATGTTCAGCTGAATAACCTAGGATTATTAGTAGGGTGTTTTGGGGGGGGGTTGTTTTGTGGAGTTGGGCTACAAAAATGGGACACACGGCCAAATATTGTTTCTAATTTCTGGTCAATGGACAGAAACATTTAATGAAGTAACTTCAACTGAAAGAAATCAAATTCGATCCTGGACATCTGATCTTTGGTGGCACAAGGATTTTTTTCGGAAAGTAAGAGAAGTATGGATGATGAACCCTTACCCCGTTATGGTCGACAAGTCACTTCGCAAACAGAAAAAAATTGTGACGAATGAGAACATTGATCAATCAATTAATCAATCAAGATTGCAAACCCGAAAAATAAAATAACTCGGTCACATTACTTTCTTGACATAAATATCTCCTAAAATGAATGAATGAATGTTTACTCTTCCCTCTGTGGCAGTCTCATTACTGTCAGTTTCATGAACTTGCAAGTCAAATCTGATGATTTGCATATATATATATATATATATATATATATATATATATATATATAAAGTACATAAAATTGGCAGTAAAGAGACTGCCACAGAGGGAAGAGTAAACATTCATTCATTTTGTTTTATCCTGCTCTACTGGTCGGTATTGATCTCTTATGAAAAAAAAAACCTTGTTAAAACGATTTGTTTATTCAACTAATATATATATTGTCATTCATAGATAGACTGTGTCGTTGTATCACAACTCCTCAGTGTGGTTCGACACACTAGATGCTTTAAGCTGGGATCGAAACCCGCCTAACTTATACCTCAGACCTATCACATACTTCTCAGTCATTTGGTGACCTAACGTCTACTAAGGAATTTAACGCATATGTATTAACTTTCGTTTGTTTGCATTTTACGCTATCGGATATCGGAGAGTTCAATTCATTTGAAGAGCTTTGCTTGTGATATTTGAATAAATAGGTCCGCAAATGAATTTCAATGAAATTTCTCATTAGATTAACAAGTACGTGTGTGTGTGTGTGTGTGTGTGTATATATATATATATATATATATATATATATATATATATATATATAAGTTCACTATACCTTTTTCTTCTTGTCTTTTTAAAAAAACAATATACAATCAAAATAGACATTATTAGGAATCATTTATCACCAAACACTACGGCATCGAAATTCTGTAACCAAAAGAAAAATCAAATTTCGTTTGAAAATATACTTACCATATAGAACCTTTTTTTAAAAATGGGTATATATTCTTATTTTTGGTTAGCTCCAGTATTGCAGTTTGACTGGGAATAATACCTAATGATATCCGTATGGATCGTTTGGTGTTCCACAAGAAAAACAGCAGAAAATTTGCTTTTCGCCCAGTCGGTAGGGATTAGAAACGCTAACTATATCCCTTGCCGAGGGTATAAAATTCCTCCCCCAAAAATAGTGTCTTGTATATGACACTAAACTGTATCTGATGGTGAGACTCATGTCTGTGAGTTTTGGGGAGTGTGGAGCACCCTTTCATTGCTATTACTCCAAGTTATACTCTGATCCGACGTGTAGTATCTATTAGGATCCAAAAATTATTCGTATTCGATAGGACTGTGTGCAAACAAAAACTTTTGGGACAACTGTACAAAAACTATAAAATAAATGCAAATTCCTAATTTTTAATCCAGCAAGAGATGGTAAGCTGTGAAATCAACAAGTAGTTATTTATTTTTGGATGAATCAACGAAAACTCTCTCTCTCTCTCGTTCAAAAATCATACGTCTTCGATGGGGCAGTGTGAAAAAAAAACTCTTAAGAAACAACTACACGAAAAATGTGAATATAAATGTACAGGGAACGTGATTCCCCAACCTCTCGGCATAAAATAGCCCAAGACGAGTTGACATGTTATCAAAATTGATGTATCATATGCATACACTGTTAATGCGTGTGAGTGTATTATATTCACAGGTTGACCACTTCCTGAAATAATAGCGTCAGATTTAAACCCCTCCCTCCTCCCCCACACTTCTTGCAAAAAAGTCAATTCTTTAAATATCCCCAGAAAAAAAAAGCGTTAAGGGAAGGGTACATGAAAGTGTTTCATTTTATGTTGGAAAATGAATGTGTGGATTGTCAGGCATGCAGGTGTTTTAATATTTCAGACGTGCATATATTATTGAATTAAACGGAAACTCGTTTTTCTTTGTTACATTGCTCGCTCTCTTTCTCTCTCTCTCTCTCTCTCTTGTCTACCTCCCCTTTTACTTTCTGTCTCACTCACTCATTTATTGGCCTGCACATTTTTTTACATACTTATTGATCCCCGTTCTCTCTCTCTCTCTCTCTCTCTGCCTCATTCACTCATTTATTGGCCTGCACATTTTCTTTTACATACTTATTGATCCCTGCTCTCTCTCTCTCTCTCTCATTTATTGGCCAACACATTTTCTCTCATATACATATTGACTCTCTCTCTCTCTCTCTCTCTCTCTCTCTCTCTCTCTCTCTCTTTCACTCATTTATTGGCCTGCACATTTTCTTTTACATACTTATTGATCCCTGCTCTCTCTCTCTCTCTCTCTCTCTCTCTCTCATTTATTGGCCAACACATTTTCTCTCATATACATATTGACTCTCTCTCTCTCTCTCTCTCTCTTTCACTCATTTATTGGCCTGCACATTTTCTTTTACATACTTATTGATCCCTGCTCTCTCTCTCTCTCTCATTTATTGGCCAACACATTTTCTCTCATATACATATTGACTCTCTCTCTCTCTCTCTCTCTCTCTCTCTCTCTCTCTCTCTCTCTCTTTCACTCATTTATTGGCCTGCACATTTTCTTTTACATACTTATTGATCCCTGCTCTCTCTCTCTCTCTCTCTCTCTCTCATTTATTGGCCAACACATTTTCTCTCATATACATATTGACTCTCTCTCTCTCTCTCTCTCTCTTTCACTCATTTATTGGCCTGCACATTTTCTTTTACATACTTATTGATCCCTGCTCTCTCTCTCTCTCTCATTTATTGGCCAACACATTTTCTCTCATATACATATTGACTCTCTCTCTCTCTCTCTCTCTCTCTCTCTCTCTCTCTCCAACACTGATTGGCCTACACTTCTATCTTACCTTCCTGCTCTTCATTTATTAACCGGTACATTTTCTCTCATAAACTTATTGCCCACCCTTCTCTCTCTCTCTCACACACAAATTTTCACGCTTCTAGAATTTTTTTGCACGCCTCAAAGAAATAAGACTATTCATTATTTTCCACTTGTCTCCATGCATAATTTTTTGAAGGTACCATGAATGTACATTTTGAAAAAAAATTCAGGTCTTTTTATATATATATATATAAGAAATATTGTCAAACGATTTAGGGCGGGATAGAAAGCGGAAATGACAACGGGAATGAAAAATGTGACCAAAAAGAAGAAAACGAGTGAGTTGAATGGCATAGGTGGTAATGTAGTTAGTGTGCTTCATGTCTGGTTGGATCTGATCAGATTATATTTACAATTTCCTGTTATTCTGCACACATCAACAAAAATTCGTTTTTAATCTTCTTTTTTATCATCTGAAAAGCAAAGATCTTATCGTCGTCTTTAAGCACGTTCGTGTCTACTTATTTTTTCCAGCATATTTCCTCACTTCAGCAAAATGTGTTGGAAAGAAGAATAGCTTAACTTTTAATGATTTTTTTAAAAAAATTCTACTAATAAGAAAAAACGTAATGAGTTCTGAATAGAGAAAAGGATGAGTTTAAAGGTTTGATTTATTGACATGGTCTATTTTTAACGTCTGGGGCTGTTTTATGTCTAAAGGATAGACAATTGAGTATATTTTACGTTTATATTTTCATTTTTTTTATTGGGTTTCTCAAATCTTTTGCCAGTCCAGTCGGTTGGGGCTGTAGAAGACGCCAACTGCATTTCTGCAAAAGGCTAATTCCCCCTGCCGACAGCTCTAAACAATCTGATTGTGGAGCTTTGGGGAATATGGAATACTCTTTCAATGCCTTTACTCCCAGGTTCACTCTGACCTGATAGGGTACCATCTATCGTTCAAATAGATCTGTTTGACCATTTAACTGTGTGCAAATAAATGACTGATGTTAAATTGAATTGTGTTAAATAGCAATACTTGAAAACATTGAACTCTGTTCAAATAAAACTATAAGAATAAGATTGCAATACTTGGAACAATTTTACTGTGTGCAAATGAATGAATAGTGTTGAATAGAATTGTTTGTGTTTGATAACAATACTTGAAACCATTTAACTGAGTTCAAACAATAGCAATACTTAATTTGTGTGTAAACAAATTAGCTGTCACTCATTTAAAAAGAAGACTACTAACAAATTATAAGTATATATATTTAACACTGTGCAAACAAATGACTGATATCAAATTACTTTGTTAGAGCTACATAGCAATACTTGGGCGTCCCGGGTAGTGTAATGGTTAGCAAGCTTGACTAGCAAACCTGCAAGGGTAAGTTAGTCTCATTGGGTGCCCTATTCATTCGACCTTGTGTCACATCTTAGCAAAAAGCTTTGTGAATTACCACATACAAATGCTTGAAACCAATTACGTACCTAACCCCAACAGAATTAATTTGCTGTTTTAATTCAACCCTGGACCGCCTGGCATACATGCCGGGAGGCCAAACAATGAAAAGCATAGATTCATACTGCACTGGGTCTAGGGAATCTATAACCAGCAAGGTCACCTGGCTTCGTGCAGGGAGACTTAGCAAAGACTAGCATTGATTCACATTGCACCTTGTAATCCTATGACCAGCATTGAATGAGTCTCGACTCGCGCTCAATCTCCCCCTAACAAAAAAAAGAAGCCTTTTTGTCAAATCCTGCTGGGTGGGAGGCACGAATAAATATCTAGCAAACCATTTAACTGTGTGCAAACAAATGAGCTCTGGTTCGTTTATAACTATTGACAAGATATACGTTTACGAATCATTAATAATATATAAACAAAATATGGCATTAAATACCCTACAAGGGTTGATATGCCATAAAACCCAACCAACCAACCTAAATCTTTTGTACACGGTTATATGATATCCGGTATTCCTATTCAAAATATGATTTGCTCGCAGATTCATTTGATCCATAAATGGAAAATTCTATTTCACCAGGTCAGGGGTGCTTCACGTCGAGTAATGGCTAGCAAGCTGGACTAGCAAACCTCCCCAAGTGAGTTCGAGTCTCATTGGGTACCCTATTGGGAGGTGCCCGTGGTGTAATGGTTATCGTCGCAGGATATGGACACGGCGACACGAGTTCAAATCCTGGACCTGACTGATTGCATTTCACATAGCACTAATACCCTTGGGAAAGGTATGAATCCAATTATTCTCCCTCCAGCTATGGGTAAATAGTAGGACAGACTAGGTTCTTCAGCCTTGGTTAGGCAACTAGTCTAGGAGAAGGAAAACTCTGAATTCAAACCTGTTAAACTCCGCTTAAAAATTGACCTTGTGTCATATCCTGCCCGAGCGGAGGGGTTGGGTAAATATGATTGGGTGCCCTATTCATGCAGCCTTGGACAACATCTAAGCAAAAAGCTTACTAAATCACGTCTCCCGCTCTAGATCAGTGGACCTGGAAGTAATTGAATGGGAACTGGAACCTTACAACAAAATGCAGTATCATACCCAGGAAACCTTTTTTCTTTCTTTCTTTTTTTTTTTTTTAGGTCAGAGGTCCTACCCCTCAGCAGGAGATTTAGTCATTGTATTCTAAGTCCCACCGACCGGCCCTTTTTACGAGATACTTGGATAAATAACATTAAATTACTCTATAATATTTTAAAATTCCTTCTCAACCACTAGACCCCAAATTTTAAAGTTGCGTCGACTGAAGTCGCTTCTGAGTCCTCTCCGAAATTAAATTGCCCAGTTGGCTGGGGCTGTAGAATACTCTGACTGCATCTCTGTAGAGGAATAAGACCCTGCCCAACGAGTATCCTTGGTATGACACTAAACAATCTGATGGTAAAGTTCTAGTAAGACTGGAGCTTTAGGAAATGCGGAGTACCCCTTTCATTGCCATTGCTCTAAGGTTCACTCTGGCCCGGAATAGTTGTACTCGATAGGGTCCTATCTATGGGTCAAATAGAATTAAACTGTGTACTTATGCTGAACTGAATTATTTGAAAAAAAACTGTTTTTGATATTAAAACAGTGTACTTATGCTAAATTGAACTGTTTGAAATAGAACTGTCAGACTTTTGCTAAACTGAATTGCTAGAAATAGGACTGTTTTTGACATTGAAACTGTATGCTTGATTGAATTGTTTGAAATAAAACTGTTTTGACATTTAAACATTTGTAAATAAAAACTATACCTATACAAAACTGAATTGTTTGAAATTTAATTCGGTGTTAAATGACCCGAAAAGTGTTGATACGCCGTAAAGCAAAACAACCAATCAACCAACCGAAATTAAGGGCACTTAAGTTTAAATTTCATGGCTTGTGTGTTTCTTCATTATCATTGTACAGATGAAGCCAGGCTTCGTGATTATCAATAAGGCATTTTTAGGTAGCAACCTCTCTCTCTCTCTCTCTCTCTCAACTGCTTTGCAAAAAAAAAAACAAGAGGATGAATTTGTATATATTTACCCAACCCCTCCACAATGAGCAGCGTGTGATACAAGGTCAATTTTTAAGCGGAGTAAAGCTGCTTTGAATTCAGTTTTCCTTCTAGACCGGTTGCTTAATTTATCAGTAGCAATTGTATGAATTTCTGACAACTAAAAATATTTTTCTTCGTTTTTAGAACATTTCTATGACAAGTTTTTTTTTTTCTTCTATCAAAAACATTAGCTTACTGTGCTAATAAATGACCATTAATGGAAACTGTTGAGCTTTGTAAAGTTATTAGTAATGTTTTTCTATCCGATAGAACCATTAATGGATCAATGAGTAATAAGATATCTTACAATATTTTGAAAGAACATGTGGAGACATGCCCGTTATATTATCCGTATAGAAACCTGAAATGTTAGTCCCCGTATGTTCGAAGGTAGGAACAAGTAATATTATTGGATCTATAGTCTTAGGTAAAAGAATATCGAAAACGCCAATTAAACACTCTCATTGTTTTGTTTTTCTTTGTGCTTATATACATTCTTAGGTTTAAGTGCTGAATTCCACTTGCTTGATTTTCATACAACTCTCAGCTTATTTATTTATTTTGCTATCTCCAATATCCCACGGCGTTACATCAAAGCCAGGTCGTTTTCAATGTATCTTTTTCCTATTGTTGAATGACCTTGTTAAAGGACATAAGATAAAACCATCTTTGTTTCTTAAAGCTGAAATATTTTATTAAAACGAATAGTTGTTTTGCTTTGTTTTGTTTGTTTAGGGAGACATTTCCTTTAAAAGACACCAAATCGTTAAAATCTACCAACTTGTATCTAATGGTTTAATTTAACAATACTGACTTTTTTTTACCTCTTTAAGAGTTTTTCACACCAGCATTAGCTGATAGGTTTTCGCTGGATTTTGAGTGACCGTAAAGCCTCCTCAAGTCTCCAGGATTCTTCTCAGTATTCTGGCCGATCTTAATAATACTGTGGTTTAGATGGTCTACACTAGTCTTCTTATTTCCAATCCCTCCAGTCTCTTTACTAATCATTTGGGGACAGTTCCAAGTGCGCTAATTACAATTGGTATCATAGCCACTTTCATGTTCTATAATTTTTTTTTTTGTTCTCTAACAAAGGTACACTATTCAGCTGGTTCTTTTTTTTTTTTTTTTTTTAACTATCTCTGGGTCTGGTCTTCTGGCCGTGATTAGTATATGTTCCGCCGAAGCGAATACTTTTGGCTGCGATTCGGTGATCAGTTTGTATTTCAAAACCCGAGAAAAGTTTGAGCGTCTCATTCTCCAGAATGGATTCTGGGTTGTGCGCTTGTTCATATGGTATTATTATTTCTGAATTCTCGAAAAAATAATCTTTTATCCAACTTAAATATGTTGGCTCGGAAATATTTAGAGATTTATTCAAGCAGATTTGGGTTCGTGAAACTGCTTGCCTTATCAGGCTCACATTGCACCAAGTGAGCCGATGAGCAGCATAGACCAGCAGGGTTCGAGTCTCGGCTCGTTCCCGACCTTTCTCTCCCCTTTATCCCCACTTTAATCGGCCTTCGGGCTTTTGGCCTTGTGTCAAGTCCTGTCTGGTGGGAGGCAGCGATAAATAGTCCCCGCGGACTTTCTCGAAACCTATGTATGGCACTAAACCTTGCTGTCTAGTTCAAGCCATAACCCGGCATACGTGCCCGGACCCAGATTTGGGTTTGTGAAACTGCTTGCCTCATCAGGCTCACGTTGCACTCCCTTTTATTCCCACTTTAATCGGCCTTCGGGCTTTTGACCTTGTGTCAAGTCCCGTCTGGTGGGAGAAAAAAGCTCTATCTTGTTGAAAAATGTTACCTGCAAACTATTTGTTCACACACGCTTACACACATATATATAGGAATTGCCGGTTGCCACTCGCGTAATGGAAAGCTTTTCTAATGAATTGAGCACTCTGTAGCCGTTTAGCGAATATATGCAAACAAAACAAAAGTGATACATGTGCTTTAAAATCCCTTCTCTTACGCCAAGTTTGCTTGTGGCTGTGTGGGCGAATATCTAGCTTGCGTAAAGTCAGCTTTCGATCCTTGCTTCAGGCATCTCGTGTGTCTAGCCACAACTGATGAGTTGTGATACAACGAAAGTCTGTCTCTGTGGATGGCTATATATATATATATATATATATATATATATAAGGATTGTGGCATTAAATAACCTACAAGGGTTGAGATGCAATAAAACCCAGCCAACCATTGTACAATGAACGCAAATCTCTAACTTCTAGACTTAAGATAACCATGGACGGGTTGACATGCCGTTAAAATCAATAAATCAGATACTGAGAAACTAAACCGACAAATGTTAAAATGCCTTTTTTTTTAATTTGTTACTTTTAAATTGCATAGAGGGAGTTTCTGTCGTGTAGTGGTTAACGTACTCGACTTCGACATTGCAGTAAGAAAAATATGAACGCCCTTATACCTCCACCCAGCTATGTATTTATCCAAGCCCTCTGCACGAGATTGATGCAACACTAGGTCAATCTTTAAGCGATTAAAAGATGTTAATTCAGTTTCCATTATCCTAGACTGGTGGCCACATCTAGGCTAAGGAGCCCAATCTACTCTTCCATTTAATCATAGCTGGATTCATATCTTTCCCAAGAGTATTAGCGCTATATTGCTATAGATTAATAAATAGTATCACTGCTGTTCTTCTACAGAGATGGCTTTGGCACTAAATAACCCACAAAGGTTAATATATCATTAAAGAAAGAATCGAAACTCTTACATTGTCGACGATTACTTTTGACTCTTTTTTTTTTTTCCTCATCTGAATGTTAGTTTTCTATCGCAGTTCACTCACGTTTGAATTCCGACTCGACTGTAAAATTTGAAAACTGCTAAGAATGTATGAATTTACCCAACCCCTCAAACAGGATGTGACACAAGGTCAATTTTTTAGTCAGAGTAAAGCTAATTTTCATTCAGAAATTTTCTTCTCTTGTTGCCTAACTAAAACGAAAGAACCCAATCAGCTCTACTATGTGCCCATAGCTAGAGAGAAAACAAATTAGTTCATGCCTTTCGCAAGGGGATTAGCGCAGAGTGGAACACTATCAGCCTCGTCCAAGATTTGAATCTTAGTCACAAATTCCATCCTTCGAAGATGACCGTTACACCTCCATATTGTTGAGAATGTGAGATAAAATATTAACTTTTATAAATTTACGTTAGGTTATTTGGTTTAATGGCATATCAACCCTTGATGGTTATTTAAAACCAAATTCTATTTATGCATATATGATTAGTAAGTGCATAGTTTCTAAGTAACCATTTTTAACGAATTAGAGCTCATTTTTTTTTTTTCACAGTTAAATGGTTTTAAGTATTGTTATTTAACACTAATAATTCTATTAAAATGTTTTCCAGCATTTCTATCAAATAAGTTAATGCAATATTATTCATTGTTTGCACATAGTTGAATGGTTTCAAGTATCGTCAATGATTAAGTAGTTCTACTTGACCCATAGATGGGACCCTAACATAGTGGACCTCGAAGTAATGGCACTGAAGAAGTACTCCACATTCTCCAAGCTTCAGAACTGGACCCTCATCATCTGATGCAGTTTAGTGTCATAACTTGGACATTCGTTGGCGGAGTCTTATTCCACCAAAGAGATCTCGATGAATTCTACAGCTCCAGCCGATCTGTTGTATACTACTCATAGCCATAATACATATACAGATGCAGGCTGAAAATACTGTCGTTTCAGATACGAACGGTTTCATCAATTTCTGGCTTCGGTCCATGGCGACATGAGGAAAGAGACACAATTCTTAAAAGACTTTGCTAACCATACTATGCTGACTCCATCCCAACTTGTGATGTCTAAGATCTCTGTCGGTAGAGATCCGAAAAACCCAACTACATCTTTCAACGGTCAAAATCCAACTCTCAACGGCCGAATACCCAACTCTCGCTTAAATGGTATTATCTCAACTGATGTCTTTTCAAAATCCTCAAATTCTCAGGACCATCTCTTCAGGGCACGACGTCATCCACACTCCAGCCCGATTTTCTGTCTGGGGGTTTATTATGACAAATGGTTATTGTCATATCCTTTGCGTGCAAGCGTAAAACTGCACCCAATGACTATGCACCTGGACTTAAGAAACTCAAATAGTTCAAAACCCTACTAAACTGAATATAAAATATTATTAACGAAAAATGATTAATATAAAAAAAAGCATTCCTTAATTATATAACAAATCGAACTGTTTAAAAAAAATCACGATTGATGTTTTTTACCTCCTTGGTGTATTTTTGTTTTCCCGGTCTTTTTCTGATACTAAATTTTATTTTTTGTGTTAAAGTCAACCACTACATTGTGTTGTGCAATTAACTTGTCAACTAAATGCTGATTGTAAATATTTTATAAATTAGAGATATCTGAAGAGGCTTAATAAATGTTTTCATGCCAGATATTTTGAAGAAAATTTATTATGTCCAAAATAATAATCTTATTTTATACTGAACAGGTAAATCTATTGAGTTAATGTTATAGGAATCCATGATGATCCTGGGACTTCTATCAAGGAAATGGTAGAGGAATCTAAGTCGTATTTCATTGTTTTATCAAGAATAACAGATCACATAAAATTATACCTCATTTGAAAATTGGTCTGGGAATTGCCTTATAGTATTTTTTAAATGTATTGCTCTCAAATATTACAATGTATTGTTTTTAGTGTGAGTGAGCAAAATTATTTCCAACTTGTGATGAAAACTGCTTCTAAAAACCGGTCGATCATGCGTAACTAGCAGTTTCACGGAATATATTTCACTCGTCAGACGCTTGCATTTAAGGTTGCTAATCAAACGGTTTTTAGAAGCGATTTTATTCACTGTTTAAAAATAATTCTACACTATTGTAGCTCATTAAAAAAAAAAGTCGTATTACCGTGTGTATGTGTGTGTATATAAATATATATCGTATGGATAACATAGAAACAGACTTGGTCTGATGATCGCATAGGTGAGTAATTGACAGTCACCAAGCACCGCTGACTGTATCCCAATTTATATATTTGTTCTTTTGAGCACTCTTTATTCATAAATATTGTAAACTACATTTTATAGAGAAAATATATATCTCTATGAAAATTTTACAAATATATTGAAGGAGTTAAAAATGAACCGGTAGGTTTAATTTTTTATTTATTTATTTATTTATTAGGAGTGGGAATGTTTTGCTTTTTAGTGGGAGTGCTGATGAAATTATTCGATGACAATTAGGAACGTAGAGAAAAATAGGTTTTTAGGATTTTATTTGCAAAATAATCAGATTTTAAAGAAGAGAAATGATTTATAACCCTCTGTTCAATTGCTGTTTGCACTGAAATAAACTTTTATACTTTCTAAACACAAAAATAAAATTAGCTTTGAAAAAAAAGACTATTGTCATCAATGCAACATAAGATCCTGTTAGTGTAAGTACAATATTTTAACCAAAATAGGTTAAACCCATCGTATATTCAATTGCGCTGTTACTAGACCGTTGACATACACCACCTCATTTTAAAATGATTCTTTTTATTCAGTAGACAAAAGCACAAATATGGATTGCCCAGTCGGCTGGGGCTGTAGATTACACTGATTGCACCTCTGCAGAGTGTCCTGGATATGACACTAAACAATCTGATGAGGGGATTCCAGTAATGCTGGGGCTTTGGAGAATACGGAGCACCCCTTCACTGCCATTGCTCCCAGGTTCACTCTGGCCCGGAATGGTAGCACCTGATAGGGCCCTATCTATGGGTTGAATAGAACTAATGGCATACTTATGCTAAACTGAACTGTTTGAGTAAACTGAATAGCTTGAAATAGAAATGTTTTTGGCAATTAAACCGTACTTACATTTTAAACTGTGTGCTTCTGCTAAACTGAATTATTTGAAATAGAAGTGTTTTTTGACATTGAAACTGTATTTACACTAAACTGAATTGTTCATCATAGAACTGTTTTGGCCATACAAGTTCAAATCATGGACCTGACTGATTGCATTTGACATAGCACTAATACCCTTGGGAAAGGTATGAATCCAATTATTCTCCCTACAGCTATGGGTAAATAGTAGGGCAGACTAGGTTCTTCAGCCTTGGTGAGGCAACTAGTCTAGGAGAAGGAAAACTCTGAATTCAAACCTGTTAAACACGTCAAGCAATCTCGACCGACCAATATCCACCACCGCAACAACCGATCCCAAACCAACCACGTACCCTAGCGGCTGGCCAGAAAAGGACATATAAGAGGGAGTGAGGGATACAAGGATCTTTGACGCTTGGTAGAGGGAGAGAATTTCATTGATTCTTTTTTTATATATAAAAGGTGAAAAAATACCAGGAGAAGATAACATTGCTTACCATCGTGTTAAATTCCTCCAACTGCTCATGAAAATTGAATTCTTCGAGTTTTCACTTGAGTTCGAACTCTCTTCATCCACCCGAGTTATTCCAAACTTAACTGAATATATATATATATACATACACACACTCGAAGTTTTCTTTCTCTCTCCTCACTCGAGTATTCGATCACATTCGAAGTTCTCTCTCTCTCTCTCTCTCTCTCTCTCGTTTATACGGTCACACTCTCCGAACTCTAGTCTTCCCTCACACTCAACTTTTTTTTTATTTCTCCGCTCCTCGGTTGATTCTTCGGTCACACGGAAGGTTTTCTTCCCCTCTTCGCACACAGTTTTTGTTTCTCCTTTCTCCTCATTTGAATATTTGGTCGTACTCGAGGTTTTATCCCACTCCTAGCACGATTTCTTAGTCACATTCGAAGTTTTTGTTTCTCCTCCCCTCACTCGAATCTTCTGTCATACAGGAGGTTTTCCCCACATTACCTTACTCGAGTCTTTAGTTAAACTTGAGTTTTTTGCTTCCCCTCTCCTCCCAAGTCTTTGATCAAAATCCACGTTTTCTTTTTATCTCCTCCCTCGAGTTTTCGGTCACATTCTTTAGGATACAACGTTCGATTTTTTATCTGAGTATGAAAATTTTAAGAGTGGGAGGAAGCGTTGTTTCCATTTCAGTTGTCTCACCATTTTAGCTATCACAGTTCTATGATATTGTCAGTTTAAAAATACATAACTATTTATTGCCATTTAAGAGAAAACAAATTAGCATTTCGTATTTAAATGTAAGTCACGTTGATAGTGTTGAGTTCTCACGCCAATTTCCGACTGAACATGATTTTTGCTTGCGAATTTCCCGGCCTATTGCTTTATTTTTTCCATTTTTATTTTTTCTCTCTCTTATGATCAAGGTTTTAAAAAGAAAATGGTTGTGTTCCCGAGGACGCATGCGCACAACACATTCCTAAAAACGTGTTCCACTATTGATCGCAATACAAAACTAAAAATAATCTTTATGATTATTTTAAAGGCTCAGTTGAAATAGTGAAAATAAGTTATACATGAATTTAGTTATTTCGAGGTGTACTTTGGAAAAAGAGCCCCGTTCAACTTATTGTTAATCAATATAATTATCAACCGGCCACCACAAGATAGTAAAACGTGACACAAGGTCGAGATTATGGAGACTTTCACTGGTAAGTATAGGTAGACCAAAATTTTCAGCCTCTCTCTGTCTCTCTCACTCTCCACAGTGGTTTCCTCCTACTTTCATCTATCTTTTCGCTTTCAACTTTTACACCCTTTGTCTCTCTCTCTCTCCTACCTTCCCCTCTCTCTCTCCTACCTTCCCCCCTCTCTCTCTCTCTCTTTCTACTTTCACCGCTCTTTCCCCTTCTATCTCCCTCTCTCCCTTCAATTTCTCTATCTCTCGTTTCAATTATGCACACCCTCTCGTCCCGCCACCCGCTATGTCTCTGATGTGTGAACGAGTTTTACCCCCCACTTAGCATTTGTGAAGCTGTAAAAATTCTTTTATTTCTAGAAACAGATCTGAGTTATTTGTCTTTTGTTTGTTTCTTTCTTTTGTTAAAAATCTATCGAGGGCTACGTGATTTCTGACTGGATGCGATCCAACCCCAGCTGACGATTAGATCAACAAAATCATTAGTGTGAAACAGAATTATTTCTATTTTATCCACGTCTCACATTGACACTGTTATACCATAATTCATGAGTCAGATCATTTGAAAATAGCACAAAAAAACAGTATTCGTTACGTATAAAAAATCATGACTCTGCAAGATCTGGTTCTGACAAATTTGATGATGTTAATGTTCCACAGAAATAAAAGCTACTTTTTTTTCTCACGAATGATACGCTTGACAAGGTCATAAGAATCTCCCAATATTAAACCCGTTGCCACATTCAGAATCTTCTCCCTTCATTCGCCTATTATCATCATTAAGGCACGCGGACCACACAGATTCGCTTAAGGGGGTATCCTCGTGGTGTAAGAATTAAAGCGCTGGACTGCGGAATCGTTGTAAGCAAGTTCGAACTCCAATCGCGCTACGGCGTTCACTTTCGGACAAATACCCTGGGAAAGGCATGAAACCTTTTATCATCCCAGTTATTGCTGCTATTTTTCCAGAAGGATGGCTTTGGCATTTAATAGCCCAAGAAGGTTGATATGCCATTAAACAAAAGAAACCAAACTAGATTCTCTTAGATTTCTCTCACGTCATCCGTCCCTATCGGCAATCGCTCAATGTAAGTCTTCCAGATGGTATCCAGTGTCCGCATGAATTGATGGATATAATTTTTTGCTGGTCCGTCAACACTGTGTCTATGTGTACGAATCCATAAAAGAATGTCGGTTATGAGTCCGTCCTTACTTCACCAGCAGTACCCAGCTCGTCTTATTGGGATAGTTTGTGAGATGGAAGGTTAAGTGATATTTTGTAAGGTGCACTTTTCATGATTAGCTCAAAATAGCATGCAACATGATTGTAAAGTTTCCATATAGCTTTTTTCTTCAGGCGTTTCGTTCGAGTAGAAGTGGTGCTACAATACAACAGTACTGACACGGTTACAGCTTGAAAAAATTCTCGTTATATTTTATCAGAAATCAGATTTCCATTTGGGCATTAAACAGTCTATAGTTGTAAGAAAAGAAAAAAAGATCTGTTCTTGCATTTAAAGTCTCGATAAAAAGTCCTCCCTTCGCCAATTTGAATAAGAATTCAATAAAATTTATTGTTTTTATGGGGGGACAACAAGCGTACTACACAAACATCCACTCTAGTACTTGTAGCTCCGATACTAATACACCATGTTGGCCGAGGTTTACAAAATGCTGATTGTACCCCATGCAGACGGGGTAAGACCCTCCCTAAAAAATGGGGGTGGGGCTGGGTATGACTAAACTGCATCTTATACTTAGGCTTCAGTTTGGGAGATCTGGGGAGTGTCTTGTTACTCTTTCATTGTCATTAATCTCAGGTCCATTGTGATCTGTAATGGTATTACCTGTTCGGTTCTCATCCGTGATTTGCCCAGTCGGCTGGGGCTGTAAAATACACCGACTGCATCTTTGCAGAGAAGTAACCTCCCACCTGGATATGACACTAAACAAAATTATAGTAAGGCTCCAAAAATACTGGAGCTTTGGGGAATGTGGAGTATCCCTTTATTGTCATTGATCCCAGGTTCACACTGGCCAGGATTAGTAGCACCTGATAGGGTTCTATCTATGGATCAAAAAGAACTGTTTGACATTTAAACTGAGTGCAAACAAACAACGTACGCTAAATTGAATTGCTTGAAATATAACCTGATCAATTAACTGTATATGCGCAAATGTCCGATATTTAATTGAATTGTTTGTGATATATAACAATACTTGGAACCATTTAATTTAGTTTACGAATCATATATATCTAATATATATTTATAAAAGGATTCGTCATTAAATAACCTCCAATGGTTGATATGCCATAAAACCCAACCAAACCAAACTCGACCATGAGTCAAATGTAACTGTTTGAAAATTATTAGTATTTGATAGGAATACTTTATAAAATAGTGCTATGAATTATTTGTATAAAGAATAGTAACTTGAAGTTATAATTGTTTATCCTTGAAACCAAATGACCGTACAAATTAATGACTAAGCAATTATAATTACTTGAAACCAGATGAATGTGTATACATTGTTTTTATTAGGAATATTTGAAAACATAGAACTGTATCCAAAGAAATGGTTTTTATTAGATAGAAACAGTTACTTGAAACCATACATTTGTCTATAGAATATTAGTACTAGATAAGAATAATTGAAACCATACAATTGTGTGGAAATTATTTATATTAAATAGGAATACTTGAAACCATGAAATTGTGTGCAAATTATTTGTATTAGATTGAAATACTTGATATCATTTAACTATGATTATACACAAATAAAAATACATTTGGGGGAAAAATGCAATAAGATATTGAAAATAGTTATTTTTGCAATCAAATATTTAGAAATGAATCTGATTTCGGCATTAAATAACCCATATGAAGATAATGTGTCGTTAAACAAATACATGAAACCAAGCCTTTGCTGTCATTATTCCCAAGTCCACGAAGTGGTAACATCAGTTAGTGTCCCATCTATGGTCCAAATATATCCCATTCGATAAAAATATTGCCTAATCGGCTGGGGCTGTAGAATATACCGACTGCATCTCTGCAGAGAGGTAAGACTCCACGAGTGTCCTGTATATGACACTAAACAATCTAATGGTAGGGTTCCAGTAATGCAGGAGCTTTGGGGAATACAGAGTGCCCCTTCATTGCCATTGCTCCCGGGTCCACTCTGGACCTGATAGGATCTATGGGTCTAATAGAACTAAACTGCGTACTCATGATAAACTGAATTACTTGAAATAGAACTATTTTGATATTTAAACTGCGTACTTATGCTGAACTTCTTGAAATAGAAATGTTTTGACATGGAAACTGCGTATTTATGCTAAACTGAATTGTTTCACATAGAATTGTTTTGAGATTTAACTGTGTGTGGACAAAACTATACTTAGACTAAATTGAATTGTTTGAATTAGGACTGTTTTAATAAAATGAATAGCTTGAAATAGAAATGTTTTTGACAATTAAACGGTTTACTAATGCAAAACTGAATTCTTAGAAATAGAACTGTTCATTGATATAAAAATGGATTAGGCATTAAATAACCTACAAAGGTTGATATGCCATAAAACCCCACCAACCAAACAAACAATCGATAAAAATATTTAATTCCATATAACTGTAAAATATTTGTATTAAAAATATTTACTAAAAGATATAATTGTTTAAGGATTATCAATACTTGAAATATATAGATCGTTTGAGACAAGATACATTTTTTTACTGTATATCATTGGAGACCATAATTATTCAACTGCCATTGGCATAACTTAAAAACGGTTAAAATATCGGAAAATCAACCTATAATCGTTAGAGTACATCGCTAGCCTATTATTTACAAAATAAATTATCGATCTAATGAAATATCTTAATATACTCTGACACAAGAGTGCCCCATTCATATGGCCTTGGGCCACATCTAAGCAAAAAAAACTTAGTAAATTACTACTCTGACACAAGAGTATTTATCTACTTTCCTTCAAGACTTTTTTATATGAGAGACTAGATGTGTCCTCCTTTTATCGACGAAGTTTAGAATATAACAATTACATTGATCTTTTGGAGATTTTTCCAATTCGTGATGAATGAGACGATTGTGTTTTGACTGAATTCTTGAAACTAGCGACAATGCGACAGTTACATTCCGTCGCCGACAATGTGTGACGCACTGTTTCTATGTTCCATTCGAAAAAGACAGGTAATCATGATTTATTTTTGCATTTTTGTGGGGTGAGGGTGGGGGTCTTGTTATTTTTTTGTTTTGTTTTTCCCCTATTCTTTACTTGTTTAATATGAATTACCGGGCCATTGACCTAATGAATAGTGTTCACCAATAGTCCAGGAGACCAGGGTTCAATCCCAGGTCGAGTCATACCAAAAACTCAGAAAATGGAACTTGATGCTGCCTTGCTTAACACTCAGCAGTATAAGGTAAGGATCAAGGGTAAAGTGGAGCAATCCAGGGAATGGAGTAGCGCCTTCCCCTATACCTCGGTGTAGTAGCTATTGAAAAGGGAGCCTTCGGGTTATTCTCGACTGGGTTCGCCAACTTTATAAACCATCGTGGTATGTATTTACCCACGACACGGAATCCATTTATTAGCGAGTTACAGAGTGTTTGAATTAAGTTTTCTTTTTCTTAGACTGGTTGCTGTTCAAGACTAAAAAGCCTAGTCTGCAATTTAATTGGGAGTTGAAAAGGATTCTTGCTTTTCTCAAGGAGATTAGCGTGATGAGCAACAGAAGACCGCCACATCTTGATCTTAAATTTGGGTCACTGAGTCTGTTTCCTGCGGCTCTAAGAGTAATGACGCAGGCATCTATCACCATTGTAGTTAGATAAAAAAAAAATGATGGCGTTTATAGACGGAACTCTGGATCAGTGGTGCAGATATAAATTGAATTATATAATTATTATTATTGAGGAGGTGCCCGTGGTGTAATGGTTATCATCGCAGGAATTGGACACGGCGACACGAGTTCAAATCCTGGACTGATTGCTTTTCACATAGCACTAATACCCTTGGGAAAGGTATGAATCCAATAATTCTCCCTCCAGCTATGGGTAAATAGTAGGGCAGACTAGGTTCTTCAACCTTCGTGAGGCAACTCGTCTAGGAGAAGGAAAAACTCTGAATTCAAACCTGTTAAACCCCGCTTAAAAAATTGACCTTGTGTCATATCCTGCCCGAGCGGAGGGGTTGGGTAAATATGATAAATTAAATTATAAAAAGAATTACTCAGTTTCTAAAATCAAGACAGAGGGGCTTATTTTGGAAAATGGGTTGCGCATGCCTTTATAGTAGAAAACCCCATGCGTATGTGTAAAAAGACAATGTGTCCAGTTCCTGATGCACTTTTCTTCAGGAGTTGGGGGCTTCAGCCATGGGAACTGATAGTGGCCCCAACCTATCAGTGCAATAGGAAGGTGCTGCCTCAGGAGACGGTCCACTTAAACTAAATAGATGCATCCGATTGGATTTTTAGTGTTTTGGCTGAGAGAAACGTGTGGTTATCGCAGGCAGGTGAGGTAATCTGATTAATATTAATTTACCCCAGCTTCTGGGAGTCTCCTCACCCTCTGTCAGTACTTCTTCCAATGAGCATGGTTAGGGTCGAGCCCCTAAATAGCAATGCTGAGGGAGCTGAGCTATTTTTGACACCACTGGCAGGTACGCGGAAAAGACGTTGCACTAAACTTGACCTCGGGTCGCCTTCGTGAGGCGAAGGGTTGATAAATCTTAAAATCATCTCTCTCTCTCTCTCTCTCTCTGCCTCTTCTCTTTGTCTTCTTCTCCTCTATCGCTTGCTGTGTATTTTTCTCTTCACCTCCACTTTCATCTGCTGTGTTTTTTCCCTTTTTCTCTTTTCGTTTCCTCTTCATTTTCTTTTCCTCCTCTTATTGCTTCCTCTTTGTCTCCTCCTCCTCCTCCTCCTATCACTCCCTCTTTGTCTCCTCCTCCATAGTTTCTTTTTTTTAACATGTGACTTGCTATTGTTACATCATCTTTTCTGAAATCTTGTCTTACTATTCGTTCAGTCTGTCAGTAACATTTTGTGCAAAGTTCGTCCGGTACTTGTCTTAATCGCCCCTTTCTACCCTTCCCTACCTGCCACTGTTTTTTCTTTTTTAAAAAAAATACCCTTGTCAGCAAAGACAGTGTACTGCTAACTACCCCGTTTTTCCCCAACATATTGAGCATGTTTGTACACTAATGACACCCAATTTATACACGGACAGTTAGGACAGATTTTAAGAGGTACCCAGGTATATTTGCACTAAAGAATCAAGAGATTCTTTTGTATTTTAGAGGTGTCCGCTTTGATGGAATTGTTGTACAGATATTTTGAAACTGTTTGGTTAATTTTAAACCTTGATGGCAAGAACTTCTAGATTCTGCGTGTGTGTGTGTGTGTGTGTATATATATGTGTGTGTGTGTGTGTGTGTGTGTATATATGAATATATATATATGTATGTACAGGTGGTGCATATATATATATATATATATATATATATATGGGTGTGTGTATATATATATATCTGGGTGTGTGTGTGTATACACACACATATATATATATGTGTGTGTGTGTGTGTGTGTATCTGGGTGTGTGTGTATATATATATATGCGTGTGTGTCTGGTAAGGTATAAAATGTAAACAAACGAACGCTGCTGTTGCTACATAATACCTGATAACTCCCAAGCCGACGTGGTACGCTTGTTGGCCGAGCGGTCTGATACTAAGTCTAACGTAAAGTTGGGCGGGTTTCGATCCCAGCTTCGAGCGTCCTACGTGTCTAGCCACACAGAAGAATTGTGATACAACGAAACAGTCTATCTGTGGATTACTATATATATATATATATATATATATATATATAATGTGTGCGAGCGTACACGCTCTGTGTGATTGAGGATCATTCAAACAGTTGTAAGCCTCATCTAGATTTTAGCTTTGTCACATAACTCTCACCTTTGTATGGGCCTCACCTGCACAGAAATTAAGATTGAAATCTGAATTAGTATTTCTAATTTTATAAGAAGTTGTGCAGCTATGGCTCTTGTTCATGAGAGAGGCTTAGAACATTTTGAACAACTTGTGTGTGTGTGTGTGTGCGTGTGCGTGTACATATATTTATATATATGCATTCATATGTGTGTGTTTATGTATATATATATATATATATATATATATATATATATATATATATATAGTGTGAGTGTGTTAGATTATTTTTTCAGTATTGTTGTTAGGGGCGTGTAACAATTTTCTCTTCATGGCTGCGAGACGATTTTTTCAAGCCACCGTTAATAAGGCCACACACATACACAGAGAAATACAATGACGAGTAAAGATAAAAGATAATTGTTAGCATTATAATCAAGTTCGTACATTTAGTTGTTGAAGAAAAGAATGTTCTTTATATGAGAGTCTATTTCCTTGTGATTATTTGTGTAACGTGGTCATAGTAGACGAAAGGTCAATTTTCACATTTGTATATGAATATGTCAATATGCCAAGTCATTTTACATGTGCCACGGTGGGTGTGCCTGGTAGAAATTAGCTCTCGTTCTCTCGATGGCGAGTCTCTGTCTTTCTGAAAAGTGAATCAGAAAATTATTTTACGAGAATCGGCGGGAACGCATTTAATTGGCTGTTAATTAGTCAATCAATTACTGCCTACCTCCCCATTATTCAAGAATCCGAACAAAAAACCTGTTTTGTTTTCGGACTGTTGATCCTAAACAATAATGTTCAGTAGTTTATTTGTTTTTTGTTAATGTGGGTATTTTTTGTTGTTGTTTTGTTTTTGGTTTGTTTGTTTGTTTGTTTGTTTGTTTG
The DNA here is from genome assembly GCA_963585895.1 of Sepioteuthis lessoniana. Classification (NCBI taxonomy): domain Eukaryota; kingdom Metazoa; phylum Mollusca; class Cephalopoda; order Myopsida; family Loliginidae; genus Sepioteuthis; species Sepioteuthis lessoniana. Next base: position 50,695,928 of record OY757936.1, on the reverse strand, counting down.
TTTGTTTTGCATATCCAACGGAAAAAATACATATTGGCTTAATTAGTAACTAAATTAAATGTTAATAAATTATTTGAGTAACTAGAATAATTACCTTGAACAGTCGAAATCTGATTTCTGCATAATCTTGCAGCAACATGGCATCTTGCTGATTGCTACATTCTCTGTCTGTCTCTCTGCCCACTTTTTTGATGGGTCTTAAAATACGCTATCTCATGCAGAAAGGTAAGACACCCCCTCCAAAAAAAAAGGTGTTATGAGTATGACACTCATCAGCATCTGATGGTGAGACACCAGGTCTAGAGTGTTGAGTACCTCTTTATTGCAGTTACTTCCGGGTTCACTATGACCCGGAGTGGTAGTGCTCGTTAGGCTCTCATCTGTAGGTCAAATATTTTTATTCGGTTTCTATTCAATTGCTTTCTTTAAACCCATATCCACCTTCGTGGGTTATTTAATGCCAAAGATTTAACCCATGAGTGAGGGGATAAGAAGTTCCAACCTTTTTTTTTCAAGAGTATTTGTCCGAAAGTGAACGTAATAGCGCAATTGGAGGTCGAACTCGATTACTACATATCTATGTTGGACTGGCCCGTGTGAGCAAAAAAGAAAAAAAAACTTATAGAATAACAATACAAAAATGTAAATATGAATGTACAATGAGTGCGATTCTCTAACCTTAAGTCATAAAATAACGGTAGACAGGTTGATGTGACGTCAAAATCATCAATTAATCTTCTTCCTCATGAGAAACAAAAATACCTAAAAAACCTTCTCCTGAAACCAATAACTAAATATAACAAATTTAGTAGCACTTATTCTCGTCTCTAAGTGTCGAGTAAAAGTCCCTGTGGCGTAATAGCTACTGTCTCAAAGTAAACGAATTCAAACTCCAGTTGCACTATTACGTTCACTTTCTGACTAATACCATTTGGGAAATGTATAAACCCGCTTTTCTCCTCAGGTATGAGTTAAATAGTATCACTTCTGCTGTTTTATAAAGATGGCTTTTCATTTGTCCAAGTGGCGCAACCATACTAGCAGTGACACTGTTACAACTTGGGAAGAATTTCTGTTCTATTTTATCAGAGAGATAAGATTTCCATATAGTCGTTAACTCGTCAATAACAGTCTATGCCTTACCCATGCGCATATTGACATCGTTTTCAGTAGATGAGATATTGCTACCGAACGGTTTAACTTGTCTACTAATTTCAGAGGCTTATTATTTGATGAGATAGCTCCATCTTCAATAAACTACATGAACTCGGTTTTATCTGAGTTCACGTAGAGACCAATGCCTTTTGCTGCCTACTCAAGTCTATGTTGCTGAGATTCGGTTTGAGCAGGTGTATTTGAAAGAAGCGCTTTATCGTCTGCGTGTAAAACCATTTCCATGGCTTCTTGTCACTGTAGCCACTATCCCTTATCAGATATTGTAAGCAGTTTGTCCCTTTCCTGACGCTACTTTCATGGAAGAAGTTCGGGCGAGCAGTATTGATTGTTGTATATTGACCTTCGACCCGGCCAAACATGCTATTCCAAAGTGATATACCAGAAGGAAGTGACACATTCCGATTGCAGTTATGGGAAGAAATCACGTAGGCGGGCTTGGTTGACAATATGGGATAAGTTAAAATCCCAATGTACAGTCATAGACGGATGCACCGGAAGAGAGTGACCTGTGAACTGCATGACAGTTATTTCCGCTTGATGACGATCAAACATGCCATTCCAATGATATTGAGTAAGCGATTTAACTATTATATAATTCGGTGAAGACAGGAAGTCAGTTAGTTTGGAGACCCGTTGGTGACAAGATGCGGTAGAGAAAGTCAGCATCCAGCAGAGAGGGCCCCCAGGCTTCCAGTTGAGCGGCCCTGGAGAACGAGAAAGACACAACGCTTATGGCCATAAGAGTGGGGGTCAATATATTGCAGTCTTTGTTCAGTCTTCAACTCCCTCTCACACACAAAACCTTTTAAATAAAGTGAGAGGTATATTTTGCTAAAAGACTGTGTCGCGTCGTCTTCATTGCGTCGTTATGATTCTTTCTGCATGAATCTGCATATGACTATACAACATGATTAGTTCCTTCGATTTGAGTTTTCAGTTAAAAGTTTTGCTATTCCCGGTTCTTTCAAAATCATCCTTGCATCAGACGTATGTTCCGCACCAATTGCTCCTTTTCTAGAATAAACGCAATGCGAATCAAAAAACCCTCATAACTGCTTCGCTTCAAGTTGCAATCTTGTCTTAGGCTGCTTCAGTTTAAATTTCCGCTTTATTCTCTCTTTACGACACACGCTTTTTTTCATATCTGAGAACTTCATTTGTCATTTCGTAACGCTTTACGAACTGGAGCCAACTGGTCTTGCATTGGGTGACTGCGTAGTTTTCTATATATAAACAATTACAATCTTTGTAATTCTTTATACACATATCACTTGTTAACATTTAATTCTACTAAAAATGTATCAATATATGGTTGGTTGGGTTTTATGGCATATCAACATTTGTAGGTTATTTAACGCCAAATCCATTGTTATGCAAATAATCAGTTCTATTTCAAACAATTGAGTTTAACATAAGTACACAGTTTAATTGTCAAAAAAAAATTCTATTTCAAGCTATTCAGTTTATTCAAACAATTCTAATTCAGCTGATTCAGTTTATTATAAGTAGAGGTTTTTTTTTTTACACACAGTTAAATGTCAAAATAGTTCAATATTAAACAATTCAATTTAGTGTAAGTACAGTTTCAAAGTCAAAACAGTTCCCTTTCAAACAATTCAGTTTAGCATAAGCACGCAGTTTAGATGTAAGTTCAGTTTGATTGTCAAAAACATTTCTATTTCAAGCTATTCGGTTTTGTCAAACAGTTCTAATTTGAACAATTCAGTTTAGCATAAGTATGCAGGTAGTTGTATTTAACCCATAAATAGAGCCCTATCAGGTACTACCGTTCCAAGCTAGATTGGACCTGGGAGCAATAGCAATAAATGGGTGCTCCGCATTCCCCAAAGCCCCAGCATCACTGGAACCTCATCATCAGATTGTTTAGTGTCATATTCAGGACACTCATTGGGGGGGTCTCACCCCTCTGCAGAGGTGCAGACAGTGTATTGTACAGCCCCAGCCAACTGGGCAATCATCAATATCTATTTACATATATGTAGTTGTTTTGTGAATAACGGTATTGCTGGTATCGAGGAATCTTCAAAGCTCTTATAATTCTTCAACTTTTGAGAGCACATAGTTGGAGCTTATAGGAACTTGAGAGCTCATCAGATCTTCAGCAAACCAATATACTATAATTCATGAAGTTAGTTCAAAGCAATTTCTTAGGAGTCGAACACAGTGTTTTGTCTGAAGAAGCAACATCTATGTGAAAAAATATTTCTGTTAACTGAAAGGGAGGGTATGTAGATGAACATGACAGATGAATAAGTAGAATTGTAATAGATGAGAGATAAACTTTCTGTAAGTTCGAACTCTAAGCAAATGTTTACAAATTCAACATTTATACCAACCGAACAATGACAGTAAAGGCCACTTCTTATAAGAAACAGGACCTCTGTTGACGGGTTTAGAATATGTCAACTGTATCCCCTACAAAGGGGTAAAACCCCTTCCCTCGAAAAAGGAATGTCTTAGGTATGACACTAAACTACATTTAGCGATACGGCTCCAATTTTAGAAGTCAGTTCACACTCGAAACATTCCATTCATTGCTATTACTGCCAGGTCGACTCTGATAGTACCTCTTAGGGTCCTCTTTATGGGTCAAATATTTCTGTTTAAAAAATGTTTATATTCGATAGAAATATTTGATACCATATGACTATGTGCAAATTATTTATATTGAAAAATAGTTGAAGGGAGTCACAGTGGGGTGTGGCTAACGTGCTGGACTGCGATATCACAGTTAGCGAGTTCGAACTCCATTTGCATTATACATTCACTCTCGGACTCTTGGGAAAGGTATGAAGCTCCTGGGTTACAATTACCGTTCTTCTACGAGAGTGCCTGTTCCATTAAACGACATACGAAGATTGATACGCCATTTGACAAAGAATCCAAACTATTATTTGCCCAGTCGGCTGGAGCTGTAGAATACACTTACTGCACCTCTGAAGAGGGGGTAAGACCCCCCCCCATGATTGTCCTGGATATGACACTAAACAGTCTAATGGTGAGGCTCCAGTGATGCTGGAGCTTTGGGGAATGCGGAGCACCCCTTCATTGCCATCGCCCCAGGTCCACCTGGAAGCACCTGATACGGTCCTATCTATGGGTTAAATAGAACTAAACTGCATTGTTTGAATTAGAACTGTTGGACTAAAATGAATAGCTTGAAATAGAAATGTTTTTGACAATTAAACTGTATACTCATGTTAAACTGAATGTTTGAAATAGAACTGAATATTTGCATAAAAATGGATTTGGCGTTAAATAACCTACAAAGGTTGATAGGCCATAAAACCTAACCAGCCAAACTAGTGTGTGTGTGTGTGTGTGTGTGTGTGTGTGTGTGTGTGTGTGTTCGATGTAACACGAGATGAATTTTTAAGTTTAACAGGTTTGAACTGAGTTTTCCTTCTCCTAAACTGGTTACCACTCCAAGGTTTGCTATTTACCTATATCTCGAGGGAGATTAGTTAGATGCATAATTTTCCTAATTGTTTTAGCCATATGTAAAAGGCGTACAACTTTGACCAGGATTGGAATTCTGATCACTGTGCATATTTCGTACGACAATAACCATTACACTACGAGCGCTTTGATATTTAAAATAATTACTGTTGACTCACGAAATACACTTGTAGTCAATAGCTTGGCTAAGACGAAAGCAAGTGACTCCACCATATTATCACTATTATTGCTGTTGTGTGTTGTTGCCTTCTCCAGTTCTTTTGTTTATTCTACAATTACTTGAAGCTATAATTGTTTAGAAAGGATTATTTAGGGCTTTTTAGCCATGGTATAACTAGTTCCTTGGAACCATATATCTGTACACAAATAATAATTATTAAATAGAACTATATAATAGTGTATTGATTAATAGCATCGAATAGGAATACTTGATATAATTTAACAATGTGCAAATAAATGATTATTGACAAATAGAAAAGTGCTATTTAAAAAATGGCAATGGAATATTGTAATCATAGCTATATTTTCAAACATTTACAAGTGAATCAAATTTCAGCATAAAATAGCCTATAAGGAGTTGATATGCCACGAGACAAATTAACCAAACCAAACTGTTGCCGACATTACTCCCAGATCCACTCTGACTCATAGTCTTGGTATGTGTTAGGGTCGTATCTATGGGTCAAATACACTTATTTGAAAGGCATTTACATGTGTGCAAAGAAATTGTATTAGATAGGAATACTTGATACCATATAACATTAGATAGGAATACTTGATACCATATAACTTTAGATAGGAATATTCGACACCATATAACATTAGATAGGAATACTTGATACCATATAATATTATACAAACAAATAATAATTAAATAGAAATAGTTAATTGAAACCGTATAATTGTATATGAATTATTTGTATTAAAATTCACCATTAAATAATCCATAAGCTGTTGATATGCCCTTAGAAAAATCAGATCTATAACAACCCAGCCAATTGTTTATACTTTTTGTTAGTGACAAGTATGCAAAGGAACTAAATGTTTGGAACAAAAGGGTAATAATAAAATCTCTCTCGCCAGCAGTTCAAAAATCAAAGGATAAAATATTAATATTCAACCAGCTATGTATAGACGGTTGTCAAGTTTGTTTTGTTTTGGGTTTTTCGTTGTTGTTTATTCGGGGGGGGTTCTTTTTTATCAATCAAATTCAGTTTTTGTCTCTCTATTCTCCCTTCCTACGTTGTGGCCGTCTCTCTATTTATTGATTTCCAAACTGCTATTTAAAATCTATTTTAGATTTCTTGTTTAGACCACATGGCCGGCAACCACCAAAACAGTAGTGTGATTGAGAGACGGAAAGAGACTGAGTGTAGTGCACGCGTTATCTTTTACCTGACCAGAATTAGATAAAGTCTTGGCTACGGCTGTGACTCAAGTTGTGGTTTGGTGTGACACTTCACATTGAACTATCAATAAACATTTCTATTCCATACTCTTTTCTATGTCACACTCAGTGTGTTTAGTTTTGTGTGTGTGCATTAGACTTTTTTGTGTGTATGGGTATATCTCGCAGTGTGTTTATACATCTCACCTTTTTATGGGGGTATACGTTTCATTTTATCTGTGTGTACATGTCTCGTTTGATGAGTGTGTGTACGTTTTGCTATGTATGTGACTGTGTAGACGTATCGCTTTTTGTGGATTGATTTGTGTGTGATTTCTCAATTTCATCCCACTTAGTAAAATTAAGTAGATTTCTCGTTTGCTGCATGGAAGCTGAAGAACCCAGTCTGTCTTCATATTAATTTACTCGTAGCTTGATGGGGGGGATGGATTCATGCTTTTCCCCAGAGCATTAGCCTGAAGTAAAACGAAAACAACTTCGTCCAGATTCGAACTCTGTTCCCTGAGAACCATTTACCGTTACGCCATATTCGCATCTCTATATCAGTTTTGATGGTATTATTTTCCACCAGAAATAATAAATTACTGCTATCTTTAACTCAGAAGAAATAACATTAATTTCTTTCTTTTTTTTTTTTTATTAGTATGAGGTACTTCATTATAGGCGAGACTGTACACCAAACCATTTGACCGTCTACTGAAGACAAACAAACGGACACTTGTCAATTATTGATATAGATTTATTATTTCAAGTAACTTTATCAGAAGATCTAAAATTAGAGCAGAAGCTTGTCTGCAAAATCTAGAAATAATTTTGTGTTCTTAAACGACAAACAAAAGGAAAAGTTAATTGAAGTTAATAAGGTCTAAAGCTTTGTGCGCGTTGAATGATCATTTTGAGGTCACATCTGTTGCACTTTTAATTTAAGTTTAAGTCCCTAATAAATCTGAAAAGCATTCTTTTGTATTTTATTTACTTAAAAATTTCAGCACGGAAAGACAAACAGCTTTGATCTCCTTCCCCACTCCCCGAAGTATAAACAAATCAATCCACAGAGCAGAAAAACATAAAAAGACTAGAATCAAAATACAATCTGTTGCCCAAGATAAAACCCCAAAGGGATTAGAATGAAAAATAAAATATTACACATAGCAGTAAATCAATATATATATATAATCACAAAGAGGTGGACGATCGACTTGCTTAGGCTAACAGTGCATTTGGCAGACTTTACACGTGCATTTGGAAATGCAATAACATTAGGAAGGACAACAAGGTTAAAGTCCACAAGGAAGTCTATTCTCATGTATTGCACGGAAACTTGGATAACCTATCGTTCGCCTCTTTGAAAGATTCTGTCAACACAACCTCAGCACTCTTTGAACTACAGTGGATTAGGGCTTAGGTTGGTCATTTACAAATTTCTCTAAAGGAAGACTTTTTATGCTATCTACTGTGGTGTATTGATAAACTGCACTTTCCCCTTTATTGTGAATCTCTAAATCACAACTTGCCCAGTCGGCTGGGGCTGTAGAATACACCGACTGCACCTCTGCAGAGGGATAAAAAAAACACCACTAACAACGAGTTTCCTGGATATGACTACACAATCTGACAGTGAGGTTCCAGTAATCCTGGAGCTTTGGGGAATACGGAGAACCTCTTCATTGCCATCGCTCCCGGGTCCACTGTGGCCCGGAGAGGCAGCACCTGATAGGGCCCTATCTATGGGTTCAAATAGAACTAAACTGCGTTGCTTGAAATAGAACTGTTTTGATATCTAAACTGTACTTATGCTAAACTGAATTGTTTAATATAGAACCGTTTTGACATTTAACTGCGTGTAAACAAAATCTATACTTATACTAAACTGAAATCGTTGTATTTGAACTGTTAGACTAAACTGAATAGCTTGAAATAGAAATGTTTTTGACAATTAAAATTTGTACTCGTACTAAACTAAATTGTTTTAAATAGAACTGACTATTTGTATAAAAATGGATTTGATATTAAATGACCTACAAAGTTTGATATACCATAAAACCCAAACAACCAACCAATCCATATCACAACGACAAACTGTACAAAAGATATGAAAATCAAATCTTAATTCTTTGGTCCATTCACAATTAAACTAAGTCTTTTCTTTTTAGTATTTTTCAAGAATAAGAACACGAGTATAATAGATAGGAGGAGGATGCCTGACCTTGTAATTCAGACCTGACTGAAGTGGAAAATTGGATTTTAATACCCCCCTACTATGCATAGTGGGCTATTCCATGTGAAGTCTTTGAGTGGCGGAAGAAGACTTGTTTTCATGATAACAAATTAGGGTTCTGTTTCAATATGTGAAGATCAAAATAAATCCGGCTTAAGCTGGCACCGGAGTGAAGATGGTCGGCTCAATTGCTGTACAGTCCGGCACAAAACTGGACCTCTGACCATCAGACACTGACTATTTTTGAAGATTGTTAGTGTAACGGGATATGCGTATATTCTTCTTTGGAGCAAACACATTTTTTTTATTAATCTTTGGTTCAGTCATTTTTTTTTTTATTATGAAAAGTCAATATTTTGTAATTGGCATTTTTATTGAAAAATTAAAGGTAAAAGTTTTTGCTAGCAAATTTATCATCGAAATGGTAGTGTAATCTTGAAAATGACTTGTACGTATAAGTTGTTTTAACAGAAAATATGGTTTCCTGAAATGTCCTGATTTTGGGGATGAAATGGTTTAGTAATATATTCTAATGACTATTTCAGTAAAATTTTACTTTTCATAATCAGATTTAAAGATAGCACCTCATAAAAAAGCATATTTGGAGGTGAAAAGAAACCACCGAAATATTTTCTGTATATCTGGAAATTTGAAATCACCATAGTAGAATGATGCATATATTTGCATAAATTATCAAGATGAAGCTTGATAATTTTTATTACTTTGAATATTCGTACTATTTATCTTCATTATTATTTTCGCAAAGTTTCAGCCGATATCTCTTTCGGCCTTCTTCAGGTGTTTCATGTTGAATTCGGTAGCCTACACAGAACCTCAAACTGAACTCTTCTTTTAATCCACGAGGACAGATTATTCTAATTCCGTTAACTATGACTGGGCACAAGTGTTAAGCTATACTAAATATTCCTTGCTATTTACCTGTAGTTGGGATTGAACCTGCAAACTCCTGATGAATAAGAATAATCTTTCCCCGTGGACTAAATAAAGGGTATAGTTCGAAGTTCTGTGTAGGCTCCCGAGTTCGACATGAAAAACCTTTACTTCGGGGGAGTACTCAAGGCGGAGTGACTAATGGTTTGGTTTGTTGGGTTTTATGGCATATCAACCTTTGTTGGTTATTTAACGCCAAATCAATTTTTATGTAAATAATCTGTTCTATTTAAAACAATTCAGTTTAGCATAAGTACACAGTTTAATTTTCAAAAAACATTTCTATTTCAAGCTGTTCAAGCAGTTCTATGTAACAATTCAGTAAAGTGTAAATACAGTTTTAATGTCGAAAAGCAGTTCTATTTCAAATAATTCAGTTAAGCATAAGCACGCAGTTTAAATGTAAGTACAGTTTAAGTGTCAAAAACATTTCTATTTCAAGCAATTCAGTTTACTCAAACAATTCAGTTTATCATAAGTATGCTGTTAGTTCTATTTAACCCATAGATAAGGCCCTATCAGGCGCTACCACTCCGGGCCAAAGTGGACCTGGGAGCAATGGCAATAAAGGGGTACTCCGCATTCCCCAAAGCTCCAGCATTGCTGGAACCTCACCATCAGACTGTTTAGTGTCATATCCAGGACACTCGTTGGGGGGGGTCTTACCCCTCTGCAGAGAAGCTGTCGGTGTATTCTACAGCCCCAACCGACTGGGAAAGGAGTGGCTAATATACTAGACTGCTACATCATAGTGAGTTCGAACTCCAGTCGTGCTATTACGTTTAGTTTCGGTCTAATACGCTAAGGAAAATTATGAACCTCCCTTATCCCCTCCAGCTATAGGTTAAATAGTACCCCTGCTTTTCTTCTGCAATGATGGCTTTGGCATTAAATGACCCATGAAGGTTGATATGCCAAGAAACCAAAACCAAATCAAATAGTGTGTGTGTGTGTGTATATATATATATATATATATACGCTTCCATTTCTCCTCTTTCTCTCTCTCCTTCAATTTCCTGTCTGTCTGTCTCTCTCTCTCTCTCATATATATATATATATATATATATATATATATCCTTCTATTTCCTCTCTTTCTCCTCTTCCATTTCCTCTCTTTCTCTTTATTTTTAGTCTCTCTTTTAATTAATTTCTTTCCCATGTTTCCCACGATGTGTCAATGTTAATGACTTTACCCTGACCTCAGACACCCACATAAACAGCATGAGCCAACAAACAAATCACTTCACTTTGTCTCCTCCCAACATTTCCACATTCTCTCTCTCTCTCTCTCTCTCTCTCTCTCTCTCTCTCTCTCTCTCTCTCTCTCTCTCTCTTAACATCAGGTACATCTTTCTCTTATTAACAAGTTATGTAATAAACACCCATTTGTAAAAAATTATTCTTTCTACATTTTCCTGTCCACCCCTTACCTTAGGTGTGTCCTAAATGTGTACCCCACCCCTGTGACTAATGGATTTAGGAGTTCCATATCGTTTTTGCTAATTAGCACACATTTTAAGATAATGCCTTTTTTTTATACAATTTCATTTAAAAACAATTAAGGAAAATACTCAATATTCGATCCCATAACGATTTGTAAGATGGCATATGGAGAATGTACCAAGTAATTGAAGACAAATAATAATAAAGGATTAATAGTGTGTGTGTGTGTGTGTGTGTGTGTGTGTGTGTGAATCCAACAACCCTCTACCTTTTCTGGGCATATTACTTATTAGGAATGTTAACAAACTAGAATGCGAGGTTTATCGTAAACCCACCTATAAAAACGATCACATACATTTTTATTCACACCACAACAACACCAAAAAAGGTATCATCATTGGTTTTTATCTCAGAGCTCTACGCATTTGTTCCTCGAAATATTTAAATGATGAATTCAACTACATAGAAAACTCCTTCCTTAACCCTCTATACCCCAAATCATATATACACTTTGCTAAATCTAAAGCCCTCAAAATCCACTATAAGAATCAACCTCGAACTAATGCAAACTCACAATCTTATAAAACTAGTTCCGACCCATGGACTTATTTCTGAGTCGAAAGTGACCCGAAGGCTCCCTTTTCAAAAGCTACTACACCGAGATGAAGGGGAAGGCGCTACTCCATTCCCTGGATTCCTCCACTTTACCTTTGATCCTTACCTTAAGTTAAGCAAGGTGGCATCAAGTACCATTTTTTTTAATCTTTCGTATTACTTAGGATTGAACCCCGGTCTACCGGACCATTGGCGAACACTCTACTCATTAGGCCAATCGCCCGGTTATATAAATAACTTAAATAAACTCGATATTAAAATCTTTTTACCCTCTAAAACGATTCGCGATTTAGTTCACTCTTACCCTCAACGCAATATATTTTCAGACGCCGATGTTTATTGTATCCCTTGTATAAATTGTAAATCAAAACATATTGGTGAAACAACTCGGAACCTTCACATTCGCTAGAAAGAGCACAAAAGAGACATTAGAATTGGTAACTTAAATAATGCGCCTCTTCAAAACCTTTCTCAATCTAATCATAATTTCGATTTCAACTCTGCAAAGATGCTCACCTACATAATAAACGACTAAGACAAATTTTCGAGCTCGGTGCTATTTCACTATGTAATTCCGTAAATACTCGTGCGGGCTTTTATATTTCTCCTTACTTGGGCAAATCCATTTTAAATAGCTACACTATGTTCCATCTTTAGTTTGTATATTACTCATAATTTTATACTTTGTATATTTTATACTTTGTATATTACTCATAATTTTATACTTTCTCTTTTTCTTTTTGTCTTTCTTGTTTTTTTCCTCCTTTTGATTCAAAATCTTTCTCGATAAACTAACGGGACATAAATTCTATACAATATTCCAAATAAGTTAAATGACCTACTTTAAAAAAAACAAACGCTGATTCATTAATTAAACAGCCAACTTTTTCTGAAACAAATTTTCCCTAAGTTTTTGTATTTTGCAATTTTAAAAATCCATCGTTGATTTACCATCACTAATATCATCCCTTACAGTCCCGATGATGGTTCATTAGAAACGAAACGTTATTGTGTCGACTTTGCTTCGCAATAAATCTCTCCTTCTACTTGGATTACCTTGTTATCACTTTTTCTCTATATATATTGTCAGATTACACTCCAATGGCCTAATAAGTTGAATGTTCGCCAATGGTCCGGGAGACCAGGGTTCAATCCCAGGTCGAGTCATACCAAAAACTCAAAAAATGTTACTTGATGCCGCCTTGCTTAGCACTCAGCACTATAAGGTGAGGATCAAGGGTAAAGTAGAGCAATCCTGGGAATGAAGTAGTGCCCTCCCCTACACCTCAGTGTAATAGCTATTGAAAAAGGAGCTTTTGGGTAACCCTCGACTAAGGTCGCCAACTTTTAAATCGGACATTGGCATAATGCTTAAAGTGTTCGCCAATGGCCCGGGAGACCTGGGTTCAATCCCAGGTCGAGTCATACCAAAGACTCAAAAAATGGTACTTGATGCTACCTTGCTTAACACTCGGCATTATAAGGTAAGGATCAAGTGGAGTAATCCAGAGAATGGAGTAGCGCTCGCCCCTTCACCTTGGTGTAGTAGCTATTGAAAAGGGAGCCTTCGGGTCACCCTCGACCACGATCGCCAACTTTACTTACTTTTATTTACTTCCATATATATATATATATATATATATATATATATATATATATATATATTTGTGTGCGTATTGGTGTGTAGTAAATCAAAGGGGACATTTTTAGGAACTATCGGTTGAATGACTTAACATAATTTGATTTGTATTAATTGTGTGTATATGTGAATGTATGTATAAAGTTTGGTATGAGAAGATAGTAAAAAGCTGAGATGCAAACAATGATAATCGGGAAAAGGTTAATATTCCCAATAGAAATTGGATGGTCTTCTTCTCAATCCGATTCGATAGTTAATATTTCATTGTGTAGCAAGGTAGCTTTGCCTAATGAGTCATGAATGTACAAAAGGCGATATATTGTGTCCTTCTTGAAAATAGGAGACAAGTTTACGACCTCCTAAAAGAATTTACGACTATTCAAATTATCTTCCGGCGGTGCTTTTACGAGAAAACCACTTGTCACTTCGTGTCTGTTTTATGACCATTAACCAGATGAAGTGCACCAAATTATGTCGTCATAGAAATATCGTAGATTCAAACCCATTTTGCCGGTACCTTGTCATTGTGTAATAGCGAGCAAGAAAACCTCACAAACTATAATTAATTGATTGTAACTGCATATCCACTTGTCCTGAGTTATTTTGTGCCAAGAGATTAGAGAATCACGTTCATTGTACGTTCGTATTTACATTTTTTGTGTGGTTGTTTCTTGAGAGGGTTTTTTTTTTTTTTTTACATTTAGTTGCATATCAAGTATTCCTATTAAATACATAAAAGTAAAGAAAAAAGTAAAGTTGGCTACCCGAAGACTCTCTTTTCAGTAGCTACTACACCGAGGTGTAAGAGAGGGTGTTACTCCTTTCCCTGGATTGTCACACTTTATCCTTGATACGTACCTTTATAGTGCTAAGCAAGGAGGTATCAAGTACCATTGTTTAAGTCTTTGGTATGACTCGACCTGGGATTGAACCCCGGTCTCCCGGACCATAATCTACTCATAGTTGTAATATCTCAAGTATTCCTATCTTATACTTATAGATATATGGTTTCAAGTAATCAGTTTTATTCAATAATCGTCATTTGTTTACACACAGACATGATTTCAAGTAACTAATAATAATCCTAAGCAAAAATTACAGCTTGGTGTAACTATTCTCAATACCCAGCCCAGTCAGCTGGGGCTGTAGGATACACCGACTGCACCTCTGCAGACAGGTAACCCCCCACCCATCCTGGATATGACATTAAACTACCTGCTGTTAAGGCTCCAGGAATTATGGAGCTTTGGGGAATACGGAGTACCCCTTCATTGCCATCGCTCAGAACTGCTTGACATTTAAACTGTGTGCAAACAAATGACTTATGCTAAACTGAATTGTTAGAAATAGAATTGTTTGACCATTTAACTGTGTATAAAGAAATGACTGAATTGTTAGTGATACATAGCAATAATGGGAATCATTTAACTGTGCAAACGAATGAATAATGTTGAATAGAATTAGTGATCGATAACAATAACTGAAACTATTTAACTATAGAAACAATAGCAATATTAATGCGCAAACAAATTAGTGTTAACTCGTTTAGAAATGAAACTAATACAAACTAATCACTCACAAATCAAATATGTATATCCATTTAAATGTTTGCAAACAAATGACTGATATTACATTGTTATTGTTACATAGCAATACTTGAAACCATTTAACTTTATTTAAAAGAATGAGCTCAGGCTCGTTTAAAAATGCATCTTCAAAATGAGTTTACATATCCTATATATATCATCATCATGTCGTGCCGCTTGCGCGGATATCCTTGACCCTCTCTCGCCACTTCCCCCTATTGTTCATCGCCTCTGGCAGGTCTTCAGGGCTACATCCCGTATCCTCACATAGCTGCTGTATGTATGTTTGAGCTGGTCGTCCTGCTTTTGCTCGGCCATATGTGGGGGTCCATAGGAGTACATCACATGAATTCGTCTCTGCTTCTCCAGCAGTGTCCTGCGTGTCTGGTTCGTCTAGCTTGGATAGTTTTCGTGACAGGAGGCAGGTGGCCGTATAGTTGGTGTCTTGTGGGGTGTTGCCGCCAGGACTTGTTCAATATTGCTAGCAACAATCTTGTGCAATTGCCGTCTAGCTTCTTCTCCAGCCGTTTTGTTAGCGTCTGGCCTTACATAAATCAACAATGGTTGATATGCCATAAATTCCAACCAAACCAAACTAAACCTATTCTCAATATTAATAATTTTATGGTATCAAGTATTTCGATCAAATACTTATAATTTTAATATTTGATGGGATCTTGACAGGGACTACTATTCCAGGTCTGGTAGTGATGGCAATGAAGGGGTACTACACTCTTCAAAACTGGATCCTCATCTTCAGATGCAGTTTAGTTCCATAGCCATGACATTGCTTTCTGGGGAAGCTGGGAGAGGCTTTTACCTCTCTTCGGCAGTTACAGTCAACGTATTCTCATCCTAACCAACAGAGCAGTATTTGTAACGAGTGAGTTCAATCCTTACTGGTACCCTTTACATCCGACTTCGTACCAAATCATGGTTTGGGAGAAAAACTTCGTCAAAGTGAAATGGTCAATAAAATAACCCAGATGGTTTGAAACTCCATTAAAACCAACCACTCTGTTCACTGTTAATTTTGACTAGTTTCTTCGATTGGATGGCAACAGTAAGCACAAACTATGGCCAGCGAGGTACATTGTTTCAGCCATTTCATTTCGTAGGGCTCGTTCCTTGGAAACCCTTTCACTAATATACTGAAATGGTTGTGCTCCTTGTACAACCCTGTCAAATAATCCTTCAGCGATTAATTTTCAGTTGATGGATAGACTAGTCTCACCGATACGCTAGCTGTACAGTTAGCATGGACAGCAAGATGTGTCGGATCAACCACTGCAACATTGTAAGCAAAAGGTACAGGGGTGCAAATAGATAAGTTTTTTTGTTGTTGTTGTTTTGTGGTTGTTTTTAAGCCAGGGGCCAAAAGAGAGACGAATGGACAAGGATCAAAATCTCATCCTGTAGGTAGCCCTGTCAGCTGGGGCGGTAGAATACACTGATGGCACCTCTGTAGAGACGTAAGAACCCCCTGCCAACAAGTGTCCTGGATATGACACTAAACAATCTAATGGTGAGTCTCCTTTCCCACAGCTTCGAAGAATGTGAAGTACCCCTTGATTACTATTACTCCTAGATATACCCTGCCCGGAGTGGTAGTACCTATTAGGATTTTATGCATGGATCAAATTCTATTCTATCATTTACTATAAACTTGAAACTATTTAACTGTGTGCAAACGAATGAATAATATTGAATAGAGATACGTAAGGTAGCAATACTTGAAATCGTTTTAGAGTGTCCTGGGTATGACATGAAACTGCATCTGATGGTGAGGCTTGTATCTTGGAGTTTGGGGAATGTGAGGTACTCTTTCATAACGATTACTTTCAAGTCCTCTCTGACTCTGAGTTAATTGTTAGTTAGAGTCCCATCTATCAACCAAATAGAACTGTTTAATCTTTTGATAGGTTATTGTCGATATTAAATAGATCTATTAGAGTTAAAAAGCAATATTTGAAACCATTTAACTGTGTACAAACAAATGATTAGTATCTAATCATTAGGAATACTTGGTAAATAAAATTACTAATATTAATTAACAATACTTGAAACCATTTAATGTATACAAACAAATGAGCTTTAACTAGTTTTAAAATAAAGTTAACTACAAACTATTTATTTGAAAATTATACATATTATAGATTTACTGTGTGCGGAAGCAAAATATGGAATAATTTTTAAACATTTATTTAATCAGATAACTCTGATTTAAAAAAACAACAACATAATTCTTAATTTTGATGATTAGCTCTATTATTCAAACACGTTTTCATTAAAATTCAACCCAAGATGAGTGAGCAAGAAAAGAAACAACAAAAAATCTAGGATTTACTTAACGCCGAAACTAAGCCAAAAGAAATTTCCGAAATAATTGGAGTTTCTTAATGGCCTCCAAGAAGCCTAGATCGTAACCCCCTTGATTACGCCATGTGGGGTGTTTTAGAAAACAAAACAAATGCAATTTCCCATCCAAATATTAGTTCGCTTAAGACTGCTATTAAGGAGGAATGGAATAAAATATCTGAAGAATTTATTTTGAAGGCGTGTTGATTATTATACTAGAATATTCCTAATTTTGCTTCCGCACCCTCTATAAACAGGATTTGGCATTAAATAGCCATCAAGGTTTGATATGCCATTAAATAAAATAACCTAACCCCATCCAATAAGTTTAGTGCAACAAGATATTTTTGATCTAGCACCTCAGGCTGAAAACAGCAGTTAACTAGGACTTGCCGAGACCATCAGACTTAATCAACAATCTAAGCGTGGAACTATGCCAAACTCCAAGTGAGAGCTGGGTGTTCTGTTCTGTGAACCCTAATAAAAGACTATAGGTTTCTCGGCTCTGTGCGTGTAGCTAGGGTACGAGGAGACGAGCGTACCATTGAGATACGGGAAGAGTCGGTTCCTGTTAGAACAAAGAGGATAGCTTGTTCCACCTATTTCCACGGCATTGGAAACTAAACGAAAAGAATAAAACAGCAAAGGTCCTGACTCCTGAGGAGAGCTATGTTTTGTGTTTCTCCTTTCTCATCCGACCATTGGCTATCACTCACACAGCAATCGTAGGTGACTATGCGACAGGGCTTCACCTGGCTAGATTCGTTCCTAAAGCAAGAAGCCTTTTTACGAAAGAAAGTCGAATGGCAGTGTATGGGCCATTCATACAGTAAATTTTGACAGTAGCTGGTGCTCCGACTAATTTGTGCAAATAAATGACTATTATCAAATAGAAATAATTGAATTAAACTCTACAATTATTAGTATTAGATAGAAATACTTGAAATGATACAAATTTGTAAAAAGATTTTGTTGGAATACTTGGTATATAACTGATGTGGACCCAGTTGGGACCACGAAAAGACAACTCGGAACACGGTATAAGTTTAAAGATATATTGAAATAACAAGATATAGAGAAAAGTGGTGGCATGAGCAAGGCTTACTTGTCAGTCGAATATCGGTAGACTATCCAACCTCTTCGAGAGTACTTGGCTCTCGATTAATATAGAATTTGGAAGAGTCAATCAATGGGTAGGTAACGGTCTCATAACAATAACCGAGGCAAAAATTCTCAAAACAACCACACGAGAAATATACATGTAAAAAATGAATGCAATTCCCTAACCTCTACGCATAAAATAACTCTTGACCGCTTGGCTTGACGTTAAAATCAATTAACTGACAAATTGTCAGAGAGAGACGCATATTTGGCCTGTTAGCAATTTGTTTCTTTTGTTTCTTTATTGAAAACTTCAACTGCTCAGCTGGTTAGGTGTCTCCTTTGTTTATAAAGCACAACATGTCAAGATATCAAGAGTTTTGACACAATGACAATGACATGCAGGTATCATATTTGATAATAAAATTGGTGTAAACTGTCTGGATCGTTAAAAAGAAAATCTCGTTTCGTCTATTTCGATCAGTCACGGTTCTTCTTCTTCACAGCTTGTTGATGATGAGTCATATCGTTATATTCAGGTTTGTGTTTTATACAAGAGAGAGAAAAGGAAGGTTAATGAAAGAGAAAAAAAGAAAGGTCAGTGTAGAGAAGTGAGATAAGAAAAAAAGGTGAGAAAAGGGATAAGTGAGAAATGTGTTGTTGAATGCATCAATTTTTCTCCAGGTATAAAAACATTAACACATTCAGATCGGCTTTAATCTCATTATATTTTCAATTTCACATGTTCTTGTAAACATTCATAGTCAATAATAAAAGCCCAATCATCTGGAGCTGTAGAATACGCAGACTGCACCACGGCGAAAGGGTATGACGTCACCCATTCTCGGCCAACGAATGTCTTGAATATAACAATAAGCAATGTGATGGTGAGGCTTCAGTTCTGGAGCTTTGGGGAATCCGGAGTACTTTTTCATTGCCATTACTCTCGGGTTCACTCTAACCCGGAGTGGTAGAACCTGTTAGGATCCCATCTATGGGTCAAATAAAACTGTTTAATCATTTACTATTACTGAAAGTATTTAACTATGTGCGAACAGATGGTTAATATTGAATTAAATTATAAGTATTTGATAGCAATACTTGAAACTATTATACTGTATGCAAACAAATCAGTTCTGATTCATTTTAAAATATTACCAACAAGCCTTTCACTTAAAAATCATGTGATTTGGTATTAAATAACCAAGGGTTGATATGCCATTAAACTAAACAATCTTACGTAATCAAATCATCGTCAATAATAATAATAATAATAGTAAAGACAACAGTGACACGTATTCCCAAGAAGCATTGCCTTCTTTATAATACTCAGGTTCAAAATTAAAACTGCCTTTATTTGATAATTTTAACGTATCACTTATTTCAGCAGTATCATACAACACTTTACAGCAGGGTTTCTTAAAGTGGATCATGTGCCTCCCCGGGAGTAAATAAAATTTTGGTAGGGGGAATTAAAAACAATCGGATCCACAAAGACCAAATGTACTAATTTGCATATGTAAATCCCTTTATAACAGGAGAACAAAAAATTATTAGATCAGATAGATTAGTCGCCAGACATTGTACACCTAGCACAGAGTTTCTCAAAATAATCTGTATTGACTCTTACGTGTGAATAAAATTTTGGTCGGGTGAATAAAAGCATAGGGTCCACAAGGAGTAAATTTACTAGCTTGCATTTATAAATCTTTTTATAACAGAACAAAAATCGCTGGATCATGTACTGCCCGATATCGTATACCGAGTAGAAAGCCTGATTGGGTATGATGGCCACGAGTAATGTGTTGTTCATATACAATCCATTCAAAACTGTACTATACAAGAGAGAGAGAAAAATACAATAAGGCCCACTTTAGAGAAAGCAAGAAGTCTCAAAGAGCCTAATGAAGATTGTACGTGTGGGTAGGGATCCGACTGACATGGGTGGTGGTATATGAAAATGTACGAGATGGGAAGGGTCTCATGCTGAATGCAACAATCACAGTATAGGAATTCAATCATTGACATCTCAGTTCCGACTGCGTTACTCTACATGAGAGCCAGTTCATGCAGTCTGATTGATCACCGTGCAACCGGTTCTTGAGATGTACAAAAATGGACGTAACTTGCGTGTCTTTCGTAGCGTGAAAGTATCACCGTTTGACTCTACCTGTCACGAAATTATGTAGGCGAGATTTATTGTCTATTGTTCAGCCTGGCCACTTGCATGTTATTAAGGTTTTGTCCAATTATATTATTTGTGATCTGACGTTATATTCACATTGTCAACTTTGTATGCGTTTTTTTTTTTGTTGTTGTTGTTGTGTTAGGCATTTTTTCCAGTGTTTGGGTGGAACAGGTTTACTCGTTTGTAAACAGGTATATCGTCGGAAGCGGCGACGTGAAGATCTCATACATCCGGTGGTGAGTTCTGGTGCTCTGGAGTGCATAGAGTACACTTTCATGGCTATTACTCTCTCGTCTATTGTGACCCGGAGTGGTAATACCTATTAAGGGTCCTTTCTATGAGCCAAAGTTCTGCTTAAAAATTATTCATATTCGATAAAAATACTTAATGCCATCTAACTGTAAATTATTTGTATTAAGAATAGTTGCTTGAAGTTGTAATAGTTTAAGGATAATCAATATCTACTTGAAACCATATAACTGTATACAAGTAAATGACTTATTGAATAGAAATAATTACTTGAAAACATTATTATTAGATAAAAAATACTTGAAACCATACAACTGCTTGCAAATAATTTGTATTAGATATATATCAAGTTATCCTATCTATGTACAAAAAGTCTTAAACAAAAATACAAAATATTTAAATATAAATGAACAATGAACACGATTCCCTAATCTCAAGAAAGAAGACTCCCATGGGTGTTTGTGTTGCGGGTAAAACACTAAATTGCATTTGATGGTGAGGGTCCTGTTCTGGTTCTCTGAGGAGTAGGAAGTACTCTTTATCATATATACCAACCCCTCCGCTCGGGCAGGATATGACACAAGGTCAAAATTTTTAGAGTTTAACAGGTTTGAATTCAGTTTTCTTTTTCCTAGACTAGGTGCGTCACCAAGGCTGAAGAACCTAGTCTGCCCTACTATTTACCCATAGCTGGAGGGAGAATAATTGGATTCATACCTTTCCCAAGGGTATTAGTGCTATGTGAAATGCAATCAGTCTCGTCCAGGATTAGAACTCGGGTCGCCGTGTCCATTTCCTGCGACGATAATGATTACACCACGGGCACCTCCACTACCCTTTATTGCCATTACTCTATCGTCCATTCTGTTAGAGTATCATTTATGGATCAAACAGACCAATTGTAAATATATTGGATTAGAATTCTTTGTTTAATGGTATATCAACCTTTGTAGGTTATTTAATGCCAAAGCTAAATCTCCTACAAGAACAGTAGTGATACTATTTAACCCATAGCTGGGAGAATAAGGAGGTTCATACCTTTCCCAAGGGTATTTGCTCGAAAGTGAACGTAATAGCGGGACTGGAGTACGAACTCGCCTACTACGATTCCGCAGTCCATCGCTTTAACCATTAGACCACAAGAACATCCCCTGTAAATATATTAGTGTTGGGTAGGAATACGTTGGAATTATATAAAACTATGTACAAATTATTTGTATTGGATAAGAATATTTATGACTATAGACAAATGATTATTCTCGACAAATAAAAAAAATAAAACATTAAAAATATAGAATACACAGACTGCATCTCTGCAGAGGTGTAAACTCCCCACCCTCAAATGAGTGTCCTAGATATGACACTAAACAATCTAGCCCAGTCAGCTGGGACTGTAAAATATACTGACTACGTCTCTGCAGAGATGTAAACTCCCTGTCCCCAAATGAGTGTCCTGGATATGACACTAAACAATCTTATGGTGAGACTTCAGGGTTTACTGGAGCTTTAGAGAATGCGGAGTACCCTTACATGGCCATCATTCCCGGGTCCCCTCTGGTCCGGAGTGGTAGCACTTATTGGTCAAATGGAACTGTTCGACATTTCACTGTGTGACTTATGTTAAACTGAATTGTTAGAAATAGAACTGTTTTGTCATTTTACTGAGTGTAAATAAATGATTGATGTTTAATTAAATTGTTAGCGATACATAGCAATACTTGTAACCAGTTAACCGTGTACAAAAAAAAATTAGCTCAGGATTGTTGAAAAATGTTATCAAGAAAATGTTTACAAATCATATTTGATATATGTGTATGTAGAGGGTTTGGCATTAAATAACCCACAGTGGTTGATATGCCATAAAAACAAAACAAACCTAAAATATAAATGATAATCAAACATTTATTGATATGGTAACTGAATTCTGATATTGATATTTCATAAGAATACTTAAAACCATAGGACTGTTTGTTTTGGTTTGGGTTCTTTATTAAATTGTATATCAATCTTTGTTGGTTATTTAATGCCGTGGCCATCCTTTTTGAAGGACTGTACTGGTGCTATTAAACCCTTAACAGAAGGGAATAAACGTGTACATGCCTTTGCTAAGGGTATTATGGTTGAGGGTATCTTTGTTTAATGGCATATCAACCTTTGTAGGTTATTTAATGCCAAAGACATTCTCCTTGAAGAACAGTAGTGGTACTATTTAACACATAGCTGGAAGGATAAGGGGGTTCATACCTTTCCCCAAGGGTATTTGTCCGAAAGTGAACATAATAGCGCAACTGGAGTACGAACTCGCGTACTACGATTCCGTAGTCCATCGCTTTAACCATTACACCTCGAGGACACCCCCTAAGGGTATTAGTCCGAAAGTGAACGTAATAGCGCGACTAAAGTTCAAAGTCGCTTACTATGATGTCGCAGTCGAGCTCTTTAGCCACTACGTAACAGGGACAACTCCTACCATATAGCTGTGTGCAAATTTTTTGCATTAGATAGGAATACTTGAATATCGCATAACGGTATGCTAAGAAATGATAAACGTGCTATTTAAAAAGTATTCTTGCAATGGGATATTGAAAATAGTGGTTACAATTAATTTTTAAATTAATCAAATGTCTGTCTTGAATAACTCGTGAGACGTTGATGTGCCTTTTAAACAAATAAATAAAACCTTCGTTATTCTTACTCTGAGGTCAACTCTGATTCGGAATGGTAGCACCTGTTAGGGTGCTATTTTTGTGTCAAATAGATCTTTTAAAGTTGTTATTAATAGATAGGAATACTTAAAACCAAACCATATATGGTAGTATGGTTCCTTTGTTTAATAGTATATCAATCTTCGTGAGTAATTTAATATCAGAACAATCCTTTAAGCTGTGGTACTATTTAACCCTTAGCTAATGGGAAAGGGGGTTCATATCTTTCCCAAATGTTTAGTCTGAAAGTGAACCCAATAGCGCGACTGGAGGATTGAACTTGCTTACTCTGATATCGCACTCTAGCACATTAACCACTAAGCTAAGATGACTCTATCCATATATCCAGGAGGGAAGTCACTTTGATGAGTTGATTTTTAGTTAATACTCTTGAGAGAAAAGGCATGAATGCACATTTTCTTTCCCATGGGTAAATAAATGATCAGATGGGTTCTCTGGTCTTGTAGAGTAGGCAAACAAATCGAGAAGAAGGCGTTGGTGTGGCATCCAATCAGATCAGGGATCGTTTAAGAAAGACCAGGGTTAGTTCCTTGTTATTGTAACCATATAAACCAGTTCAGCCTATTACTTGGAGAGGAGATAGACATCGCCATGAAAGGGGATTGCTCGACATGGCAACCTAAAGATTCTTATGGGACTATAACAACATATTTTTTTCAATCAATGACCATGCTCTTATATTGACGTATGCGCATTGCATATTTAAAACACACCTATTTCTAAAATTATTTCATTATGGTTCAGAAGATTTGACGTCATATCAGCATGAATCTTTGAATTGATCCACTCGACAGAAAAAAACTTGGGTAGGTGTGAACATTTTGCTTACTAATAATTTTTAAAATGCTGCAGTTTAGAAAGAAACTTTTGTCGTAAATATTAACATAAGGCTGACAATTAAATAAAAGAAGAAAGTCGTCAACAAAACACGCATTTTGCATGTTCGTCTTTAATGTTATTGTTAACTTTTATTTCTCTCTATCGTGTGCGTGTCTGAGTCAATCTTTGTATCTCTTTGGCTCTTTCTTTCAGTTTTATGTTTCTCTCTCTCTCTCTCTCTCTCTCTCTCTGTATCTTTTTTGATCTTTCTTGCAACTCTCTGTGTTTATTTCTTTCAGCTCAGTGTGGGTGTGTGTGGGGGGGACTTTCTTTCAACTCTCTCTCTCTCTTTCTGTCTCTTTCTCTCGGCTCTGTGCCACTTCGTGTTTCTCTCTCTCTCGGCCAGTTTGTGTGTCTCTCTCTTATGGATCTGTGTCACTCTCTCTCTCTCTTTCGACTCTGTCACTGTGTTTCTCTCTCTCTCTCTCTATTTTGGGGGGGGTGTTTCAACTCTCTCTCTCTCTCTCTCAGCTCTGTGCCACTTTGTGTTTCTCTCTCTCCTCTGTGTGTGTGTCTCTCTCTCTCTCTCTCTTGGTCAGTTTGTGTGTCTCTCTCTTATGGATCTGTGTCACTCTCTCTCTCTCTTTCGACTCTGTGTTTCTTTCTCTCTCTCTTTCAGCCCTTCGTGTGTGAGTGAGCGTTTATCTTTCGACCCTGTGTGTGTGTGTGTCTCTCTCTCTCTCTGGATCTGTGTATGTCTCTCTGTTTCACTAATATACATGATAGCTGCCACCTCGAATTAAAGTATGATCATCGCATTTTCTCATTTTGTAACAATCCCATGATGTTAAGAAATACCTGTGCCTGAAGCTTTTTTTTAATTAAAATTGTAAAGAAATCCAGTTGACTGAGTAAATCTCACTGACTAAACTTCAATGACATGTATTCAAAAAAAGTCAACCTATCCACTATGCATTATTGAAACGCGTGGTTTTTGTTTGGGTTTTTTTTTGCGGGGGTATACATGTCCACATGAATGTGTGATTTCTAAAAATCTTTGTACCCATCACAGTATGAACGTGCGAGATAGCCGTTGAGCCTACAGGAGGTTTCATCTGCTCTTTCAGAGGTATTATTTTTCATTCTAATCCCCAGTCGATTCATACCTATCTATCACAGTGTGTTCGCACCTCTCGGTCTATCTCGGTGTGTGTTCTCACCTCTCGGTGTGTGTTCTCACCTCTCGGTGTGTGTTCGCACCTCTCGGTGTGTATTCGCACCTCTCGCGAACAGACACCGAGATAAATAGATTATCTGTGTACATCCATCCTTATCTGATATATCTGTCTCTGATATGATCTTTCTGGATCAGAAATATTGAACACATCGTATACGGATAATAAAATATCACCCACCTCAAAATATCGACCATATAGGTTCTAAATGTTAATCGTGTTTAGTAGGAAAGTTCCCAAATTGGAATTATGAACGCGTTACATACCTGAGCAGATAAACAAAAAAAATTTCTTCATTTGTTGACAAGAAAGAAAAAGTGTTGAGGAATGTGCCAAGAGCAAGTATAAAGATGATAGTGCTGTGCTACTGTTCTGGACGCGGAAGAATTAGATACTATAAATGTGCCCCAAGCTGAGACCTAATGAATACGAATTTGAAAAATTTGTCACGGGGATTTTGCTGAGATTTGTGAGAGTGTTTTGCCGGCACTTGCTCACGGACAGGACTCAAAAATCGGTTTGGTTTCTTTGTTTAATGGCATATCAACCTTTGTAAGTTATCTAATGCCAAAGCTATCCTCCTAGAAGAACAGTCGTGGTACTATTTAACCCATAGCTGGGAGGATAAGGGGGGTTCATACCTTTCCCAAGGGTATTTGCCCGAAAGTGAACGTAATAGCGCGACTGAAGTACGAACTCGCTTACTACGATTCCACAGTCCATCGCTTTAACCATTACACCTCGAGGACACCCCCACGTCAAAAATCGTCACACCCTGTCAGTGTGCCTTACAATATTCTGTAACCTCTCCAGATCCCTCAGAAAAGGGGGATTTCTTGAGTATGACACTAAACTGCATCTGATGGTGAGACTCTAGTTCTGAGGATATGCGTAGTGTGTAGTATTCCTTCATTACTATTACTCCCAGGTTCACTCTGACTCGGAGTGGCAGTACTTGTTAGGATCCTATCTATCTGTCCAGGTTTTCTGTTTTAGGTTATTCGTATTCAATTGGACATCATATAACTCTGTGCAAAAAAAAGGCAAACTTTAAAGAAACAACTAAACAAAAAATATAAATATGAACGAGATTCCCTAATCTACGGGGTGGCTGGAAAACATCTTCAGACACCAATCCCAAGAAACTTCACATATGAACGTGTGGAGCCGGCTTAACCCGAATTGAGTGAACGCCGTCACACATACATACATTTTCTAACTACTAGACCAGAAATAATTCTAGACTGGTTGACATGCCATGTAAAATTCAGTCAATCAATCAACCCCATTTATAAGTATTAATTATTGATATTTTAAGTAATGATATTTAAGTACTGATATTTTACTTCAAACACTTGAAGAGGCTGTTTGCATCCAATTCATGCTAAAGCTCCACTGTTCTCCCTTCAGCTATGAATAAATAGTAGATGGTTTTGGTTTGGTTTTATGATGTATCAACCATGGTAGGTTATCTAATGCCAAATCCTCTTTATAAATATATATATCAAATATATATGATTTGTGAACACATTTGGTTGATAACATTTTTAAACGAGCCGAAGCTTATTCTTTTGCACACAGTTAAATGGTTCCAAGTATTGCTACGAGGATCATTAAATAAGTTTCCAGACTTTTTTTCGTATGGGCACTTTTATTGATAGTACAGACATGAAACTCTAGTCCCCTTCGAAGTAATCTCCTCCGGCCGCAATGCACTTGCTGTACCGTTCCAACAACTTCTGGAAGACCCCATCGAAGTCCTCTTGTGTGAGCGTGTCAATGACCTTCGTCACAGCCTCTTTCATCTCCTCAACTGTCTCATAACGACAGCCTCTGAGCTTAGGGACTAACCAAAAGTCACAGGGAGAAAGCTCTGTACTATAGGGAGGCTGGGGAACTGTCTTGATGCCCATCTTGCTCAAATAGTCTGTGACAAGGATGGAGTTGTGGACTGGTGCATTGTCCTGGTGGAAATGCCACTAACCCGATTTGAAGAGTGCTGGCCTCTTCCGACAGAATCTCTTCCTGAACTCCCTTAAAAACTCAACATAGTAACCCTAACCGTAATCCTTTGGCCAATCAACTCTGGTGTATTGACTACCTTACTCCCCCCATACCTCTCATCATCCCTCACAGTCTCCCTGCCTTCCTTGAATCTCTTATGCCACTCAAAAACCGATGCTCGAGTTATGCAAAATGGTCGAAAAGCAGTCTGAAGCATTCCATACATTTCTGTGGCATTTTTTCCAAGTTTAAAACAGAATTTTAGAGCATATCGTTCTTCGAAAGTGTCCTGACGTCCAGATTGCATTTTTGAAATTCACCAGCTGTGACAGTCAGGCTTTAGTAGGGTGTATTCAAATTGGTGCTGTAGCTGTTCATTTGAACCAGAAATCATAAAAATTGGTCAGTCATCTCATATGATGTCTAGCAATAACATACTGAATTTTCAAGAGTCTACGACAATTTTAAATGCTTGTACAAAAAAATGTCTGGAAACTTATTGAATTCACCACGTATATATCACTAACAATTCAATTATACATCAGTCATTTGTTTACACACAGTTAAATGTAAGAATAGTTCTATTTCTAACAATTCGATTTAGGATAAGTCATTTGCTTCCATACAGTTTAAATATCAAAGAATTCTATTTGACCCATATATCGGACCCTATCAGGTGCTACCACTCTGGACCAGAGTGGACCTGGGAGCGATGGCAATGAAGGGGTATTTCGCATTCTCTAAAGCTCCAGCATTACTGAAGCCTCACCATGAGATTGTTTAGTGTTATATCCAGGAAACTTGCGGGGCGGGGGAGTCTTATCTCGCAGTAGAGATGGAGTCTGTGTATTTTACAGTCCCAGTCGACTGGGCTGAATAAATAGTTAACTGGACTATTTAGAAGAAGGAAAACTCAGTTCGAACTGCTTTTTAAAAAATGACCTTGTATCTCATCCTACCCGTAGTGGAGGTGTTAGGTGTTATAATGTTTTAACTAACACCTCCACTACAGGCAGAATTGTTAGTGTTATACAGCAATACTTAGAAGCATTTCACTCTGAATAGTGTTGAATATAATTGTTAGTGTTCTATAGCAGCACTTTGAAGCATTTCACTATGAATTGTGTTGAATATAAATATCAGTGTTATACAGCAATACTTTGAAGCATTTCACTATGAATTGTGTTGAATATAAATATTATTGTCATACAGCAATACTTGAAAACAAGTAACTGCGTGTAAATTACCAACAAATTATTGACTTACAATTATAAGTATTTCCATTTAACTGTGTACAAACAAATGCTTGATATAAGAAATATTAAGATAAGATAACAATACTTAAAACCATTTAACCAAGTGCGAATAAATGTGTTTGGGCAGGTTTTGAACTGTTACCAACTTGATTCACAAATCATATATATCCTCAACTTTCTACAATTAACCCACCCTCTATATTTCCTTAGTCTTTCTCTAACCATTAAAAAAATTGTCGACTAACAGTCGATTGCAGATATATATTTTTGCGGATGAAAATGTAACTTTTCTTTTTAAAAAAATGATGCAAACAAATGATTAATAGAATCATTCATGTTTGTTAAGTATACTTAAAACCATTAAACTTTATGCAAACAATTGAGTTCTGGCTCGTTCAGAAAGGTTTTCTACAAAATATGCGTTTACAAATCATATATGTTTAGTAGAAATCTACAAATACGATTTGTCACTAAAAACTACAAGGGTTAATATGCCATAAAACCCAAACAAACTGAAGCAAATGACTGAAATATTCGCAATAAATTTCTACAGAATTGGGCGCGCATAATGCGACGGTTATCGTCGTAGAAAACGGAATAGGTGAGCCGAGTTTGCTATTTGATTTCTAAGGGTATGTCAACCTAAGGTTATTTTATGCCTAGAGGATAGTGAATTCTTTGTGCAGTTGTTTGAGAATTTCTTAGTGGGGGGGGCTGCACTCGCTCCGTTTGAATATGAATAATTTTTAAATGAGGCCCTAACAGTCAAAGTGGACCTGAGAGTAATGGCAATATGAAAGGGTACTCCACACCCCTCGGAGCTTCAGGAGTGGAGCTTCACCATCAGGTGCATTTTGGTATCCCACCGAGGACATGTGACTGCATTTCAGTTTATGCTAATGCCCTTGGGAAAGGCGTGAATCTATCCCTTTTCACCCAGCTACGAGTAAATAGTGGGATAAACTAGGTTCTTTAGCCTTGGTTAAGAAACCAGTCTAGATGAATGAAAACTCTGAATTCAAACCAGCTGTACCCCGCTTAAAAGATTGACCTCGTGACATACTGTTTGTATTGGAGGGGTTGGGTAAATACATACATTTTTTTGTGCTCTGACTTTCTTCTGTGTTGGATTTCACAACTTTCACTTTCATTTTTGGTATACACGAGTTTTCTTACTATATTAAAAATATCTAATTAGTTAATTCATTTTTCACTTTATAGAGCTGACTGGTTTTTCTACAGAGAAAAATCGATGAATTAAAGCCAAGTTATTGACAGAAAAAGTATTTGTTTCAATCCTGAATTATCACGTTTTGGTATTCTGTGGTGGGGATTAAAATCTTAGTGAGGTGAGGGAATAGTGTTCATTGTATGTTTAGATTTACATTTTTTCATATTGTTATTTCTTAAGATTTTATTTATTAATTTTTGCTCACAGTTATTATATGAAGTATTTTCATCTAATACTAACTATTTATATTCACGATCATATGGTCTCAAATAATTATTTCTATTTAATAATAAATTTCTTGCACAGTTATATGGTTTCCAGTAACTAATAATCCTTCGTAAGCAATTGTAATTTTAAGTAACTATTCTTAGAAAAGATAAAGACGTTGACAGTTATCGATTGGCTATCGGTCATATGGAAGTCAGACTTGACCGATAAAATATAACACAGTTTTTTCCAAGCAGCAGTCGTGTCAATATTGCTATATGGATGTACTACATAGACGCTAACTAAACGTATGGAGAAAAAGTTTGACGCCAACTACACAAGAGTGCTGCAGGCAATATTGAACAAGTCCTGGAGACAACACTCCACAAAGCAGCAGCTATACAGCCACCCACCACCCATCATGAAAACTATCCAAGTTAGACGAACCAGACATGCGGGACACTGCTGGAGAAGTGGGGAGAAACTCATAAGCGACATACTCCTACGGACCCTTTCAAATGGACGAGCAAAGGTAGGACGACCAGCTAGAACCTATATACAACAGCTCTGTGCCGATACAGGACGTAGCCTGGAAGACCTGCTGGGAGCGATGGAGGATAGAGACGGGTGGCGAGAGAGTGTAAGGGATATTCGTGCTGGCGGCGTGACATGATGATGATGCGTTAGTAATATGGTTTTATCACTCTGCCTTAGTAATATGACAATGCCTTAACACATGTTTTTTTGCCAGTGTCTAAGTAACTCAGTTTTGACAGACTAAACTTACTAGTGAGGCACCCTGTCGGGAAATAAGTCACACAAACCCTACTCTAAAGAGTTTGATCCTCACTAAGTTCTTTCCCTTTCTTTGATGTTTATTTGTCCATAAAAAAGATCAATCTCCTCTTTCTGCGAGAAGTATATCAAGATAGTTTCTTAGTTACAAACAATCAGATTATCATGATACAAATACCGGAGCATCTACCAACCTAATCTATCGTTAGTGTATATCACGCTTTCAGTTATCTACATATCAATACCGTTATCATGGTATTAGCGTCACGCCGAGAAGGGAAGATAAATTGGGCCAAGAGAGATATAAACCTCTTCGATATCCACGCACATATGCTATTATTGTAATCGGGTTACGAATAACAAAAGGAGGAGTAGGGAAGAGAGGCCGACAGTACGTCTACTTTCCGACCTTCCCTATTTGATGCCCCAGTCTTTTTTACTAACCTTGTGTCATATCCTGCCCGAGCGGAGGGGTTGGTAAATAGGATTATCTTCATCTTTATTGCTATTTCCACAATGCTTCTGCCGATATGTCGTCCGGCCTTCTTCAGGTGTTTGTCGAACTCGGGAACCTTCACGGAACTTCGAACTACGTCCTGTATTGAATCCTCGGGGGTCGTCAGTTCTGATTCCGTTAGCCATAACCGGATACAAGCGTTAAGTATTCCTGTATTGTTACTCGCCTGCAGTCAGGATTGAAGCTGCAACCTCCAGAAAATTGTCTCCTTAGAAGCTTAGGTAGCGTAACGGTTATAGGCGTTGGTTATGTGTCATCAAGATTCGTCTCAGAAATTTAGACAACGACTATCATTAAATAGAAATTATTATCTGAAACCATAAAACTAGTTAGGTTGGTTGGTTTTTTTAGGTTTTATAGCACATCAACCTTCGCAGAATATTTAACGCCAAATCCATTTTTATGAAAATATTTCTATTTCAAACAATTCGGTTAACCATACGCACGCAATTTAAAAGTAAGTACAGTTTAATTGTCAAAAAACATTTCTATTTCAAGCTATTCAGTTTAGTCAAGCAATTCAGTTTAGCATAAGTATACCGTTAGTTCTATTTAACCCATAGATAGGGCCCTATCAGGTGCTACCACGCCGGGCCAGAGTGGACGTGGGAGCAATGACAATGAAGGGATGCTCCCCAAAGCCCCACTGGAACCTCACCATCCGATCGTTTAATGTCATATTCAGGACACTCTTTAAGGAAGGGTCTTATCCCTCTGCAGAGGTGCAGTCGGTGTATTCTACAGCCCCAGCCGACTGGGCAAAACTAGTAAGGAATACCTGATATCATCATCATGTCGTGCCGCTATCACGGATATCCCTGACCCTCTCTCGCAACTTCTCCCTATCGTCCATCGCCTCTGGTAGGTCTTCAGGGCTACATCCCGCATCCTCACATAGTTGCTGTATGTATGTTCGAGCTGGTCGTCCTGCTTTTGCTTAGCCATATGTGGGGGTCCATAGGAGTACATCACTTATGAGCTCGTCCCTGCTTCTCTAGCAGTGTCCTGTATGTCTGGTTCGTCTAACTTGGATAGTTTTCGTGATGGGAGGCAGGAGGCCGTATAGTTGGTGCCTTGTGCGGTTTTGCCGCCAGGACTTGTTCAATATTGCTCGCAGCATTCTTGTGTAATTGCCGTCTAGCTTCTTCTCCAGCCGTTTAGTTAGCGTCCAAATAGTGCATCCATACAGCAGTATCGACACGACTGCTGCTTGGAAGAAACTGCGTTTCATTTTATCGGTCAGGTCTGATTTCCATATGATCGATAGCTTATCGATAGCTGTCTATGCCTTCGTTAGCCGTGTGTCGATGTCTTTTACGGTTGATGAGACACTGTTTCCTAGGTAGGTGAACGTGTCTACCAGTTTCAGAGATTCAGTTTTGTGTGCATTGACATGGAGGCCAATGCCTGCGGCTGCTCGTTCTATACTATGCAGTAGTGTTTCGGCTTGGTTGGGTGTATTTGCCAGAATCGCTATGTCATCGGCGTGGTCGGCGTCGATAATTGTTTTTGCGGTGTACGTTCTGCTTATTTTCTTTGTCGTTTTCTCTGATTTTATCAATCAATGTTCTAAGCACGTAGTCTTGACAACTGTGCAAAAAAACTTAAACAACTACAGAGTAATTAAAAAGTAACTCACTACTTAAAAATTCTAATAATATATTTCTTAACAATAATTTTTACAAGAAATGAGTTTTATTTTTAAATAATTTCTGTTCAATCACCTTACAACGAACGAAATTTCCTAATATCTAGGTGTGTTTAGCGTAATGCCTATCATCGTAGGAAATGAAATTGACAAATCAGGTTTAATTCGCTCTAATGTCCAAGGGAAGGGAATGAATCTGTCTCTTCTTCCCCTACTATGGGTAAATAGTTGGACTGACTGGGTTCTTTAGTATTGGTTAGTCAATCACTCTAGAAAAAAGGAAAACTCTTAATTGAATCTAGTTGTACTTCGATTAAAATGAATCTTGATTAAGCCGAAAACCTTTCAGCACGCTCTCGTATGACAAGGACTATAAATATATACACATATAAACGCATTTAAATGTGAACTCAGTGAAAGAAGAGCTTATAGTGTCCAGGAAAAAGTTATTTCCTCTTTGGTTCAGCCGAAAACCTTTCTGCACGTTCTCGTATAACAACAACTATAAATATATACACATAGAGACGCATTTGAATATACACACTGTGAAAGAAGAACTTAGTGTCCAGGAAAAAAGTTATTTCCTCTTTGGTTAGGCCGAAAACCTTTCAGCACGCTCTCGTATGACAATGATAAATATATACACATGTAGACGCAATTAAATATCCACACTTTGACAGAAGAGCTTACAGTGTCAAGGAAAAATCTATTTCCTCTTTGGTTAGACCGAAAACTTTTCTATGCGTTCTCGTATGACAACGACCATAAATACGTGATCAGAACAAGAATTTACGTCTAGATTTCACGTCCCCTTTCCATAACTGGGACCTGATTGCCTAGATTTTTTGAGCTCGGTAACTGCTTTGTTTGGTCGTAGTTTTTCGCTCGATCGCCTTACACACAATGAATGACTCACTTATTCTCTCTAAAGTACTCCGACTGATCTGATAATGCAACAGTAACTTGTGGCTCAGAATCCTTTATTTTCATTTGTTGTTCTTTTAAAGCTCCCATTTAGTGCAAATGATCGCCAGGCTAAGTTACTAGGTGAACAGGTCTGATATGTAATTGCAGTTTGGAGGAAAGGTAAGCTTCTTTTTTTCTTTTAAGTGTTGGTTACGAGTTTAAGGCAGCAACCGTTAAACTTAACTGTCAGGCTGTGGGAGTCTTGATTAGAGACAGTGACGTCACCTGTAGTCGCCATGACGACGCATCATGTTTTTATTGATTCATACCAAAACCTGACGCTGTCTTATTTATTTCTCGACATCAGTTTTTTGAGACAACTGCATCTCAGCCATTCCAACAAAATCATCCCCCTATACCATTCACTAGTGAGTTTGATCCTTACCGAGCACTTCCATGATGGACCTGACTCCACTAGACAATTATTCAAAAAAATTCAATATATAGTCAGGGTTGCATGATAAATCAAAACTACTCAAGAGCCCAAATGGTCCAATCGGCTGGGACTGCAAAATACTCAGACTGCATCTCTGCTGAGGGGTAAGACTTCCACAATGAGTGTCCTGATTTGACAATAAGAAATATGATGGTGAGACTCCAGATGGTGAGACTCCAGTTTTGGGGAATGCGGAGTACCCCTTTATTGCTATCTCTCTCAGGTCCACTTTAACCCGAAGTGGTAGCACCTGATAGGGTTCTATCAATGGATCAAATAGAACTAAACAGTGTACTTATGCTAAACTGAATTGCTTAAAATAGAACTGTTTATATGTATAAAATGGATTTTAAAATAACGACTGCTATTTAAATATGTTAGAATTTAAACAGTTTATTCTAAAATCGAACACTATTTTCCGTACCACCTTCTGTTTTATGATAAAACAAAATATCTTCGGTTTTTACAGATTTTTACTCCAAAGGTTATTTCATATATACATAAAATTTAAAAGGGGGCGTGCTCAGTGAAACAGTTTTTCGTTGACATTGCTTAAGTCATATGTTTTTATTTTAGCGAAATCTCTGATCATAACATTTGATATTTGATCAAGTAAACGTTAATTCAGTGACCGTTCTTCGCTGATAATACGGTGTAACCTTGGAAAGTCCCCATGGTTAAAGTACCGGATTGCGACATCGAAGTAAGCATGTTTGAACTTCAATCACACTATTATGTTCACTTTCAGACTAATTCCCTCGGGAAATTAACCCAGTCGATTAGGGCTGTAGAATACACCGACTGCATCTCTGCAGAAGGGTAAGACCTTCCCAACGAGTGTTCTAGATATGACATCAAACAATCTGATGCTGAGGTTCCAGGAATACTGGACCTTCGAGGAATACGGAATACCCCTTCATTGCCATCGCTACTTGGTTCACTTTGGTCTGAAGTGATAGCACCTGATAGGACCCTATCTATGAGTAAAATAGAACTGCGTGACATTTAAACTGAGTGCAAACAAATGACTTATGCTACATTGAATTGTCTTAAATAGAACTGTTTGATCATTTAACTGTGTATAAACAAATGAGTGATTTTTAATTGAATTGTTAGCTATACATAGCAACAGTTGGAACTGTTTAACTTTGACTTAGGCTAAATTGAATAATTAGAACTAGAGCTGTTTGATCATTTAACTGTGTGTATCTACAAAATGTGTTTGATATATATGTAAAAACAGGATTTGGCATTAAATAACTAAAAATGGTTGATATGCCATAAAACCAAACCTTGGGAAAGGTATGAACCCCCTTTATCACACCCCAACTCGGGGTTAAATTGTACCACTATTGTTCTAATACAAGGATGGCTTTGGCATTAAATAACCGACAAAGATTGATATGCCATTAAATAAGGAAACCAATCAACCAACTTAATACAACCTGATATATTTTACTTGGATTGGAGATGGGCGCCGCCAAGTAACCGCTATTGCTTTCAGGGATACAATGAGAGGTAAATAGTCAACATGACATCTTTACGACCTGAGGAAGTGGGCATCGCCACTACCTTGAGAGATGCTTTGAAGAGAAAATATTCGACATGACATCTCTGATAAGACGCGGAGGAGATAGGTGCCGCCTAGTAACCGATATTCTCTTGAGAGGTGCTATGAAGGGGAAAGACTTGATTTGAAAGCTTCATGATCTAATAGGTTGTGAGAAACCTAAATCTATTCAAGTAAAACACTTTCATATTATGAAATTCGCTTATATTTTTCTTCTTTATTCGTTAGCGATGTTTGTTTTTTTTTTCCATGCTAGTTTCTAACGCTCAATCGATTCGGAACAAATCGGGGGAAAAACGTTGGATGGTTGCATCAATGAATGAATAAATTATATCGCAGTCTGTATTTTTCTCTCCGTCCTTGAGGACATCTAATCAGCAAATTTATCAAGCACCCTATATCTAAAACAGTGGTTTTCAAACTTGTGGAGCCGGGACCCATTTTTATTTCAATGTCTATCTCGGAGAAACTGTATAAATAAAAAGGAAATCTCGTTCCCCCCCCTATATGAATAAAGATAAAATTTAATAAAAATGTCTAAAGAAAATTTACATCCAGTATTTGCACTGAGTAATGAGAATTAAAGTAGAGGCTTTCAAACTTTTTAGAGCCGGGATCGGGGACCCATTTTTATTTCAGCATCTCTCTCGTAGAACCCATATAAATAAAAATAAAATCTCATGGACACCCATATAGATGAAAATGAAATTTATAAAGAAATATTTAATGAAAATAGTATTCTTTATTTGCACTAAGTAATGAGATATTTGTCGCTGCCTCCCACCAGACAGGACTTGACATAAGGTCAAAAGCCCGAAGGCCGATTAAAGTGGGGATAAAAGGGAGGGGAAGGTCGGAAACGAGCCAAGACTCGAACCCTGCTAGTCATTGACCCACTAAGTACAATATAGGTCCAATGAGTCAAGCAGCATCACGGACCTAAATCTAGATCCGGGCACGTATGCCAGAATATAGCTTGAAGGGGTACAAAACAGCTCGCCCACCCGAGGGTGGCTCAACCGAAGTTGGCGGCCTTTCGGCCTCGAATCTGCCATTGGTTTCGATACCCCATCCGACACGAATGCCAGACGACCCAGCCAAAAGGCCGGGGAAGTATTATTTGCACTAAGTAATGACATTTAGTGAGAGAGGTATGCGGTATTTGTTGCTCGCCCCACCGAATGGGCAAGTATGGCACAAGGCCTTTTTATGGTAGGTCCGGGTGCAGGGCCGTAGCCCACACGTATCCGGCAGGTTCCAAAAATGCCCTCGGTCCCGTCGGCATTTCCCTTTTTGGGGTGCCTCAGGCGTCGGGCAATAAACCCAACCCTGCCGAAGGAGGTAAAAGCCTGGGGGGAAGGCCCCCTGAGACCGAATTAGTGAGAGAGGTATGCTTACCTTGCTTAGAATAAATTGTCAATTATTGGTGATATTGTTGACAAAGATACATGTAATTCGCTTTGCATAAAAAGTCTTGATCTGAATTTTGTCATCATATTGCTAAGAGCTGAAAATGCTGCTTCAAGTACATGTTATTTACTAAGCCAAAATTTTGGAAGTGGTTTCTGTTTAAACTGAATTTTTACTGGTGTGTACTAGTAACTAGAAAAACGAAATTACGGTTCTATCCCTAATTGGATGATAATATTTTTCAAGATAACCTTGCAGCGTCTGCGGACCCCTTCCATTAACATTGCATAATATATAATGTGTGTGTGTGAAAAAGTGGAAATAAATCCGACAAGTATTAAGACGTTCAGAGATGAAAAACACGAGCTCTTTAGAGAATGATTTTCTTTGTAGAA
The DNA here is from genome assembly GCA_963585895.1 of Sepioteuthis lessoniana. Lineage (NCBI taxonomy): Eukaryota > Metazoa > Mollusca > Cephalopoda > Myopsida > Loliginidae > Sepioteuthis > Sepioteuthis lessoniana. The sequence continues at coordinate 50,658,301 of OY757936.1, read as the reverse complement.
ATATTTACCATCGTTAGACGTTTCGGTGTTTAGACGTTCATCAGAATTTGCAAGTTATTAAATGAAACGAAAAAGATCAAATAGTTTAAACATTTGCCCATTATATGGTTTATGATAGTTTTTGACAAATTTGTAATGTTCAATTCCCCACACACTCACACACACAAAAGTGGTGGTGAGCTTCCAGTTTTGAAACTCTGGGAGAATATAGTTATCGTTACATTACCATTACTGGTAGGTCCACTTTGAACCAGTGATAGTACCTGTTAGGTATAGGTTAAATAGATCTGTTTGAAAAATTATTTGTATTAGATAGGAATACTAGATGCCACGTAATTATGGAAATTAGTTGTATTAACAATAGTTAATTGACGCTATAATTGTTCACAAAGGATTATTATCATTAACTTGAAACCATATAATTGTGTGTTTGTGTATATATACATATATATATAAGATATTTTTCAATCCAGTAAATCCGGAGTAGGGAACAATTCCGTCAGGACAAATGAATTATTCAAATTTCGAATATTTAAATATTCTTGGTAAAGAGCTCAATGTAAATAAATTCACAGAGCAAATAATATTATTTCTAGGGAAAAAAACAATATTCGGTCACATTAGGATTAATCCTAATGTGACCGAATTTTTTTTTTCTTGAAATGATATATATATATATATATTGAGAGAGAGATTTTAGTTGTGGAAATGTAACTTACTAAGCTTTTTGCTTAGACGTAGCACAAGGCCGTATGAATGGGGCACCCAATGAGACAGGAACTCATTCGTATAGATTTGCTAGTCTAGCTTACTAACGATAGAGAGTGAATAAACAAAAATTTTCTTAGACAAATAGGAATATAACTTGTGTCATTTATTTTCCGAGTGTTTCCACAAGTTTCGACCTGAGGTCATTTTCAATTGTAAAGATTTTGCTTTTTTTTGTGGGGTAGGGAGTTTGGTTTATTGTTGTTGGGTTTGTTTTTGCTTTTTCTTTTTTTGTTTTTAGTTTAGTTTTTCAATAGTTGATATAGTATAGAGAATTGACGAAAAATGAGCGGGTGCCTTAGCATATCCACTTTAGAGGGCCGATCGCAAGTGACCTCGACAAGACCCAGCCCGAGGTGCTAGATCAAGCCGATTTTCCACAGAATGAGATATTGAACTTTGTAAGTTCTTAATTTCAACTGCTGACTTTTTTTTCTTTTTATAAATTATCTACTCGTGTCACAGTACCACTTAAAATGTTACACGAATTAAGTTCAAATATTTTCTCATTGACTGTATGCATTTGAAGAAAAAATATCTTGCGTAAGATATTGGTGCGTACCATATGTTTGGAAGATGAATCGTAGTAGTCTAAATTAGGAAAAATCAATACGAGACACTTAAAATATCTTAATATGTGCGGCTAAAGAGTATTTTTATGGATATCGATTCTTAAAAAAATCAATCAACAAAGCAAGCATATAAGTAAAACGTGTTGTAAAAAGCAAATTATTGAATGTAATCAAATGAAAGGTCAGTATTTGTCATGTTGAAATTGCCGATTGATTTGTTAATCGATAAATCATGTTTGATTCACACACACACACACACACACACTTTTCTCTTGTCCACTTTACTTGCCAAGGAATGGAAAAAGGCTGTTGACCCTATTGTCAACTTTGACTAAATGTTATACTGGATTACTTTAATCATCTTTTTCTAATTTTCTGAATTTTTGAAATGAGGAAATATTTGCAACTCTACACCTAACATATAGTCCATGAATAATTTATTGATATTAACTGCTTACCAAACCATTAAGGGTTACTTTATACCTACAGACTAGGGAATTACATACATTGTAGGTTTAAATTTAGATTTCTGTTGTTTTTTCAGTGCTTTTTGTACTCACTTATATGGTATCAAGTATTCCACTCTAATACAAATAATTCTCTAACAGATCTATTCGACTCCAGGTTAGCACCCTAACACAGTTATATGGTATAAAGTATTCCTCTCTAATACTAATAATTTTCAGTCACACAAAAATAATTTGGAAAATAAGAAAAGTCGCACCTGCCTACAACACTTCAAAACATTTTCCCTTCTACGTAAAGATTGACATAATCCCCTTTTCAAGAACAGTGCAAACTTCTAAATAAAAAATCAGAACTTAAGTCTAAATATAGGTACGAAAATAAATTCCTATTGATCCACCTGAAAATTAACGATCCTAATAGATAAAGATAATGATGCTGTTATTGTTGAAGAATAATAATTAAACATAAGTATAGATAAATGAACAAATTACAGAATTGATACAGCCACAAACTAAATTGTTCTTTCCAGAATGTCCAACTAACTAGATCACCCTTCCCGTCATGTTTCCACACAACAGTATATAAAGGAATACACCCGTCCTATAAGCAAGAAACTGACACCTAGTACTGTCTACACTATCCTAACATATAAAAATTTTCTATTGAAATATTAATCTAGTTTGATGAAAAAAAAATATAGCAAAGAGGTCTGTTGTATTTGCCGTCAATGAAATAATGTATTATTCCTAACTTGAAATATCAAGTTGTTTCTACTCTTATGTCAAATGAAAAGTATATATTTACCTAACCCCTCCACCATGAGTAGAATGGGATACGAGATCATTTTTTTCTTAGTAGAGCAGAGCTGGTTTGAATTCAGAGTTTTCCTTCTCGTAGAATGGTTGCCTAACCAAGGCTAAAGAATTCAAACAGCCTTACAATTTACCCACATCTGGAAAGAGACCAGATGCATTCATACCTTTCCCAAAGACATTAAAGAAAAGTGAAATGCAAACAGCCTCATCCAGGGTTAGAACTCCGGTCGCTATTTTCATTTCCTTAGACGATAACTGTTATGCACAATGGATGCAAAGTATATTACACACACACACAAGTTGGCCGACCGTAGTCGAGGGCGATTCGAAGGCTCTCCTTTCAATACCTACTACACTGAGTTCCGTTCCCTGGAATGCTCCACTTACCCTTGATCTGTACTTTAAAATGCTGTGTTAAACAAGCAGACATCAAGTACCGTTCTTTTTAGTTTTTGGTGTGACTCGACCTGGGACTGGACCCAGGTCTCTCAAACCATAGGTGAACACTCTATCCACTACGCCAATGGGCCGGTAGCAGTTGCTAATATTACTCGCACGGTCAAACGCATCCATCAGACTATAGAAATACAACTGGTTTAATCCGGAATGAACAAGCTTCTCTGTCTCTTATATATAAAAGTAAAGTTGGCGACCGTAGTCGAGGGTAACCCGAAGGCTCCCCTTTCAATACCTACGACACCGAGATGTAGGAGAGGGCACCACTCCTTACCCTTGATCTGTACCTTATAATATTGTGCTAAGCAAGCAAACATCAAGTACTATTTTTTTGAATTTTTGGTATGAGTCGACCCATGATTGAACTCCGGACCATTCGCGAAAATTAAAAGAACATAGACAGTCAACGGCGCTTGGGGACGGTCAGTTTCTCGCCTATGTGATCATTGTGCAATACATGGTCTCATGATTGCATCGACGAGAAACTGACAATCCCCGAGTGCCGTTGACGCTGTGTCTCCGCTATTATAACCTAAATTCATATATGTTCTATCACCGAAATTGAGCACTCTTTATTTATAGATATTCCAAACTACATTATTAATATTTATGTACAGTCTGCACACGACACTTGGTTAGTGAAGGATTCATTTAGACTTTAATGCATTTAGATTATGTGAATTTTGACGATAATTCGATATTCTCATGTTGTTTTTTTTTTTTTTTTTGTGGGGGAGGGGTTCATGAGATTTATTCAAGTTTTCATATTGATACATAATTAATTATAAAGTACTGCGCCTCTCTCTCTCTCTGTGATTTCTTCACTTATTTTACATGGCCTCGTTTTCAGATCTCTATTGAATTTCGAGAATTTAACCCCACCCTCTTTGAATCAGAGGAAAATAAATAAATATACGTTTTAAATCCAAAATTAAGCTTATATGGAACAATTCATTTGAAGAATATTAGACAAAATGGTTATAATAAATGATTATTTCAAAGGCTATTGAATTTGATAAAATCCTGCTGCCTTTCATAAAATAGATAAACCTAAATGTAGATAAGGATATGTTATGTAACGAGAACTATTATAGTCGTAATATATGATATATTTTAAAATTATCATTGAATAAATAATTAGGTTCTTAACTGATAAATTGAGATTCACAGGAAAATATCTAAACATTCAGATTGTAATACAGTAGGAATAGTTATAATTTTAAAAGATGGGAAATTAATCAAGACTTAAAAATGTAAGCTATATTTTATCGGTCTATTATTTTAGTGTAGCACCGTATAAAAATAAATGGCGTTCTAACACCCCACGTGACACCATGTTTTCAATGTCCACAAACAAATTTGAACATACAACAATTCTTTTAAAAAAATTCTCTGACGATGAAGGTTTTACTTTGAAATTAATTAGACTCAAATAATCATTATTTCACATTGGAATAACCGTCTAAATTAATACAATACAATAAAATAAGTTGTGCAATGTTTCAAGCAAATCACAAAATACTAGTTTATACTTTATTTACTTTTTAATAGAATTTTGATGTATAAATCTTAAGTGTTTAATTTAAGATAAACTTTTTCCCTCGATTGAATCGTTCCCCATCTGATGATACAATCCATGTAGTAAAGCTGGCGATCTTTGTCGAGGGTGACCCAAGGGCTCCTTTTTCAATAGCTACTGCACCAAGGTGTAGGGGAGGGCGCTACTCCTTTCCCTTGATACGTACCTTATATTGCTGAGTGTTAAGCAAGGAGGCATCAAGTACCATTTTTGAGTCTTTGGTATGACTCGATCTGGGATTGAACCCAGGTCTTCCGGGCCATTGGCGAACACTCTAACCATTATGCCAATGTCCAGTATACAATCCATACTAAAGGATTTTTGAAATAATTTCATAATGGTTTAATATCTCTTTAGTTTCACTTGATATATATAATCCTTTTTATACAAATTGCATTATTGTTACATTTTTTTTCTATTTAGTACACAGGTACCAGCCGTTCCCATGTAGTCTGTGGAGGACTAAGTACCTTCCGTAGTTTACGGGAGTTGCTTTCAGGTTTCGTTTCCACAACACAAATTTTACGTAAATAAATGGAATGTGACAATAATAAATATTAAGAAACAAGTAATTTATAATCATAACAAAAATGATAAAAACAATTAAAATAAAACGTTCATTTTATGAACGTGTGTTTGTGGAAAATACAGCTATGGCCAGTTCAATAAAAATGATTTGTTCGCCCGTGTGTAAGTGTGTACATACTGGGAAAGTCTATTGAATCAATGTGTCCATAGTTGGCCGTAGTAAAAAGGATAAAAAAATTACTTACGTAGATGTGTGTGTGTGTGTGTATATATATATATATATATATATATATATATATATATATATATATATATATATATATATATATATATAGTGTGACCGTAAGTATGGGTCTTTTGTTCTCTTAAGTCAACACGTGCGTTTTTTTTTTCTGGTGGTTTTTGATCTTTGGCGACAATGTGTCGCGTTCCGGTAGTTGGCAACGTTACGTCACATGCTGCTTCGCTCTGTGTCCTGTGTGATGCTTTCTGTTGTCTGTCGTCCTTACCTCCCTCTGGCTGGTAGTGAAATTCCTAAGTTAATTAAATTCTTCGTTATTTATACTTTTTTGGTGAACTAAAGTGGATCAAAAATTGGATTTTGTTAAATTTTACTGCGGGTCCTAAAATTCAAGCGCGCGGACATTTCTTGACCAATCAGATTCGTATAATTGCTTATTTATTTTAGAGCCTAAATATTTTTCTGCTTATTAGTTTCTGAGCCGAATTTTCTGGAATGTTCTTATTTTATGTTTTTAGCTGATTGGTTGAAAAATATAAAAGTATAACTTCAATGTTAAAGCGATTTTGATCCAAAATTTCTAGAATGTTCTTATTTATGTTTTTAGGTTTGATTATTTTAAGGCTAAAAATGTGTGTTCTATAAGTCACTGATTTCACAACTGAGAAGACTCATAGGCACTTAACATCAGCGATCTGAGGAAAACTGTTGCTTTCAGCGTATTTTGACCAGAATTGTAAAAGAAAAAACACACTTTAGATTTTAACACACAGTTGCACCTAGTAAGGATTGAACGCACTATTCGGATTTTCAATGGTTTTATGGCATATCAACCATTGTTGGTTATTTAATGCCAAATCCTGTTTTTATATAGATATTAAATATGATTTGTAAACACATTTTATAGATACATTTTTAAACGAATCTGAAGCACAGTTAAATGGTTTCAAGTATTGCTATCAAATACGAATAATTCTATTTGATATTAGTAATTTGTTTGCACACAGTTAAATCATTTCAAGTATTGTAATGGAACAGTAACAATTTAATATCAATCATTTGTTTGAAAACATTTGAATAGATATACATGGTATGTAAAAGATTAATTTTTTGGTAATTTCATTTTTAAATGAATAAGAACCAATTTGTTTGCACTCTGGTATTGCTTTTGTTTTTACACAGTAAAATGATTTCAATTATTGCTATCTAACACTAATAATTCTATTCAATATTAATCCTTTGTTTGCTGACAGTGAAGAGGTTACAAGCTTTGCTATTTAACACTAATTATTTTATTCAACATTACTCATTCGTTTGCACACAGTTAAATGGTTCCAAGTATTGTTATGTATTATTAAAAATTTAATTAAACACCACTCATTCGTTTACACACAGTTCTGTTTCATATATATCAAATAGTTCTATTTCAATCGATTCAATTTAGCATAAGACATTTGTTTGCTCTCAGTTAAGATGTCAAACAGTTTTATTTCACTCAAAGATAGGACCCTATTAAATGCTACCACTCTGGAGCCACACCATTAGGTTGTTTAGTATCATATCCAGGACACTCGTTAGGGGTCTAACTCCCTGCAGAGATGTAATCGGTTTATTCAACAGCCCCAGAGATTTTCATCTGAACTTCAATTTAAAATATTTCACATAATGAAATAATAGCGTATTCCAAAATACGCATATTCTTTTTAATATTACACCAACCTAATAACTTGTTTGGTTTCTTTGTTTAATGGCATACCAACATTAATGGGTTATTTATTGCCAAAGCCATCCTCGTAGAACAATAGTGATGCTATTCAACCCTCATAGCTTGGGGCTATAAAAGGGTTCATACTTTTCTCCAGGGTGATAAATCCAAAAGTGAACGTTATAGCACGATTGGAGTACGAACTCGTATCCTATGATGTCGCAGTCCAGCGCGATAGCCACAACACCATGAAAGCCCCCACCCACCCGTTACTTGTTTTGAATGTCAGGTTTTTATAAAACAAAGTACAGCATATTTTTTTCTAATGAGTCAAACTCTAAATTACAAAATATAGAAAGATTTAACACAATAATTTCATTAGTCTTTGATTCATTGATTTTTAATTTTATTATTTCAATTTTAACATTCAGGCATTTTTATTTCCAAGAGTTCCTTTTTGATTAAATATCTTTTTCCATTTTCATATTACCTCAATATTGAGTTATTCCATATTTTCCTTTGCATGGATTGGAAAAAATATACCACTGATTTTAACGTAGTTTTTTTTTTTTTTTAATGCATATTTTATGAAACCACTTTTAAATGAAACGTTTTGCGTCTTATCTGTTAGTTTATTTACGATTTCTTTGTTTTAATGGCATATCAACCTTTCTCGGTTATTTAATGCCAAGGCCATTCTCCTAGAAGAACAGTGGTGGTACTATTTAAACCACAGCTGGGAGGATATGGGTGTTCATACCTTAGTTTATTTACTGCTAAAAAGAAAAATAAGGTGAACATCCAGCCCAGTAAGTGGGTCTTGGACTACTCTGACTGTATCTTCTATGTAGGGGTAAGACCCCCCTCCAAAAAAAAGGAGTATCCTATATATTACACTAAACTGCATCTGATGGTGAATCTCTTGTTCTGGAGAGTGTAAAGTACTCCTTCATTGACATTACTCCTGTGTCGACCAGGAGAGGTTCCATCTGTGGGTCAAATAAATCTATTCAAAATTCATTTGTATTCGAAAGGATTCTGAAAAAAAAACCTTTTCATAAACAACAACACAAAAAATGTTAATACGAACGCAATTCTTTAACCTCCTGGCATAATATAGACCTAGACAGGTTGACATGCAATTAAAATCAATCAGTCTGTCAATAAACGTCTCCTTTTGACGGGCACTATGCCAGTATATATCGAACTTGGAAAAGAAATGTTCGGATACTTTCAATCTCAACATTATAAGTTTCGTCATGCATACATTAACTGACTTTTTTTTTTTCCTGAAATAACATTAAGAAAAAAAGAAAAATCTTTCAATTGAGACAGTGGACGTCTTTTTTTACTGCTGGTTTTTCGTAAAGACAATGCCAACGACAACAGTTAGTGTTTTTCCTGACATGTTTTTACAAACGCCAACAGCAACAAATCTGGTTTAGCAGTAATGGAGACTCAGCCGAGAGACACAGAAAAGAAGGACATGAAAGAGGAGAAGAAGATTGGAAAATAAAAATGTGTGTTAAAATAAAGAGGGGGGTGATGTGCTGTGTGACGTAAGGAAGATGATTAGATGAAGCTGTCAAAGAAGAATCGAGAAAACAAATGATAAAGGAGAAGGCGGGAAAATTGGAGGATGAAAAGAAAGAGTGAATTGGAGAAATGGTTTAAGAAATGAAACGGAGGGGGAACAAAAGAGGAAGAAATACATGGGAAAGGATAAGATTTGAAAGAGTGTCGAGAAGAAAGGATGTGAAAAGGGTAAGACGAGAGAAAGCGTGGAATAAAAGTGGGAAGAAAAATAGAAAGAAGGAATCAAGAGGAAAGGACGTGAGAAAAGTAGAGAGACAGGAGAAAGTGTAGAAGGGTTGAAGTGGGATAGTCGTGAGGAGAAAAGAAAGGAGTATGGGGGAAGAAAAGACGCCGGAAAATAGGAGAAAGCGTAGAAGATTAAAAAGGAAAGGGAAAAGTCGTGATGAGAAAAAAAAAGGGGAGGTAATAAGCAAGAAAGGACGAGAAAGGGGGATTACCAAAAATATGGATGATAGTAAAGAAAGGAAAGTCGTGAAGAGAATAGGAAAGGGAGAAAATAAGGTGGAAAGTGGAGAAACGTGAAGTGATAAGTGAAGTCATGTTAAAGTGGCGGAGGTTAAAGAAAGAAGGCTAAACAAAAAGAAGCGAATAAAAAAAAAAAGAAATGTTGGAAAGAGAAGGAAGCGAAGAAAAGAGCAAGGATGTGTGATCCTATTTACCCAACCCCTCCGCTCGGGCAGGTCACAAGGTCAATTTTTTTATGCGGAGTTTAACAGGTTTGAATTCAGAGTTTTCCTTCTCCTAGACTAGTTGCCTCACCAAGGCTGAAGAACCTAGTCTGCCCTACTATTTATCCATAGCTGGAGGAAGAATAATTGGATTCATACCTTTCCCAAGGGTATTAGTGCTATGTGAAATGCAATCAGTCTTGTCCAGGAATTGAACTCGTATCGCCGTGTCCATATCCTGTGACGATAACCATTACACCACGGGCACCTCCATAAAGGATGTGTGATAGATGATGAAAAACGGGGAAAAAAGAGGGTTAGATCCTGATGAAGAACAAAAAGGAAGCAAGAAATGAACTATAGATTTGAGAGAGATAGAAGGTGATTAAAAAAAAAACGAACAAAGGAGAATGAAGTAATGAAAATAAAGGAAGATTAAGAAAAACAATGAACTGAATAATGGCGGGAGATGAAAAATGAATGAAGAAGAACGATATGCTAAATCAATGAATTAAAATTATTGCGAAGAAAGCAAAAAAAAAAAAAAACTAGGAAAATTAATGAATCATATTTAGACGAATGAAAACCAAAGGACAAATAAATGGACCAAACGAAAAATATTTCGAAATGAGAAAAATTATTTCAACGGTATGTCAACCCGTTTCGGGTTATTCTGTGCCGAGAGGTGCGTGAATTGCGTACTAATTTCTAATTTTTTTTGTGTGTGTTGATTTTTCTTAAGAGATCATATTTTATTGTATTTTTTCTTGCACATGGTTCTATCCAAGACGAATAATTTTGAGACGGGTCTATTGAACCTATAAATGGGATCCCAACAGGTACTACCACTCCGGGGCAGAGTAGACCAGAAAGTAATGGTTATAAATGGACATTCCCTGCTCCCCAGAGCTCCAAAACTGGAGCCAAACTATCAGATACAGGTTAGTGTCATACCTAGGACACACCCTTTTTTTGAGGGGAGGGGATCTTACCCATCCGCAGGGGATACAGTCATCATGTTCTAAGCCCCACCGTCAAATGAAAAATGAGAAGAAAAAATAACATTTACCAAAGTAAAATAGAAATGCATAGTCTTTTTTATTAATTTTACTTTCTTCATTTCTTTTCTTCCTTTTTTTTCTTCTTTTTCTTTCTTTCTTTCTTTCTTTATTTTTGTAATGCCCTGTCCGAAATAACCAACAAGAAAGGTATTGTTAGCATTCTTACAGGTTTGGCTATCAATCAGCAACTAAATAACGGGTTCACAGCTGACAAAATTGGAACTCGGCTTCTGTGATGGAGGCGGGTTGAAACTGTCCATGACTGAATTTTCTATGAGAACATCCTGATTCTTTCAATTTTTCTATTAAGAGACCGATAAACGTTCTGTATAAAAGATTTCGGTCATCTTGCCATGTAGGAGTGGTTAGCAAACTGTTCTCAAAGATCATAACTACTGAAATGAGATTGATCCTCACTCAAGTTTATTGAACACTTATATTCGTTAGCAACATAATCGAGCAGACTATTGCTACAACTACTTTCGTGAGTTCTATCCTGATTGGATGACTCAGACTTGTGTCCAGCCCAATCGGCTCGAAGCTGTAGAATACACCGACTGAATCTCTGCGGAGGGGTAAGACCTCCCCCCACACACACACCAATTGTCTTGCATATGACATTAAAACCATCTGATGGTCAGTCTCCAGTTCTATAGCTCTGGGGAATGTGGAGTACCCCTTCACTGCTATCACTGCCTGGTCCTCTTTGACCCGGAGAGGTATCATCTGATAGGGTCCTATCTATGGATCAAATAGAACTGTGTGAAAACAAATGACTGTTTAATTGAATTGTTCATGATACACTGCAATACTTGGAATAATTTAACTGTTTGCTAATGATTGAGTAATGCTGAACAGAATTATTTATTTGTTGGTTGGTTGGTTGGTTTTATGGCACATCAACCTTTCTAGGTTATTGAACGCAAAATCTATTTTTATGTAAATAATCAGTTCTATTTCAAACAATTCAGTTTAGCATGAGTACACTGTTTAATTGTCAAAAAAAATTTCTATTTCAAACTACTCAGTTTATTCAAACAGTTCTAATTCAGCTAATTCAGTTTATCGTCAGTATATATTTTGTTTACACAATAAAATGTCAAAACAGTTCTATATAAAACAATTCAGTTTAGTGTAAGTACAGTTTCAATGTCAAAAACAGTTCAATTTCAAACAATTCAGTTTAGCAAAAGCACGCAGTTTAAATGTAAGTACAGTTTAACTGTCAAAAACTTTTCTATTTCAAGCGATTCAGTTTAGTCAAAAGTATACCGTTAGTTCTATTTAACCCATAGATAGGATCATTATCAGGTGCTACCACTCCGGGACAGAGTGGACCTGTGAGCAATGGCAATGAAGGGGTGCTCCGCCTTCCCCAAAGCCCCAGCATTACTGGAACCTCACCATCAGATTGTTTAGTGTCATATCGAGGACACTCATTGGGGGGGTCTTACCCCTCTGCAGAGGTGCAGTCAGTGTATTCTACAGCCCCAGCCGACAGGGCAAAGAATTATTTGTGTTGAATAGTAATACTTGAAGCTCGTCAACTGAGTGTAAATAAAACTTTTTATGTTAGCAATATTTTAAACCATTCAAGTAAGTGCAAACAAATGATTCATACTTACTGGAAGTATTCGTGTTAGAATATTACAAACCAGTTAACTGTGTGCAAACAATAGTAATACTTGTTTGCCCACAAATTAACTCTGACTCATTAAGAAACAAGATTACCAAAAACTATGGACTTACAGTTAAATGGTTCTACAAAAATTTTGGATGTAAAAACTGAGCTCATGCTCATTTTAAAATGTTTTCTCCAAAACTTGTTTACAAATCATATATATATATATATACACATGATTTGGCATTAAATAACCTATAAGGGTTGATATGTAAGCCCAAGTAACTAATCATTACACTTTTGTCGTTGTGGCAGATTAAGTTAAGTTACCTTTGAGGTCATACATTTTTCTTTGTGTATACGATTGTAAGCGATTTACCCAAAACTGAAAACTAATAACTTAAGTGATTTTGAATGAAATCCAAAAACTCACGTTGAAAAAAAAGTCCCATAATTAAACCAAAAATCACAATTATAAATTAATCCAAATAAAACTATTCCCCTAAATGAATCCCTCATCAAAAAACATCCATGGTGTAATATAATTGCGGAGGGATTTCTTTTTTATATTATCATTTTTCGTTCTATATATATATCTTGACTTTCGGTTTAATTAGGCTGAGAACCTATCGGCTAAGTGCATGGGTTAGTTAGGTGCACACATTGAGTGCAGGTGTTCACGCGCGTGTGGGGTTATGTGACAATCAAAGATGTCACAATAAAACCCCAGATAGAAAATAGGACCGGAAGCGAAGTGCTAAGGATTTGGGGATTTGAAAAAAAAACAGTTGAGATTTAAACTCCGAACGAGGGAGTTGAGATTCGAGGCTAGAGGAAGGTAGTCGATTTTTGATCTCGCCGAGGCGAGACCAGTTGGGATCTACGAAATGTGCCGCGCGTTTGTTAAAGAAATTGTCTCTCTCTCTCGTCATGTCGAAAAACCTTAAACTCAAAAAGGTAAATAAGTTTCGTACCTGAACCAATTTCGAGTGTATTTCGGATTCCCTTTGTCTATTTCACATATTCATATCTTGGTCCTATCTTGAATATTTTTGGACCCATATGTTACAATGGGAAGGACAACTGAATTCCATTTGATGTATTCATTTATATTTTTTTTTTACATAAAATCTATTCCATTTTAACGCTTATATGTATCTACCTCTGTCTCTCATTCATATATACGACCCAGTCGGCTGGAGCATCTCTACACAGGGGTAAGACTCCCACAACGGGTGTCTTCTGGCCCAGTCGCCTGAGGCTGTGGAATACACTGATTGCATCTCTGCACAGGGGTGTAACTGCCACAACGGGTGTCTTCTGGCCCAGTCGCCTGAGGCTGTGGAATACACTGATTGCATCTCTGCAGAGGGGTGTAACTGCCACAACGGGTGTCTTCTGGCCCAGTCGCCTGAGGCTGTGGAATACACTGATTGCATCTCTGCAGAGGAGTGTGACTCCCACAACGGGTGTCTTCTGGCCCAGTCGCCTGAGGCTGTGGAATACACTGATTGCATCTCTGCAGAGGGGTGTAACTGCCACAACGGGTGTCTTCTGGCCCAGTCGCCTGAGGCTGTGGAATACACTGATTGCATCTCTGCAGAGGGGTGTGACTCCCACAACGGGTGTCTTCTGGCCCAGTCGCCTGAGGCTGTGGAATACACTGATTGCATCTCTGCACAGGGGTGTGACTCCCACAACGGGTGTCTTCTGGCCCAGTCGCCTGAGGCTGTGGAATACACTGATTGCATCTATGCAGAGGGGTGTGACTCCCACAACGGGTGTCTTCTGGCCCAGTCGCCTGAGGCTGTGGAATACACTGATTGCATCTCTGCACAGGGGTGTGACTCCCACAACGGGTGTCTTCTGGCCCAGTCGCCTGAGGCTGTGGAATACACTGATTGCATCTCTGCACAGGGGTGTGACTCCCACAACGGGTGTCTTCTGGCCCAGTCGCCTGAGGCTGTGGAATACACTGATTGCATCTCTGCACAGGGGTGTGACTCCCACAACGGGTGTCTTCTGGCCCAGTCGCCTGAGGCTGTGGAATACACTGATTGCATCTCTGCAGAGGGGTGTGACTCCCACAACGGGTGTCTTCTGGCCCAGTCGCCTGAGGCTGTGGAATACACTGATTGCATCTCTGCACAGGGGTGTGACTCCCACAACGGGTGTCTTCTGGCCCAGTCGCCTGAGGCTGTGGAATACACTGATTGCATCTCTGCAGAGGGGTGTAACTGCCACAACGGGTGTCTTCTGGCCCAGTCGCCTGAGGCTGTGGAATACACTGATTGCATCTCTGCAGAGGGGTGTGACTCCCACAACAGGTGTCTTCTGGCCCAGTCGCCTGAGGCTGTGGAATACACTGATTGCATCTCTGCAGAGGGGTATGACTCCCACAACGGGTGTCTTCTGATTTTTTTTTTTTTTTTTTTGTTAAATCATCTTCAAGGTGATATTACTATGGGATGTTATGTCTCCTCCGAAGTTTTTTTATAACAGAAAAAAATTGAAATGAAAAAAAAAAAATAACGAAAAAAGGAGAAAATTCTTAGCTTTCTATTATCTAATTCTAACAAAATAATTTTGAAATTTTCGAACAATTAGTGTTCGAAAATTTCAAAATTATCACATACATTTTGAAACAGAACGCTATAAACCTTAATAAACCGTTAAGAATTTTTTTTTTTTTTCATTGGAAAATAATTTTCGGATGAGACATCACATACTTACATCGCCCTGAAGATGATTGAACAAAAAACCGAAACGTTAGACATGGGTATATTATTCATATATGAATAAATACTTTTTCTGAATATCTTGTTTGTTTTTTGGGGGGAGGGGTTGTTATTTTTCGGATTTATTTCTTTTTTCTCTCTAATATATAAGTACTAGAAAACAGAAAAAGTCTTGCTTGAACATGTAACAAGTCAGGCGAAAACACGTCTTTAGTCATTTAATTTCAAACCATTACAGGTCATCCGTTATGTTCCGCTGTAATTGTTAACCGACTTTGATTGAATCGCTTTTACTTTATCTACAAATTTCCTCTCTAATGACCAGGAAAAAAAAAGTAAGTTAAATGCGAATTCTTTCAAACAAAACATGAATCACTGATCGCCATTTATGTATAAATAAAAATCGCTTGAAACAGTAAAAAGAGGGGGAAATGATTCTACATTTCTTGTGAGGTGACCGAACTGTGGAACAATCGCAAAAAGTTTATCGAGAAGTTTACAGTGAGGACTTAGGAGGGTCGACTGAAAAGTTCATTAGCTGACCAAGCTACTTTCATAGAATGTAACCAAATGAGGTTTATTTAGTTGAAGTTCACACACTTCTTCCATGCTTAGCTTCAGTCCACTCTCATATTTTGTGTAAAAGATGCTATTCAGAAGTAATGCGATAGATGGCGATTTTGAATGATGTCTCGGGTTAACATAAAAACAGAATTTTTCATCATTTAGCAACACAAGAAAATCCGACGTCGATATCGACGAAGACGAATGTTTACAATGAAATAATTATCATATGTGTGTGTACTTACCCTATACTATAATTCTCATGTCTGAATATTAACCCAACCCCTCCGTACGAGCAGGTGGGTTTTTATATAGTTTAACAGGTTTTTTTCCTTTTTTGCCATACCAATGTCATCATCATCATCATCATCATCATGTCGTGCTGGTAACACGGATATCCCTGACTCTCTCTCTCGCCACTTTTCCCTATCGTTCATCGCCTCAGGCAGGTCTTCTGGACAACATCCCGTATCCTCACATAGTTGCTGAATGTATGTTCGTGCTGGTCGTCCTGCTTTTGCACGGCCATGTGTGGGGGTCCATAAGAGTACATCACTTATGAGTTCGTACCTGTTTCTCCAGCTGTGTCCTGCATGTCTGGTTCGTCTAACTTGAATAGTTTTCATGATAGGAGGCAGGTGGTCGTACAGTTGGTGTCTTGTGGAGTGTTTCCGCCAGGACTTGTTCAAGATTGCTCGCAACATTCTTGTGTAATTGCCGTCTAGCTTCTTCTCCAGCCGCTTTGTTAGAGTCCATGTAGTGCATCCATATAGCAGTATCGATATACCAACGTAAAGGAGCCTAATCTGCCCTACTATTTATTCAGAGCTGAAGGAAGAGCAGTTGATTTCATTAACATGAAAAGGCTAACAGCCTTGTCCAGGAATTAAACTTGGTTCGCCGTATCCATTTTTATGACAATAACCAATATATATATATATATATATATATATATATATATATATATATATATATAAAGAGCAGTTAGCTAGATTTTTATCTAGGGACACAGATCACCCTCAGTCTTCCTCCTGTATGTTACAATTTTGCCGTCTTTATTTTCCTACGATGTGGACGGAAATTAAAATACGATGACTGAATCTACTCCAGTGTCGTAGCCCCCATACGCAAAAAAAGGGGGAGCATCCTAAAACACTAAACTACATCTGGTGGGTATACTCCATTCAGAAATGTTGTAGAGTAGCACTTCATTGCCATTACTACCAGGTCCACTCTACCCAGTAGTAGTAGTAGTAGTGGTACCTGTTAGGGTCTCATCTATTAGTCAAATAGATCTGTTTTTAAATTATTTGTATTAGATAGGAATACTTGATGCCACGTAAATGTAAAATATTTGTATTAAGAATAGTTACTTGAAGTACCGGACATTGGCATAATGGTTAGAGTGTTCGCCAATGGCCCGGGAGATCTGGGTTCAATCCCAGGTCGAGTCATACCAAAGACTCAAAAAATGGTACTTGATGCTATCTTGCTTAACACTCAGCATTATAAGGTACGTATCAAGGGTAAAGTGAAGCAATCCAGGGAAAGGAGTAGCGCCCTCCCCTAGCTATCGAAAAGGGAGCCTTCGGGTTACCCTCGACTACGGTCGCCAACTTTTACTTGAAGTGCTGCGACATCGTAATGAGCGAGTTCAAACTCCAGTCACGTTCACGTTGACTTTTGGATGAATACCCTCAGCAAAAACATGTGCCCGTTTATTATAGTTCCACTTTTGTATTTCTATAAGGATAGCTTTGGCATTAGATAATTCACGAAGGTTGATATGCCATTAAACAAAGTAACCAAACCAAGGTATTACAATTAATTTCTAAGGATTATTATCATTGGCTATTTGTAACCAACTGTATATAAGCAAATAACATTTATTAAATCGAAATAATTACTTGAAACCATAAAATTATTAGTATTAAATAAAAATACTTGAAACCATACAACTGTGAGAAAATTATAAGGAATACTTGATATCATATAAGCGGGTGCTCGTGGTGTAATGGTTATCGCCGTGGGAAATAGACACCGTGACTCATTTAATTACTGGACAAGGCTGTTTACACTTTCATATAGTGCTAATGCTCTTGGGTAGGGTATGCATCCAACTATTCTCCCTCCAGCTATGCCATATCAACCATTGTTGGTTATTTAATGCCAAAACCAGTTTATACATATATATCAGATATGATTTGTAAACAGAAGTCAACAAAGTTAAATGGTTTTAAGTATTGCTATGTATCGCTAATAACTCAATTAAACATCAATCTATTATTTATAAACGGTTAAATGATCAAACAGTTCTATTTGACCGATAGATAGGACCCTATGAGGTGCTAGCACTCAGGCCAGAGTGGACCTGAGAGCGATAGCAATGAAGGGGTATTCAGCATTCCCCAAAGCTCCAGTATTACAGGAGCCTCACCATCAGATTTAGTGTCATAACCAAGACACTCGTTGATGGGAGATACCTCTCTGCAGAGATGCAGCCGGTGTATTCTACAGCCCCAGCCGACTGAGTAAGAGATTGAGTAAACACACACGCGCACGCGCCCAAAGAAGATCCGGATAAAACTTGACCTCGTATCACGTCCTGCTCGTGCAGAGGGTTTGGGGAAATGCATATATAACCCTGAGCAAAAAATAAAACACTTGAGAAACTACACAAAAAATATGTAAATATAAATGTACAATGGACTCGACAACTTAGATTTTAGGCATAGAATGAACTTAGACGGTTGATATGCCGACAAAATCCATCAATAAGTTAGAAACGCTCTTACGATTTTGTTAATGACAGCGTAAATACTCATACAAGAATGAAAAAAAAATCAACTCTTTTCAAAACATCACGTTCGATTTCTTCATCTACGAAATTTAAAACAAAATGAGGATAATTATTATTTGTTAATCATTTACTTTTAATTCATAAATTCCTTTTGTTGTAATTATGTAACGAATAAATAGATATTTAATTTTTTTTTTTTAAGTCATGAAAAAAAGAATGTCGATATCGATTTTTCCGAAATTTCGAAGATTTTTTTTTTTTTTTTTTCGTTTGATTTTGGTTAAATCCTATGAAAACGAATAATTAGAAATGCAAAAAAGGTGACCCTTAAATTGAAAGTCACGTTTTCTCTCGTTATTCATTCATTTTTAATAAATTAAATAAACATTTTAATATAAAGAAAAAGTTGTTTTGGCTTTTTTTAAACATGCAAAAGGCTGCAATTCTTGGTAGGGCGCTGTCCAAATACCGCTGGTGCTGATTTTCTTCGGAGAAACCAATGCTTGCTACGTTTAAGCAATTCAGTCATTCGATACTCATGCACCTTTCCTTTATCAGGTGTGACCTTTTTGCTCATCTTTAATTTACAATTGTCACCAACTTTGGAGGGGGTGTCCTCGTGGTGTAATGGTTAAAGTGATGGACTGCGAAATCGTAGTAGGCGAGTTCGTACTCCAGTCGCGCTATTACGTTCACTTTCGGGCAAATACCCTTGGGAAAGGTATGAACCCCCTTATCCTCCCAGCTATGGGTTAAATAGTACCACTACCGTTCTTCTAGGAGAATAGATTTGGCATTAAATAACCTACAAAGGTTGATATGCCATTAAATAACCTACAAAGGTTGATATGCCATTAAACAAAGAAACCAACTTTGGAAAATGAAGTTGACCAGAACTTGCTTGACGACATTCATAGATTCTTCAAACTCCACAAAACGTGTTTGCCCAGTCGGCTGAGGCTGTAGAATATACCGACTGCTTCTCGGTGGAGGGGTTATACCCTCCCCCAATGAATGTCCTGCATATGACACTAAACAATCTGATGGTGAGGTTCCAGTAATGCTTGAGTTTTGGGGAATGTGGAGTACCTCTTTATTGTCAATGCTCCTCGGTCAACTCTGGCCCAGAGTGGTAGCACCTGATAGTTCAGTTCTATTTGACCCTTAGATAGGACCCTGTCTCCTTATATTTAACTGAATTGCTTGAAATAGAACTGTTTTGACATTTAAACTGCGTACGTATG
Source organism: Sepioteuthis lessoniana (assembly GCA_963585895.1). NCBI lineage: Eukaryota > Metazoa > Mollusca > Cephalopoda > Myopsida > Loliginidae > Sepioteuthis > Sepioteuthis lessoniana. The sequence continues at coordinate 50,638,877 of OY757936.1, read as the reverse complement.
CTAAATGGAACTGTTTGTGTATAAAAATGGATTTGGTACTAAATTATCTACAATGGTTGGTATGCTATAAAACCAAACGGGTTAGGTCAAAAAATGAAAATATACATATACAATGAACTTAACAACTTATATTTTAGGCATAGAATGAACCTAGATGGTTGATATGCCGTTAAAATCTATCAATAAATTTGAAACGTTCCTTTGATTTCGTTAATGACAGCGTAAATGCTCATACAAAAAAAGAAAAAAAATCAACTCTTTTCAAGACTACTTACGTTATTTTTTCTTTTATTTGCAGATAGTGAAACTTATTTTGACGGATCAATAATATACTCTAATATAGCAATCTACAAACGATTTACGTGAGACCCAGGAAAACAATCTCCGATTTTCATTTTTTTTTCTCTAGTTCATCTTCAAGATCGTCAATGATTCGGTAAGTACCAAATATCTTAGTCTCGATATTCTATAATTGCATGTTAGTAATTCCTTTAAAAACAGCACCGATTAACAACTAAAAAAATCTTTCGGCATTTTTCCTCATTGTCTACAACAACAGTTTTACCGTTTGAGCTACAGGAACAAATTATGCACAATCCCCTATTACGATCTTCTCACATTAACCTTTAAAAAAAAAGGATCTTTGTGTAGAACATATGCTATAGATACAATATTTATAAACAGATCAAATTCTGTTAAGTAATTCATTCGATAGTTCCCCAAAATGTCCTCTTAAATTCTTTTTCTTATCGTTATTTTCTGAAATCATTCAATTTAATCTTTAATTTTCCCCCACACTATTACACTGGTGTAATGGTTATCGTCGTGGGAAATGGACACGACGACACGAGTTCAAATCCTGGACGAGAATCATTGCATTTTTACATAGTACTAATACCCTTGGGAAAGGTATGAATCCAATTATTCTCCCTCCAGCTATGGGAAAATAGTAGGACAGACTGGGTTCTCCAGCCTTGGTGAGGCAACTAGTCTAGGGGAAGGAAAACTCTGAAATCAAACCTGTTAAACTCCGCTTAAAAATTGACCTTGTGTCAGATCCTGCCTGAGCGGAGGGGTTGGTAAATAGGATTACTTTTTATCAGATTAGACAATTTTTTCCTAAAGTATATTACTCGAAGAGCAAAAAGAAAATCCAATTAGTTTGTAGATTTGGTTTTTGAAATCTGTTTTGATCGTAAATTTTCTGTTCGTGGAGAAATATTGAGAAAAAAAATCTACCAGGATTAGAAATTTCTTTCTAGTAAAGTAGTTAATCCTATTTACTCCAATTTCTCCCTGTAACTGTCATCTTTTACTCTTTGTAATATTTTTAACTCTTCTTCCAATCTCAATTTCCATATCTTGTCAGTGGAGGCCAGCTCAGAGTATATTACTATTTGATAAAAATAAACGAAGCCTTCCACCAAGACTAGAAACAAAATTGCAAGAAATGGTCCTGAAACTCCTAAGCGATTTTCTGCTTTCAACGGAAAGTGCCGGAAACTCTTTAAAAGGGTCAGAATTTTTAATAACTGCGTGTTAAACATAACACAGTAAAAATGGCACAGCATAGAGTGATATTAATTAACGCAGTAGCATCAAAAACCTCTTACAAAATAAAGCAATTTCAAGTCTATTAATGTCAGTCTTCATTCACGGCCATCCTAATAATGTTATAGAGTACTTTATCTAATAAAGGTCAATGTTTAAGCAGAATACAACTTTTTTTTCTTTGTCTGGTTGACTAACCAAGACTAGAGAGCCCAGTCTGCCCTACTAATTACTTATAGGTGCGTGGGGGAAAGACCAGACGGATTCATGCCTTTTTCCAAGTACTTTAGAGCAAAGCAAAACGCTAACAGCCTCGTTCATGATTTGAACTCGGATCACTTTCCATTTCCTTCGACGATAACCGTAATGCTTTGTACCCCCCCAAAAAAGAAATACAACTAAAGAAAAAAGTATTGATGGTTGTCAACGTCGTGCTTTACTTAGCCCCTCCAAAAAACAATTTCTTGTTAATGTGTCTGCTGTGTGAAATAGCTTGTAAAGACTTGAGTTGCAGTGGGTTTATGATAGAAATCAGAACGGCCTTAAGCGTTCTTAATGAATCAATAACCATATAAAGGCGTGGAAAGATATATGGTCAAGTAGTAAGAGCATCTGTAAAAAAAATGGAATTTTGAGTATCTGATTTCCTAAGACAAGCACAAATCAATTACCGTATTTGATGACATATAAGATGCACCTTTTTTGAGTAAAAATATCTTTTAGAATTCCCTACGTTTTATATGCCATATGTAGGTTTTAAATTCGCAACAGTCGGCCGAAATTAGTTACATGTTAACTCTAATTAGCTTAGACTTTTGCGTAACTTTCATATACCTTGTATTGCCCAGTCGGCTGGGGCTGTAAAATACAGTGACTGCACCTCTGCAGAGGGGTAAGACCCCACTCATGAGAGTCCTGATTATGACACTAAACAATCTGATGGGGAGGTTCTGGTGATGCTGGAGCTTTGGGGAATGCAGACCACCCCTTCGTTGCAATTGCTCCCACGTCCACTCTAGCTCGGAATGGTAGCACCTGAGAGGGCCCTATCTATGGGTTAAATAGAACTAAACTGCATACTTATGCTAAACTGAATTGTTTGAATTAGAACTGTTTGACTAAACGGAATAGCTTGAAATAGAAACGTTTTTGACAATTTGCTTATGCTAAATTGGATTGTTTAAAATGGAACTGTTTTTGACATTGAAAATACTTACACTAAACTGAATTGTTTAATATAGAACTGTTTTGACATTTAACTGTGTGTAAACAAAATCTGTACGTATACTAAACAGAATTAGCTGAATTAGAACTGTTTGAATGAACTCAATGGCTTGAAATAGAAATGTTTTTGACAATTAAACAGTGTACTCATGCTAAACTGAATTGTTTGAAACAGTTCTATTTCCATAAAATAGATTTGGCGTTAAATAACCTACAAAGGTTGATATGCCATAAAACCCAAACAACCAACCATATACCTAGTGTCATTATTTAAGAGACTATAATGCAGATTAAAAGTGTCCGCATTGATAATATTCGTTATGTTAATTTCATCACGTTTAATATTAGTACTTTATTTTTTTTGTTTTTTTTGTTTTTTAGGGGGGGTTCTTGGTTTACCCTGCTGAAATTGGGGTGCGTCTTATACACCGTCAAATACGGTACCTTATCTACTTGTGTATATATATATATATATTTACCCAGCCGCTCCACACAAGCAGGATGTGACTCAAGGTCAGTTTTAAGTGGAGTTTAACAGGTTTGAATTCAGTGTTTTCTTCCTCTTAGAACAATTTCCGAACTAAAGTTAAAGACCCTAGTCTGCCCTACTATTTAGTCATAGCTGGAGGGAGAATAGTTGGGTGCATACCTTTCGCAAGGTTATAAGCGCCAGGTGTAAATGCAAAGAGCCTTGTCCAGGTTTTAAACTCTGGTCAACGTGTCCATTTCCTACGACGGTAACCATTTACAACGAATGCTTACCTACTCGTGGATTAGTCAATTTTGTAGACTTGATTTTAGTGAATAAAATAATTTTGTAAGGTTTAGTGTAACATATTTACCGTGCACAATTCATAAAATGCAGAGCAATATCACAATATTTTTCAGATATAGAATCTCATATACCCTTAAGTGAGCTACTATTCGACAACGTGAAATTCGGAGTTGTGAGTTTATTTTGTTTTTATTATAAATATTGAGAGAGAGAGCTTATTTTACCTCACGGCCACACTTTTATTACGTTTGATCTACCGTAAATTGCTTGCGTGCCACCGCTCTACGATAAGGAACTTGGTAGGCATATATATATATATATATATATATATATATATATATATATAAAAGCTCTGCGTTTGTGTTCACTTGCGATGTGGAATATCGAAGGCACATTCATATGTGTATATCCATGTTTACCAACCACTCGGGGAGGATATGACACAAGGTCAATTTTTAAGCAGAGTTTAATAGGTTTGAATTCAGAATTCCCCTTCTCCTAGACTAGTAGCCTCACCAAGGCTGAAGAACCCAGTCTGCCCAACTATTTACCCATAGCTGGAGGGAGAATAATTGGATTCATACCTTTCCTAAGGGTATTAGTACTTATGTGAAATGCAATCAGTCTCGTGTAGGATTTGAACTCGTGTCGCAGTGTCCATTTCCTACAGCGGTAACCATACACCACGGGCACCTCATTTATATGTGTATATCGGTATGCGTGAGAATTTCTTTTTGCGTGTGTGGCTATATGAACAATTGTATACATATATGTTAACGCGTCTAACTACTTGAGAGTGAGTTTATGTATACATAGTGTGTGTGTGTGTGTCCCCGCTTGTACTCGTCTGTTTATATTCGATGACACCTGAATATGTTGATTGTGTACTGAAGCGCTTATTAAATTCCACGTGGGGGGTATCGATTAGAAACCGGTCAAAGATTTGACAACTCTCTGTTCGTCCCTCACCCTCGACCCACTACCATATTCGAACCAATGAACAAGGCTAGATAGAAGTAGTAAAGATCTCAATAACAAGATGAAATTTTAACTGTCCTTTTACTTCTGCCCCATTTTCAAAATTGGTCCTCTTAGACAAACTTTCTAATTTTTTTGTTTTGTTTGGGGGGGGGTAGTTGACGACCTTTTCCGGGGGTCTTTCATAGTTTGAAATATCCAAACTTTTTTTCTGATGAGACGTGTTTCTCTTCTCAATACAAGTTACATCCAACTATCTTCCTCCTACTTGTCACCACTTACGACTGTTTCCTCCCTAAACCTTTTGAATGTTGAATCAGTAACCTTCGAATCAACTCGGCGAGTTTTACACGTATTCAAAGATTTTGTAATCCCATTGTAATGGATTTTTTCACGCAAGCATTAAATAAAAGATTTGTTACACATAAATACACGATCGATATTTAATAAATGTGTGTATATATATATATATATATATATATATATATATATATATATATATATATATGATCATCATCATGTCGTGCCGCGAGCACGGATATCCCTGACCCTCTCTCGCCACTTCTCCCTATCATTCATCGCCTCTAGCAAGTCTTCAGGGCTACATCCCATATCCTCACATAGCTGCTGTATGTATGTTCAAGGTGGTCGTCTTGCTTTTGCTTGGCCATATGCGGGGGTGCATAGGAGTACATCACTTATGAGCTCGTCCTTGCTTCTCCAGCAGTGTCCTGCATGTCTGGTTCGTCTAGCTTAGAAAATTTTCGTGATGGGAGGCAGGGGGCCGTATAGCTGATGCCTTGTGGGTTGTTGCTGCCAGGACTTGTTCAATATTGCTCCCAACATTCTTGTGTAATTGCAATCTAGCTTCTTCTCAAGCCATTTAGTTGGCGTCCAAGTAGTGCATCCATATAGCAGTATCGACACGACCGCTGCCTGGAAGAAACTGCGTTTCATTTTATCGGTCAGGTTTGATTTCCATATGATCGTCGTTCAAAAAGTTCGAAGCCTCACAAAGAAAGAACATAGCTGAATAGTTCTATTATGGTAACACGCTACCACTTTTTTCTATAGCTATAAGAATCTTTTTAAAAAGTTTTTCTAATTTATATTTAATGTCTAAAAAAAAAAAAAGAGACACACATGTTTGTATGATTGTATGAAAGATGCACATACACAAACAAAAATAATGTGTATATATATATATATATATATATATATATATAAACACACAGATTGAGATAGATATATGTACACACACGAATGAAGTCTGAGCGTATATATATATATGATTAGTTTGGTTTCGTTTCTTTGTTTAATGGCATATCAACCTTTGTAGGTTATTTAATGCCAAAGCCATTCTCCTAGAAGAACAGTAGTGGTACGATTTAACCCAATAGCTGGGAGGATAAGGGGGTTCATACCTTTCCAAAGGGTATTTGCCCGAAAGTGAACGTAATAGCGCGACTGGAGTACGAACTCGCCTTCTACGATTCCGCAGTCCATCGCTTTAGTATATATATGAGTGAAGTGTTTGTGTGTGTGTGTGTGTGTTTATATATATATATATATATATATATATAGAGAGAGAGAGAGTGAAGTGAGTGTATATATATATATATATATATATATATATATATATATATATATATATATATATAATGTGGTGTGCGTGTGCATATATAGTAGCGGCCATAAGTTAAGGAACGGAACAACAACAAATATTTAAATGATTTTTACTTGAAAAAATTTGCATTTATATTTATGAAATTTTCCCAAAATATACTTGGAACATATATGCATTTATTACATAGAAAGTTTCCAAAATTTTCTTTTACAGTAAATTAAAAGTCAACTGAAAAAACACAGATATACATTTTGCCCTGGTCAAAAGTTAAGGAACGCATCATAAATCCTTGTTAGATCAATATATAAACTAAAGAAAAATTCAATATTTAGTGAATTTTCCTTTGCATTGGATTACCTCATTGCATCTTTGACCACTTGAGTCAATTAACTTCTTACAAAAGGTGGTAATGATAGAGTCGTCGAATTCAGGCCGATGGAGGTACTTATTTTATTGGATAGGCATTCTCCTAGTAAACGTTTAAATTCATATACTAAATTTCAAGTTGTTTCAAATAACGCATAATAATAATCCTGAGTAAATTATTATATAGCACTAATTGATCCGTAGCTGAGACCACAACAAGTAATACCACTCCAGGTCAAAGTGGGCTAGACAAGTGGATAGGCATTCTCCTAGTAGGCATTTAAATTCATCTACTAAATTTCAAATAACTCATAATGATAATCCCTCGTCGGACAAGACGATGAAAGGACACTTCACAATCCCCCAAAGGTTCAGATTTTAGTGTCATTTTCAGGACACTTGTTGGGAGTGTGGTCTTACCCCTCAGCCGAGTCGGTGTATTCTGCAGCTCCAGCCGACTGGCCTGTTAATTAGTAATTATGATACTGATTTTTTTAATGAGATGAAGCATTGTCGATCATTGCTTTTCATTTCAACTCCAGGGGTCATTTAAAGAATACGGTGAAATATTGCCCTAGGAATTGGCATTAGAGAGTAATGTTTACAGCTGCACCTTTTTCAAGAAAATAAAAAGTGATGGGTCCTTTCATGCTCCAGGACACTGTCAGCATCACCTTCTTTACTGACTGCTGCGCCAGGGACTTTTTTTACCAAAAAGTCAACGTGTTTACTCCATAGACTGCTTTTTCGACTCAAGCTCATGGTGGCAAACCCATATTTAACTTTTGTTTTTTAATAAAATATGCTTCTCTGTATGCATCGTACATTCTTCTGTATATTTCACATGGTTTGGTTTTTATCATCGCATCTATTTCGGCCGTAATTCTATGTCCATTGATAAGCAGTACAAATAAGTTCTCAGTTCCTGCTCTTTCTAAACGGTTACCCATCTAAGTACTAAACAGGCTCATCAATGCTTAACTTTGTACCCGCCTATAGTAAATGTAATTTAAGCTTTGCATACAAATCCCAGATTGCTTAGAATACCTGATCTAAGCGGTCACTCATCTAAATCCTGAATAAGTTCATCTCTGCTATGTAAGTCGAGACTCATTGTTTTTTAACAATAGTGAATTTTTAAAGGTCTTTCGCCAAAGATTAACTGTGAAAGTAAAAACTATAAATCTCCCCGGGGCAGGTGGAAGAAGATTCATTTCTTTTTATTGTTCTAGGCAGAGTTTTGGCTCTGTTCACCGATTCCAATCTCTGTATTGTTAGCACTAATGGTACATGTATTTCCAGTTCATTGACTTAAAAAAAAAATCCAGTATGTGACGGGTAGTGTTTAAATTACTCACAAAGAAGTCACGAATCTCTGACTAAAAAAACAAAAAATACTTGTTTGCTTCCCACCTTATTGATACTAAAAATATCAATTGAATAATCGATATTGTGTGCTGTGTCCATTCATTTCAGCAGATATTACGTATTCTTGCTTAAAACACAGAAACTCACTTACTCACCAGTTGTCCAAACATCAAAAAGAACCCATAAATATGTATGAAAAGTGGCAGATATTGTCAAAGGATTTTCACACGCGAGTGGCGTAATGGTTGCTGGCACGGAAAATGGTATCGAGAGCCGAGTTCAAGTCCCATTCTGGCTATTTATGTTCATAACCTTTCTCATTGGTATCTTCTTCTTAGTTCGGGTTAAAATATCAGAACAGATTGGGCCCGCTGGGCTTGGTGAGTACCTATTTATTGTAGGAAAAAGACAATTCTGAATTCAAAAAATACCGGCACGTCACGTCGGCTGGCGCTGTAAAATACGCCAACTGCACCTCCGCAGAAGGCTAAGACATCACTCTTAATGGGTGTTCTGGGTATGTCACAAGGCTGCATCTGGTGGTGAGGTTCCGCTCATGGAGCTTTGTGAAGTGTAGCGTCCCTCTTCGTTGTCATTGCTTTCAAGTCCACTCTGACCCCGATTGGTGGTACCTGTTAGGGTACCATCTATGGGTCAAATAGTTTTGTTCAGTCATTTACGAACGATTCGCCAATGGCCCGGGAGACCTGGATTCAATCCCAGGTCGAGTCATACCAAAGACTAAAAAAATGTTACTTGATGCTACCTTACTTAACACTCAGCTATATAAGGTAAGGATCAAGGGTAAAGTGGAGCAATCCAATGAAAAGAATAGCGCCCTTCCCAACACTTTGGTGTAGAAGCTATCGAAAAGGGAGCCTTCGGGTCATCCTCGACTAAAGGGAGACAACTTTACTTACTATTATTTTGCAGTAGACTGTGTAATGGTTTAGTTGTGTTTTTTTGTTTTATGTCTTGTCAACTTTTGTGGTTTAATTAATCCCAAAGCCATCCTTGTAGAAAAACAGCAGTGGTTCTATAACTATAACTAAAATGGGGTTCATACCTTTCCGAAATTGACCGTAATAGCGAGACTGGAGTTCGAACTCATTCACTTCGATACAATAGCCCAACACTTTAACCATTATAATAAATGCTTTGTAATTCTGACCTTGTGCTAAACAAAGCAAGGCTTAATAAATATGAGTGTCATTCAATAAATAAGGTGAATTTTTCTAAAGGAGTTAGCAAAAGAAAGCATTGTTTACAGTTGCACCTTTTTCAGGGAAATCAATAGTGATGGGTCCTTTCATGTCAGCATGATACTCTTTACTGGTCGCAGCACCCGGAACTTTTTCTTTACCGGAAAGTCTGTGAGTTTCCACTACATTGACTGTCTTTTCAAGTCAAGCTCGAAACGGTAAACTCATGTTTACTTGTAAAACATGCTTTTTCGTACACATCGCACATTCTTCTGTAAATTTCACATGGTTTGCACGTCTCAAGCACCAAAAATATGACGAAAAACCTCTGTTCAAGTCTGGAGCGCATAGTTTGAATAGCCTTAAAAAATATTTATGTGAGACATCAATAATTTTTGCTATAAACCAATTCCAAACCATGCAATGTTTACATTTACGGAAAAAAAATTCAATTTTTTTAATTCGTTTTATTTATTGAGTGACCCTCGTTGATAGATAGAAAGGTTCGTATTTACAAATCCTGTTTGATTTGGCATTAAATAACCTATAAGGGTTGATATGCCATAAAACCCAACCGAACAAAAATTCATTCCTCCTATTTATTGAATGACCCGCGTAATTAAAACTTTATTCGCCGAATTTGTGATCTCAAACAACACGAAGATATTGAGAGAAAAAAGATGAAATCTAATATCCCCTTTGCTTGCTGCACGGGTCTTCAAACTGTGGTCGAGGACCTCAGAAGTTTTGCATTTCAAGTTACAAGTATGCCTCAATGAAAATTCAATTTAAACAGCAACCACTCCCCAAATTTTGGCCAGTCACCCTATTACACTTACTTTCGGACTTAATACCCTTGGGAAAAGTATGAACCCCCTTATCTCTCCAGCTATCGGTTAAATATTACCAACCCCCTTATCTCTCCAGCTATCGGTTAAATATTACCACCCCCCTTATCTCTCCAGCTATCAGTTGAATATTACCAACCCCCTTATCTCTCCAGCTATCGGTTAAATATTACCAACCCCCTTATCTCTCCAGCTATCGGTTAAATATTACCAACCCCCTTATCTCTCCAGCTATCAGTTGAATATTACCAACCCCCTTATCTCTCCAGCAATGCATCAATGAAAATTCAATTTAAACAGCAACCAATAACCCTCAACTAGTTGGCTGGGGTTGAAAAATACGCCGTCTGCATCTGCGCTGGATTGGTGAGACCCTCTTTCAACGAGTGTTCTAGATATGACACTAAATCATCTGTTGGTCAAGCCCCAGTTCTAGAGCTTTGGAGTACCACTCTCACTCAAAGTAATATTATCTATGGGCCAAATAGAAATATCTAATCATTAACTATACTTGAAACCATTTAACTGTGTGTAAACAAATGACTGATGTTAAATTAAATTATCAATATTACATAGCAATACTAGGAACTATCTGTGTGCAAAGGATTAGTATTAAATTAGATAGAAATACTAGATGAATAGAATTACTCATGTTTAATAGCAATACTTGTCACCATTCAGGGGCACCTTTGTTGGTGTAACGGTTAGCAAGCTAGACTAGCAAACCTATACGAGTGAGTTCGAGTCTCATTGGGCGCCCCGTTCATTCGGCCTTGTGCCACATCGAAACAAAGAGCTTTGTAAATTACAATACTTGTTACCATTCAATTCTGTGCGAACATTTTTTCATCATACAACGTGTGAAAGCACGTGCGATACCCTGCCCTCATCAGCCGCCAACCAGGGGTGATAACAGTTTCGGTAGCTCAAGGTGGTACTGCTACTCCTGGCGCTACCAAGCGGCTTTTGCCACCAGACAGGGTATTAAGAGAATTATATATATATATATATATATATATATATATATTTGCCAGATATACTTGACACCATTCAATTCTGTACGAACAAATAAGATCTGGCTCGTTTAGAAATATTACCTACAAACTATTTGTTTACAAATCATATATATATATATATATATATATATATATGTGTGTTTGTTTGTTTGTGAAAACAGGACTGGGCATTAAATAACCCATAAGGGTTGATATGCCACAAAACACAACCAAGCAACATTGAATAACCTATGAAGTTTCCTTTTTTTTCTTGTTTAGTGGAATATCAATGTCTCAGATGGCGGCTAAAATGCTGCTAGCCTTTGCAACAACATAACTATACGAAACAGTATTTTCAGCACTTAGCAATATGATGACCAAATACAGATCTAGACTTGTTGTGTTTGATGAATTGCGTGTATCTTTGTCAAAAATATCACCAAGAAGTGACAATTTGTGCCAAGCACATATCTCTCTCTCTCTCTCTCTCTCTCTCATTGTAAATATTGAATGTGATTTTTTTCATTAAATATTTTCGATAAATTTCATTTTTATTTATATGGTGGTTAACGAGATAGACCCTGAAACAGAAAAGGGTCCCGGCTACAAAACGTTTGAAAACCGCTGTTCTTCTTGAAACATTACTCACCTATCCTGAGGGAAGGGCGCTAAAGAATTTGATCTCGTAGTTAGTTAGATAGGGAGACACCCCGTTGGCAATGTAGGTGCTGAGGTAGGATTAAGTGCGGTCGAGAAAGCTGAATTTCGTATTACACACTGACACATTTGTCGGTTACCGCCTTAAAAAGATAGACTGGCGCATTTCAACCACCTGCTGCGTGTTATGTTTATCATCTTACTAGTTGAGAATTTTTTTTCCTTTTCCTTGATCAACAAGAAGAAAGGAAAGAAGTTTGTATTATTGTTTTAAAATCTAAATCTAAACATTATGATTAAGCTTTTTTTTATGTCCAGGTTTCGTCGTCACCTTCTTCTTCTTCTTCAACCTTCACCTAGAAAATAATGTAATTGATGTTTAAGGTGAAACTTAAGTCGTCTTATGGGAAGGGTCTTATTTAGGGATGGGGAAACTTTCGGCTTTTCGCGGCCTTGTTGAAAACTCAATTAAAATAGCACTCCTCCACTTCAGAATCTAATATCCCACGCCTGGCAAAGTTGTTTGGCTATCTATTGAGAACGAACAAACAATTTCTTCCTAATTATTAATATAGATAATTGTTCTTCTCGGAACTTCAGAGGAACGAGACATCATGCGAAATGCAGATGTGTGAAAAATAAATGGAATGAAACAACATATATAGTGTGAAAAATGTAACAAAGCGTTGGCAATATTTAGAAGCCTGTTCGTCTAAGTGAAAATCTATTGTTGTTATGTCAATTTATAATAATCTCTCTCTCTCTCTCTCATCGATTGCTGTGTACGAACTTCAAAAATCATTAATCTTCACTACTTCAACTATGACTCTCTTCGAATGAAAAAGAACCCCCCTCAAAAAAAATCATCTATAAGCAGCTCCCCTCAAACATCACCTTAAATATTAAGTAAAATGTAATGATAATGAGCATTTCAGTGATATTACTTTTATATATATATATATATTATTCGGTCCAGTTAAACCAGAGTTGGGAGTAATTCCTTCAGGACAAGAAAATCATTCAAAAGCTGAACATTTAAATTTTCCTGGTAGAGAGCTCAATGTAATTAATTTTACAGAGCAATACTTGTCTTTGGTTTTTCTTTAAAGAAAAAAAAAAAAATATATATATATATATATATATATATACACTGTAATCCAAATTTGCTGTTTTGCAACCTCAAGTCAAACATGTATAGTCATCTGGGGAGACGGAGAGTATAATGATATTCTCCGGCGAAATAAATTTATAATGACAATTTAAACAGGTTTGAGTTTCCTTCTAACTTATATATATAATTTACAAGTAAAATTTGATTATAATTGTATTTGTGGACCGGCTAGTGGGTAGAGTGTTCGCCAATGGGCTGAAATACTGGGGTTCAATCCCAGTCATCCCAAAGACTCAAAAAAAAAAATGGTACCTGATACCTCCTTGCTTAATACTCAGCATTATAAGGTACGCATGAAGGGTAAAATGGAGCAATATATTCAGAGATATCAAAGCAGAATTCAAGCATCCCAGTTGACTTTGCCAGGTAACTTAATTATCCTAACCCCTTCCGCAAACCGAGGAATATAAAACAAAACCAGTACATGAGGAGAAATAATGTGTTACTTTCTTTATTTGTAAATTGTATCCAGAGAAAAGAGTAACACCCACCCCTGCAACTCTGTGTAGTATCTATGGAAAAGGGACCCTTAGGGTCACCGTCGACTACGGTCGCCAACTTTAACCAAACTTGTGTATACATAAAAGTTAAAGACTACTGAACTTCCCTTTTTTTTTAGATAAGTTCTTTTTTTTTTCTCTAACTTTCAAGTTAGTATTTTTATATCTTTATTAATTGAGAAGCTGCCCTAAGTTTCTTTTCTCAAGTGCTTTCGGTCATATTGATTAACCGTCTTCAGAGGTTTATAATCATTACTACTATTGTTTTGTTTGTTTCTTTGTTTGTTGTGGTCGTTTTTTTTTTTTTTTTATAGCTTGCGTGCAAAGCACTCCGATCAAAGATAAACTGTTCCAACAAATAAGTAAGTTGGCGACCGTAGTTAAGGGCGACCAGAAGGCTCCCTTTTCAATAGCTACTACACCGAGGTGTAGGGGAGGGCGCTACTCCTTTCCCTGGATTACCCCACTTTACCTCCATACATATCTTATATTGCTGAGTGTTAAGCAAGGAGATATCAAGTACCATTTTTAAAGTCTTTGGTATGATGCGACCTGGGATTGAACACTATCCACTGGGCCAATGAGCCGGTTCCAACCGATAGTGCACCCAAACTGAACCAAAACCAACAATACCTATTTTTGTGGGCCTCTGGTGTTATAATGATTACCAAGCTAGACTGGCAAACCTTCACAAGTGAGCGAGTCTCATTGGATCCCCCAGTTATACGTCCTTGTGCCACATGTAAGCAAAAAAAACTTAGTTAATTACAACAATGGCAATTTTGGGGTTTCCTCCCCACACACACACCTCCAAACAGAAGCAAACATGATTTTTCTATTAAAATCTAAACTTGAATTTGTATTTTTTTACATCAGAAATATCGATTACTTGCATCGTTCATGCAATAAATTAATCCAAAATTCTCATTAATTCAGGTTTTATTTTCAGAATCAAAGAAAATCGAAATATTTTCCACACTTGCTGTGTTAATTTAAATTTTGTTAAAAATAAGGTTTCTAAGCCATTTTTTAAAGATACTTCACGTAACGTAATGAATACCAATCTCGGCTATTATACCATTATTCGATTCTCACTAGATGCTCCCTAGTCTTGGCCTTGTGCCACGGATACGAATAGTTATTTACTAACCTTATGTATATGCACGTAAATATATATAGGTGGAGGGATACTGATAACGTAACGAGCGAACTTTGAAGGAATTACCAACATGTTCCAAGTTCAATTTCTGATTTAGGCCCTTTATTTTCCTTTTAATAGCCTTGGGAAAAAGCATAAATGCAATTGTCCCCGCCTCTTCCACTTACTCTCCGTCTTATCACCGGATATGCAGACGAAATGTCGCGTCAGCGGTACGCTGATGTGTACAAAGTGGATTAACGAATACTGAAACAAAGCAGTTTTACCTGCCCAGTCAGTAGCACTTAGAATTTGACAAGTGTATATATATATATATATATATATATATATATATATATATATATATATATATATATATATATATATATATATATAATCTGTGTTTGTTTAGTATGAGCATTGCTATGATAAGTGAAATTGGTTTTGAGTTGATTAGGCTATCAGGAGTAGTTATGCATACTTTTTGGTTGGTTGGGTTTTATTGCAGATGAATACTTGTTAGTTATTTAATACTATATATAAATATATATATATATATGGGTGTGTGTTTCGATATGATTTGAAAACGTGTAGTTTGTTGGTAATATTTTAAACAAGCCAGATCTCTTTTTTTCTTTTTTTGCACATAGCAATACTTAAAACGATTTGACAATGTAACACTAAGAATTCAATTTAACATCAGTCATTTATTTGTACCCATTTGAATGATTAAACAGTTCTATTTAAGCCATAGATGGGGGCCTAACAAGTACTACCACTCTGGGTCAGAGTTGACCTGGGAATAATGGCCCTGAATGGAGTATTCTACATTTTCCAGAGCTCCGGGACTGGAGCCTTGATATCAGTAGGTTTAGTTTCATATCCAAAACACTCGATGGTGAGGGATGTTCTTACCCATCTGCAGAGGTGCAGTCAGTGTATTCTACGGCCCCAGATAACTGAGCTGGATATTTTGTGGGTATTCCAACTTAGAACATTTTCAGATCTTATATAATCTTATCTATCTTGTTTTTCATTTTTTCAAAATATCACATTGCTAAAAGGGTGACAAATCAAGCAAGATTGGTTTTATTTCTTTATTTAATGGTGGCATATTAACCTTTGTGGGTTAATTAAAACAAAAGTCATCGTTGTCGAAGGAAAGTTGTGGCATTATTTAACCCATTGCTGGGGGAGGGGATAAGAGGATTTCATACCTTCTCCATGGAGTACTATTCCGAAAGTAAATGTAATTTCTCAACCGGAGTTCGACTCGCTTACTACGATGTCGCAATCCAGCACGTTAGCCACTACGCCACAGAAACCAAAATAAAAAAAATCAGGAAAGAGAAAACAATCAATATTGCAAAAAGAAAAATTACTTATAATGACGATTTTTAAAATTCCCGTTTTTCATATTTTATCAGAAAAAAAGAAAAATTACTTCTAATGACGATTTTTAAAATCCCTGTTTTTCATATTTTATCTATGTAAAAAAAAAAAGTTGATATAAAATTAGACGAATCTTTACAATTTTTTACCCTTTAAAAACTACCGATTTTCTAAAAAAGTATTTGTATTTTTTGATAATTGTATCAATCGTTAATTAATTTTGTTTCAGTAATTAATGTAATTATTTTGTTCGAGGAAAACTTTGTAAAAATATTCTCATAAAAGTTTGTTATCCTCACTTTATTTATTGATTTTTCTAAGAAAATATATTCCTGCATGAAAAAAAATATCTATATTTTTATAAATACTCAGAAAAATCAAATTGTTAAAAAGATGTTGGAAAAAGAATTTTTTAAAATAAAACGAAAATCCGCCCCAAATTGTAAAATGAATAATTATTAAAATCAAAGCACTTTTTTTCTTTTTTGGAAGGCTTAGCTTTTTTTTTATTTTAGACAAAACTTTGTAGAAATTTTTTAAATATATCATCATCAAATCCTGATGACAGTACAGATTCTTCTTGATTCTCTCTCGCTACCCATCCCCATCGTCCATCGCTCTTGGTAGATCCTCTAGACTGTAGCAGTGTTCGTATAGAGCTAATGTATTTAAGACCTTGCTGGCCGGTCAACACTGGCATTGGCTGGGCCTACAAAATACACCAATTGTATCTCCGCAGAGGGATAAAACCCACTCAACGAGTGTCCTGAAAATGACACTAAACTATCTGATGATCAAGCTTCAGTAATGCTGGAGCTTTGGGGAATGTGGAGTACCCCTTCATTGCAATCGCTCCCAGGTACACTTTGGCCCGGAGTGGTAGCGCCTAATAGACTCCTATCTATGGGTCAAATAGAACTATTTGACATTTAAACGGTGTACTTATGCTAAATTGAATTGTTTGAAATAGAACTACTTGATCATTTAGCTAGCTGTGTGTAAACAAGTGACTGATGTTTAATTAAATTGCTAGTGATACTTAGCAATACTAGAAAACATTTTACTGTATGAAAACAAATAATTAAATGTAAATAGATTTATTTTTATTTGTTAGAAATAAGTGAAACAATTTAACTGTGTAATAAAAATGAGCTCAGGATCGTATAAAAATGTTATCTACAAAATGTGTTAAGAATTAGCATTAAATAACCTACTCTGGTTGATATGCCATAAAACAAAAAAAAAAAACCAACACCGGCGTGTCAATGTATTGAAATCTATTAGAGCACGTCATATCTGATCCTCTTTACTTAGATGGTTTGTGAGATGGGAGACAAGTGGCTCTCCCTAGATTTGTTCAAAACAGCTCATAGCATTTTTGTATAGTCTTCATCTAGCCTTTTCTCAAAGTGTTTCTTCAGCTTCCATGTGGTGCATCCATACAGTTGTATGAACACAGCCACAGTTAGAAAGAAATCCCATTTTATCGGAAAGATCAAACTTCCATAAAACTGATAACCTGTCAATAGCAGCCCACGCCTTCGCTAGGCGTTTATTGATATCAGTTTCAGTAGAGGAGATATTGCTGTACAGATATGTAAATTGGCCAACTAATTTCAGAGGTTTGCCTCTGGGAGTGGATATGGCTCCTCCTGGTTTGAAATATGTGGATTCCGTTTTATTTGCGTTCACGTGGAGGCCAATGCCTCTTGTCACTTTCTCTTTTAATGTGAAACCATTTTCTTTTATAGGATCTAAGTAGGTAATCTACGTTGAGTATAAACATACCAATCCCTCCGCTCGAGCAGGATTTGACACAAGGTCAATTTTTAAGCGGAGTTTAACAGGTTTGATTTCAGAGTTTTCCTTCTCCTAGACTAGTTGCCTCAATAAGGCTGAAGAAATCAGTCTGCCCTACTATTTACCCATAGCTGGAGGGAGAATATTTGGATTCATACCTTTCCCAAGGGTATTAGTGCTATGTGAAATGCAATCAGTCTCGTCCAGGATTCTAAGTCGTATCGCCGTGTTCATTTCCTACGACGATACCCATTACACCACGGTCACATTATAAACATGTAAGGAGATAAACTAGTACCATATAAGACTCCAGCAACAATGTTAAAGTTGATGTTGCCATCAATTGAGCAATCCATTCCGTACTTTTGTTACACCTCATTATGGTGGTAACAGGTTCTTTGAGGAGACCATATACTAGTAGAATTTATGCTATCTTTCACTTGTGTATGAAATCGAATGCTTTGGAGAAATTTACGAACAGTAGAGCTGCCTCAAGATTTTTTGGCACGTACTTCTTCGATGATTCGACGGATAGTCAGACTCTGAAGTCATGGATCGATTCCTCCAAAAGCCATTCTGATTTTTCCTCGGAAACTTTCGATTTCAGATTGGATAAAATTGAGAAGCATGGCATTACAAACTTTAGCTTCTATAAGAGTAAGGGTTGAGGAGGTACCCGTGGTGTAATGTTTATAGTCGTAGGAAATGGACACGGTGACATGAGTTCAAATCCTGGACGAGACTGATTGCATTTCACATAGCACTAATACCCTTGGGAAAGGTATGAATCCAATTATTCTCCCTCCAGCTATGGGTAAATAGTAGGGCAGACTAGAAGAGGCAACTAGTCTAGGAGAAGGAAAAACTCTGAATTCAAATCTGTTAAACTCCTCTTAAACAATTGTCCTTGTGTCATATCCTGTCCGAGCGGAGGGGTTGGTGTGTGTGTGTGTATATATATATATATATATATACACACATTAAGAGTAAGGGTTATACCTCTGTATTTCTTAATGATACCGAAGTTGCGTTTCTTGAGGAAAGTGGGGTGTAGCCTTTCGTCCATTTCTTTGTGTTTTGTTGATAAACAGTGTTGCATAATCGAAGAAATTTTCTTGTCTTCCATACTTCAGAAGGTATTTCGTCAAGGCCTGCAACTTTTCTGCTTTTAATTTTTCCAATACTGCCTCAAGTTCCTTCTTCGTGAACTGTCCTAGTTTAATATTTGGTTGGCTATAAATAATTTTTGCAGTCAGTGATTTCAGAAAAGGTTCCGAGCAGATTCTTGAAATGTTCTTTCCACTTCAAAAGTCTTTCTTCTTAGCATGGCAGTCAGTAAAAGAAGTGCCATTTGTGATTGTCTTTCTTCTACCAAATGTCTTATTTTATTGATTTGTCCTTGAATGTATTCTAATTGTTTTTTTTTAGTATGCGTTCATTCTCTCTGGACTCTTTTATATATATAATGTTAACTATTTCCCCAGCTCAAACGGCTGGAGCTATAGAATACACGAAGTGTATCTCTGCAGAGGAGTAAAACCCCCCTACAACGTGTGTCCTGATATGATACTTAACTTATCTGATGGTCAGGCTCCAGTAATGCTGAAGCTTTGGGGAATGCAGAGTACCCCTTCATTGTCATCGCACGGTCCACTCTGGCCCGGAATGGTCGCACCTGATAGATAGGACCCTATCACAATAGAACTTGTTTTTTATACTGAGTGCAAACAAATGACTTATGCTAAATTGGTTGGGTTTTACCACGCCGGGCCAGATTGGACCTGGGAGCAATGGCAATGAAAGGGTGCTCCAGCATCACTGGATCGTCACTATCAGATCTTTTAATTTCATATTTAGGACTCTCATTGGGGTGGGGTCTAACCCCTCTGCAGAGGTGTAGTCGGTGTATTCTACAGCCTCAGCCGACTGAGCAAATACTGAAATTGAATTGCTAGAAATAGAACTGTTTGTTCATATGACTGATGTTTGATTGATTTGTTGAATTTAACTTCGTTAACTTAAGTTTACAAATCATATACATCTAATATATGTATAAAGTATATTTGGCATTTAATAACCTACAATGGTTGACATGCCATAAATATAAACCAACCAACTATTTCTCAGCAATAATCTGAAAAGAGAATAAAGTGAACAGACCACTGTTTTACCCTGTAAATTATTACAATTGTAATGAAGATTACATTGCAATCAGTTATTTTTAAGAAATCATACTTTTTTATTTGACTATAATAAATTCCTATCTAATCTTCTTATAAAGTTGGTGACCGTAGTCAAGGGCGAGCCGAAGGCCCCCTTTTCAATAGCTACTACACCGAGATGTCGGGGAAGGCGCTACTCCTTTCTCTGGATTGCTCTACTTCACCCTTGATACTAACCTTATAATGCTGAGTGTTAAGCAAGGAGGTTTTCAGTCTTTGGAATGACACGACCTGGGATTGAACCCTGGGCTATTGGTAAATACTGTACCCATAAGGCAAATGGGCCGGTAAATCTTACAACGAACTATGTGGATATGGAACAAAAGTAATATCCCGTTGAGCAATTCAAAATATAGATCGTTAAACCGACACCTGATCTCGAATGTGTAACGAGATTCACGCAGATATTTTTTTCAAAGTCACAGTTCTGAGTCAACATAATAGGGCCTCAGTGATATATACATTTATATTCAGTTAGCGGGTGTGCAAATAAAACCGTTGATGACCCAAAGACTAAAGAATTAATTTTTATTTATAGCGGACTTTTTGTCCTCATCTTGGTAGGTGTTTCTTCTTTCACTACGTTTCGGCCAAATTTCACCTCTGGCCTTCTTCAGGTGATTTACCAACTACCAAGATAAGGACAAAAAGTCCGCTATGAATAAAAATTAATTCTCAGATTAAGAAGCCTCATCTCAAAATGATTCCAATTAAAGACGACCCTAAGACTATTTATCGAATAAGAAAAGGAAATAAGGCTAAAACTTTCATTCAACGAAGAAAATCCTATTGTATAGAATTAGTCGGTGGAATGATAATCCCCGAGGTCGAATCTGACTGTCCGCTCACTTTTTAGCCAATATCGATTACTTATTAAGTAATTTCCTTCCTCACATTCTCCATATTTCTATTTAAATCTCAATTATTAAGAAAAGAATTTCATATTATTACAGTTGGCCTTATGTACATACTGATGATGAAACTCCTGTCTTGGAGTTTGAAGAATGTGGAGCACCCATTCATTGCCATTACTCCCAGGTCCACTCTGAACCGGAATGCTAGTAACTAGGTTAGTAATTTGAAACTGTATAGCTGTGTTCAAGTTAATCGTATTAGATAGGAATAGTTGATAATTTTGAAGAACAATACTTGAAACTATTTAACTGTGTGCCAACAGATAAGCTCTAACTCGTTTAAAAATAGTTACCTACAAATCATATATATATATATATATAAACAGGATTTGACATTAAATAACCATCTTGGGTTGGTACGCCATTAAATCAAATAACTTAACCTTATCTACATATTAATGACATACGATTGTATTCATATTAAAGCTGTTTACAGTGTAAACGGGGAAAGCTGATTTGCAACGTATTTCTGTTTCGTTTTTTTTTTTTTAATGAATAGCAAAAATTCCGTCGATAAATTTTAAAAGAAATGACAGTAATTTTATTTTCTCTCTGATTTAGTTAAAAAAGGAAAATTCAACATTTAAAGCCGGGAGTGTTATATATTACTTAGGTTTATATAATATATGATGTGAATAATTTGTGTACTGGTTTAAACAAATAATTACTTGGGGTTATTGATTTCTAATATTATTGTCCGGGCTGTAGAATACACCGCCTACACCTC
This sequence comes from Sepioteuthis lessoniana, assembly GCA_963585895.1. Taxonomy (NCBI): domain Eukaryota; kingdom Metazoa; phylum Mollusca; class Cephalopoda; order Myopsida; family Loliginidae; genus Sepioteuthis; species Sepioteuthis lessoniana. Next base: position 50,617,422 of record OY757936.1, on the reverse strand, counting down.
TGCAGAGAGTAAGACACTCCCCACTTCAACGAGGCGACCCATAATGCTTCAGGACAGGATCCTGGTGGTTGAGCATTCCGTGACTCAACAACTGAAGTGGTTACGTGACCAGCAAGAATCCTCTCTGGCCTTTACTGGGCTAGGCTGGCGGTCAGAGAGGCCCGATCCGATCAGTCGGCGGGTCATGTCAAGCTCAAGTACGTATATGTTTGTTCCGACCGTATTCTTCAAATAAAAGTAAAGTTAGCGACCGTAGTCGAGGATGACCTGACGGTACCCTTTTCAATAGCTACTACACCAAAGTGTAGGGGAGGGCGCCACTCCTTTCCCTGGATTGCTCCACTTTACACTTGATCCGTTCCTTATAATGCTGAGTGTTAAGCAAGGAGGAATCAAGTACCATTTTTGAGTCTTTGGTATGATTCGACCTGATATTGAACTCAGGTCTCCCGGGTATGATAAAGGACCTAGAAGGCGGTAGCTGAGGGTCACTTGCGCTGAAATAGAAAAACTTGAAACCATTTGAAAGGTGATTAATGTTAAATAAAATTAAGTGTGTTAGATAGAAATACTTGAAACCCTTTAGAATATGTGCAAACGAATGAGCTCTTGCCTGTTAGGAAATAAAGTGACCTCAAAACTAAACTATCAATGTGTATAAAAATAATTTGCCATTAAATAACCCACAAGTAAATAAAAAACAATTTGCATGGTATAGTAACTTGAAACTGTTATTTTTTTTTACTAAGAATCATTATTCAATGAAAATAGTTACTTTAAGCTATATAAAGTAAGTAAAGTTGGCGACCGTAGTCGAGTGCGACCAGAAGGCTCCCTTTTCAATAGCTACTACACCGAGGTGTTGGGGAGAGCGCTACTCATTTCCCTGGATTGCTCCACTTTACACGTACCTTATATTGCTGAGTATTAAGCAAGAAGGTATGAAGTAACATTTTTAAAGTCTTTGGTATGATGCGACTAGGGATTGAACCCAGGTCTCCAAGACCATTGGCGAACACTAATCGCGTATAAATTATTAGTAATAACAAAAATATGCACCCACTGGCGCTAATATTTAAGGTTGGTTGGGTGAGTTTTATGGCATATCAACCTTTGTAGGTTATTTAACGCGAAATCCATTTTTATACAAATAGTCAGTTCTATTTCAAACAATGCATGAGTACACAGTTTGTTAAAAACATTTCTATTTTAAATTGTTCTAATTCAAAGTATGCAGTTTAGTTGTATTGAACCCATAGATATGACCCTATTAGATGTTACCATTCCGGACCAGAGTGGACCTGGGAGCAATGGCAATGAAGGGGTGCTCTGCATTCCCCAGAGCTCCAGCATCACTGGAACCTCACCATCATATCCAGGACAATCGTTAGGGGGGGGTCTTACCCGACTGCAGGGGTGCAGTCGGTGTTTTCTACAGCCCCAGTCGACAAGGCAATAATATTTCAATAATATCTAAGTTTTAATGTAGAGTAAGTAAAGTTCACGACCTTTGTCGAGGGTGACCCGAAGGCTCCCTTTTCAATAGCTACCATACCGAGTTGTAGCGGAAGGCGCTACTCCTTTCTCTGGATTGCTCCGCTTTACCCTTGATCCTTACCTTATAATACTGAGTGTTAAGCAAGGCGACATCAAGTACCATTTTTGAGTCTTTGGTATGACTCGACCTGGGATTGAACCTCGGTCTCCTGGACCATTGGCGAACACTCTACTCATTAGGCCCGGTTTAGTTAAAAAGACTAACGTAACTAAATAAGAACACATAAAAAGAAAAAAGGTTATTTTTTGTTATTTCAATTGATTTCTCTATAAAATCATATATAAGATTGCTTTTAATACATTTGAAAATAAAACAATAAAACTAATTTAGTTTGGTTACTTGGTTTAATAGCATATCAACCCTTGTGAGTTCTGGAGATCTTGGTAGTGTGGAGTACCACTTCATTGCCATTACTGGCAGGTCTACACTGACCCGGAGTGGTAGTACCTGTTAGGGTCTCTTCTATAGGTTAAATAGAATAATTAGTTATTTGAAACGATACCATGATTTCAAGTATTCCTATTCAACTGTGTGCAAGTTTGAAGATATTCGCTTAAAACACATATTTGGCATTAAATCACCCACAAGGGTTGATATGCCATTAAACATCAGCCTATCTTGCCTAGTCGACTGGGCTGCAGAATACACTGACCGCATCTCTGCAGAAGGATAAGACTCCCTGAACGAGTGTCCTGGATATAACACTGAACACTCTGATGGTCAGGCTTCATGTTGTATAGCCATGAACACTATACATATAGAAACATATTCAACACAATAAGGACGAGCGAAGACACTTCTTAAGAAAAATATACCTCTCACCTTATTAAAAGGGTTGTGTGTGAAAGGGAGTTGGAGCTCAACCGGGGGTCTGGGGGGTCAACCTCTCTGGGACATGGTCCTCATTCCAGCATCTTCTCTCCAACAAACTCGAACTTCCTGTGCACCGAGTTATATAATTGTTCGACGGCCACCTTCTTCTTGTGGGCATCACAAATCGCATTCAATTCAACCCGTCCACGGTCAAGGTGATATCCTGATATTCCTCGACCGGATGCACCTGTTATTTACGCAGGTGCATTTCTTATTTTGACAGGTTGGCCGGATCGGAGGTCAATATACAACATTCAGACCTAAAGCTCTGGAGAATGCAGAGTACCGCTTCATTGCCATCACTTCCACGTCCACTCTTGCCCGCAGGGGTAGCACCTGATTGGGTCCTATCTATAGGTCTAATAGAACTGTTTGACATCTAAACTGTACTTATACTAAAGTGAATTGCTAGAAATTGATCTGTTTGATCATTTAACTGTCTGTGAACCATTGAAATCATTTAACTTTGGTGACTTATGCTAAATTGAATTGTTAGAAAGAGAACTGTTTTTTCATTTAACTGTGAATTCGTATAAGATAGAAATCAGTAAAACCATTTAACTGTGTGAAAAAATGAGTTGAGGCTCGTTTGAAAATATCAATCATATTTAATGTATATGTATAAAAAGGATTTGGCATTAAATAACCTATAAGGATTAATATACCATAAAACCAAACCAAATAGAATGATTCGTATTAGATAGAAATACTTTAAATTATTTAACTGAAGAAAACGAGCTCAAGCTTGTTTAAAAATGTTAATAGCAAAATGTTTACAAATCATATGTATTTAATATATATATGTATGAACAGGATTTGGCATTAAACAACCTACAATGTTGTATATGATATAAAACCAAACCTACGAACAATTCTCAAACAAATCGTATGTATAACCGTTTAACTGTGTGCAAGAAAATTACTAACATCAAATTGAATTCTTAGTGTTATATAGCAATACTTGAAACCATTTGTGTGCAAATATTTTTGTTTGGCGTGTAATTTAATTCGACCGTTAGGGTCGACGCATATTTTCACCCAATAAGGATAACTTATCCTTTCCCCCCCCCTCCGGACCATCTTTCCGGGCAGCACAAATTGGTGAAAGCCGCCAAACACTTTCTCTTCCTCAGAACTTCTTCGTTCAGGACAAACGTCTTACTGTCTGCTCTTCAATTGTAGCAGCAGCATCACACCACCATGAAGAAAGCCATCTAATTTATAGACCCCTTGCATCTATTCTCTTAGACCAAGGGTTTCCTGTTGAATATGGATTAGATGAATTCAATACGCCTCACACAGGAACAACTTTACGTCACCCCCAAAATTGGCTATGTCGACTGCGATACAAAATCACGCTCCGACACTTAGCTACTTCATCTCTGGGCAACATTTTCTGGGGACATTCACGCTTCTCCCTGAAAAAACCAGAACCACAAATCCATGGGTGACTACATCGTTTCTGTCCTCAAACAGCAAACACGACTTTTGCTACATATCTCCCTCACACATTTAACAATGCCTTAACGTAACGATGCACTTTTTGCTCAGGCATTTAACAGCTAAAATGCTTTCTCAACTCTATAACAACTTCGTTTCGTTTCCTTACTTCCTTCCTTCCTACGAGACTTGCAGCATAAACGTAAACCCTTTATTCTATGCTGCCATTAAAACCTTCATATAAAACCTTACGGCATCTTCGTTCTTCATCTATCTCATTTATTTACCTTTAAAACTTAGCGAGGAAGTAACCAAACACACACGTTACAACATTTCCTCGCTAAATATGGATTAGCATTAAATAACCTAGAAAGGTTGATATGCCATAAAACCCACTCACCAAACAAGTTTTTGTGAAAATATGAGAGATCAGGAATTTCTATGTGGTCTTTGCACTCATGTTTTTATACTTAATTTAGAAGTACTCAGTACTTGCGAGAGTGAGGAGAGAGAGAGAAGGACGCAAAAGGTAGTGGGAGAGAAAAGAAGAGAAAGGAAAAAATACAAATGGAAGGAAGAGGGAGTACAGAGAGAATAAGGAAGAAAAGTTAGGTTGGTTGTTGGTTTGCTTTTATGGCATGTCAATCTTTGTAGGTTATTTTATGTCAAATCCATTTTATACAAATAATCAGTTCAGTGTGAGTACACAGTTTAATTGTCAAAAATATTTTTATTTCAAGCTATTCAGTTTAGTCAAACAGTGCTAATTCAAACAATTCAGTTTAGTATGAGTATAGATTTTGTTTACACACAGTTAAATGTCAATAACGTAAGTACAGTTTCAGTGTCAAAAGCAGTTCCATTTCAAATAATTCAGTTTAGCATAAGTACGGAGTTTAAATATCAAAACAGTTCTATTTCAAGTAATCTAATTTAGTTTGTTTGGGTTTCATGGCATATCAACCTTTGTAGGTTATTTAACGCCAAATCCATTTTTATATAAATGATCTATTTGAAACAATTCAGTTTAGCATAAGTACGCAGTTTAAATGTAAGTACAGTTTAATTGCGAAAAACATTTTATTTTAAGCTATTCAATTTAGTCAAGCAGTTCTAATTCAGCTAAGTACAGATTTTGTTTACACACAGTTAAACGTCAAGACGCTTCTGTATTAAACAATTCGGGTTAGTATAAATACAGTTTCAATGTCAAAAAACAGTTCTATTTCAAATAATTCAGTCTAGCATAAGTACGCAGTTTAAATGCAAGTACGGTTTAATTGTCAAAAACATTTCTGTTTCAAGCTATTCAGTTTAGTTAAACAATTCAGTTTAGCATCAGTATGCCGTTGGTTCTATTTAACCGGACCTGGGAGCAATGACAAGGAAGGGATGCTCCAGCATCACTGGAACCTCACCATCAGATTGTTTAGTTTCATATCTTGGACACTCGTTGGGGGGTCTTACCCCTTTGTACAGGCACAGTTGGTGTATTGGACAAAAGAAAAATGTGAGGAAAAAATAAAGGCGACAGAAGAAGTGAGAATCTTCATGACGTAGTTGCTAACGCACTGGACTGCCGCAACGTAATGAGTGGGTTCGAACTCTAGTCTTGTTATTACGTTCAATTTTGGACTAATATTCTTAAAAAACGTATGAACTCGCTTTTTCCTCCGAGCAATGGGTTAAACAAAACAATGACAGTTCTTCTACAAGGATGGGTTTGGCATTAAGTAAACCCATGAAGGTTGATATGCCAGTAGACAAATAAATTGAAACTGACAGAAGTATAAGAAAAAAGAGAAAAGGTTTTCGAGAGTGGAAATAATACGGAAATTGAGAGAAAGAAATATTGAATATATACTATTTTTTTATTCTATATTTCTATAATGAGCAAAATCTAAGGAAATTTTCTCACCTAATCCACAACCTGTTTATAAAAAGTTCTTTTTTCTATGCTTGCAATGACCCGATTTGTATAATTAACCAACCAGTAATTAGACGAGACAGAAGTTTGAAGAAAGAAGCAAGGAATAAGAAAGAGAGAGGAGGTTTAAATAAGAAAAGAAAGGTGGCAACGAGGAGCAACGAAATGTGAAAGAGGGGGTACAAAAAGGAATGAGAGAGGAGTTTAAAGAAGACAAGGTTGAAAAGAGGAGCAATGAATTAGCGAGAAAGCGAGTACAAAGGGGAACAAGAAATGAGAGAGAGGATATAAAGAATGAATGGAAACTTTGAAAGTATGATGAGAGAGAGAGAGATTCCTAAAGAAGAGAAGAGAAGTTTGAAAATAACCTGTAATTATTCGAGAGAGGGGGTATAAAGAAGAAAGTGAAAGAAGAGCAAGGAATGATAGAGGGGGGTATAATGAAGGAAGAGAAGCTTGAAAAGAGAAAGAAAGGAACGGAAAAAATAAGGAGGAGAGAGAAAAAAAACTTGCGGAAATAGAGAATTTTAAACAAATTCATATTCTGTTGTTTAACGGCATATCAACTCCTTATGGACTATTTCATGCCGAAATTTCATTCACTTCTAAAAGTTTTATTACAATCATAACTTTATATTTAATGTTCATTGCATTGTATAATTTGTCTAATCATTTATTTACCCAAAATTATATGGTTTCAAGTATTCCTATCAAACGCAAATAACTTGTAAACAATTATACAGTTTAAAGCAACTATTAATAATCGCTGAGTCAACAATTATATCTTCAAGTAACTATTAATTCGTATGATATCAAATATGTTTATCTAATACAAATACTTTTAACTGATACCTAGGTCACTTTTTTGGCTGCGGAGTTTACCCCGAAATAGAAGATACTTATTCTAAGCCCTGCCGACAGGGTTGGCTTAGCAAATAAACTACAGGCCTTTTTTATAGAGACAAAGGTTTGTGCAGAACCAGCCATACTTTTAGGATGATCTGATAACAGATTCTCCGAAAAATACTCTTCAAGCTTTGAATTTAGAAATTTTTCTTCTCCTACAGTTGTTGCCCAACCAAAGCTAGAGAACCCTACCCGTAGCTGGGGAGAAAAGAAATGGGTACAGGCCTATCCCGAAAGCATATGACCAAAGTGAAATGTAAATAGGATCGACCAGGGTTTGAACTCTGCTCGCTGAGTCCGTTTACTTCGACGATAAAACATTCATCAAAGTCTCCTTTTATTGTTCTGATCTGTTTTTGATAATAGAAATAAGTCTGTGCACAGTGCAAATATACATTCTATTTCAAATTGATCTGCAATCTTCTAATTGGCTCAGGACTAATTAGTATTGGCCTATAAATCTTTAACACGCTTGGCTATCATTGGTAATGCTTGGTAACACAATAGCAACAGTATTTGGTGCTGGCTTAATGGTTGATTGATTAGACCGGAAGCTACAAGGTCAACGGTCCAACCTGAATAAACCTAATATTTTGCACAATTATCTGGGGTAGGTGAGAGATGAGATTTTTTTTTAGTGGGGAGGGGGTCAGCTTTTTCCTGCTCAACCTCTGAATCTGCGGGTGTCATTTACTAAGCTGAGCCTATCATTTACTCCATTTTGAGTATTGTCCGAATCTTGGTTATTAGACGTTTCGACCGTTGTACCCCCCCCACGGTCTTCTTCGGGTTGCTTTTGTCGTAGTTGGTAAATTTCAAGATATGTTTAACTGAATCCTTTATCTGATCCACAGAGGTTAATTATTTTCATTCTACTGTTTATGTCTTGTGATAATTCTTAGAAATCATTTCGCTTTTATCGAATACTGAATAAATCGAACATCGGGAAAATACATAATACGGTGAACTTAGTGTAACGATTATCGTTGTAGAAAATTGAATCGGTGACCAGAGTTCAAATCCTGGATGAAACGTTTCACTTCACCCTGATGCTCATGAGAAAGGCATGAAACCATCTGTTCAATCCCCAGCTATTAGCAAATGGAACAAACTGGGTTTTCTGGCCTTGGTGAGGCAACCGGTGAAGGAGAAGGGAATCAGAATTCAAACCAAGTGTATTCCACTAAAAAAAATGACCTTATGTCGCATCCTGCCCGTAGCGGAGGGGGTGGTGAAATACATACATGTTTTTTAGTGTAGTGCGTTCATTCAGTTGTTTTACGAGTCAGTATAGCTGACACGGCCACGAGAAAATATTGCATATTTGACAAAACTGATCCAAGATGCCGGATTTGAAATCAGTCAAAGACCTTAGGCATCAAATCCATTTTCTGTCTTCTAAGTTAAATTCTCTTATCCCAATGTTTGGTTTGGTTTGTTAGGGCTTTATGATATCAAACATTGTTGGTTGTGTTTTATGGCATATCAACCTTTGTAGGTTATTTAACGCCAAATCCATTTTTATATAAATTGTCAGTTCTATTTTAAATAATTCAGTTTAGGATAAGTAAGTACAGTTTAACTGTGAAAAATGTTTCTATTTCTAGCTATTCAGTTTAGTCAAGCAGTTCTAATTCAGCTAATTCAGTTTAGTATTTGTACAGATTTTGTTTACACACAGTTAAATGTCAAAACAGTTCTATATTAAACTAATCAGTTTAGTGTAAGTACAGTTTCAATGTCAAAAACAGTTCCATTTCAAATAATTCAGTTTAGCATAAGCTCACAGTTTAAATATAAGTACGGTTTAATTGTGAAAAACATTTCTATTTCAAACATATCAGTTTAGCATAAGTATGCCGTTAGTTCTATTTAACCTATAGAGGGTCCTATCGGGTGCTACCACTCCGGGCCAGAGTGGGCCTGGGATTGGTGCCAATAAAGGGGTACAAAGCTCCAGCATTACTGGAACCTCACCATCAGATTGTTTAGTGTCATATCCAGGACACTCATGGGGGGGTTTTACCCCTTTCCAGAGATGCAGTCGGTGTATTCTCCAGCCCCAGCCGACTGGGAAAACCATTGTTGGTTATTTAATACCAATTCCTCTTCTTACATGGATATCAAATGTACGATCTGTAAACATTTTTAGATACATACAGTTAAATGATCAAACAGTTCTATTTCTCACAATTCAATTTAGTATAGGTCATTTGTTTGCACTCAATTTAAATGCTAAACTTCTATTTAATCCATAGGTGCTACCATTTCGGGTCAGAGTGGACCTGGGAGCAATGGCAATGATAGGGTACTCTGCATTCCCCAAAGCTTCAGTATTACTGGAGTTTCACCATCAGATTGTTTAATGTCATATGCAGGACACTCGTCGGTGTATTCTACAGCCCCAGCCAACTAGAGAAGTGCCATAGAAGCGTGTTGGGGGATTAAATCTAAACGGTTCTTTCAAAAGTAAACTACTACCTCATAACAGTTTGTGGGCACGCTTTAACAATCTCAGCCAGAATTTGACACAAGGTCAATCAGCTCAGTCAGCAGAACTTGGGATATGCTGACTGCTTCTCAACAAAAAATTCCTTGGTATGATACTAATCTACGTATAATGGTGGGTATCGTGTTCTGGAAATCTAAGAGTGTAGGTACCTCTTCGTTATCATTATTACACTCTAACAAAGACTACCACTCCGAGTAAAAGTCTATGGGTTTAATAGATTTGTTTAAAAGTCATTTGTATTTGATAAGAATACTTGATACCACATAACTATGAAATTATTTGAATTAAGAAGACTTAATTGAAACTATAATATGCTTTCAAGTAACTAGCAATAAACCTTAGGTGCCCGTGGTGTAATGGTTATCGTCGTAGGAAATGGACACGGCGACACGAGTTCAAATCCTGGACGAGACTGATTGCATTTCACATAGCACTAATACCCTTGGGAAAAGTATGAATCCAATTATTCTCCCTCCAGCTATGGGTAAATAGTGGGACAGACTGGGTTCTTCAGCCTTGGTTAGGCAACTAGTCTAGGAGAAGGAAAACTCTGAATTCAAACCTGTTAAACTCTGCTTAAAAAAATTGACCTTGTGTCATATCCTGCCCGAGCGGAGGGGTTGGTAAATAGGATAAACCTTATGTTTGGTTTCTTTGTAGGTTATCTAATGTTAAAACTATTCTCCTAGAACAGTAGTGGTACTATTTAACCCATTGCTGGGAGGATAAGGAGGTTCATACCTTTCCCAAGGGTATTTGCCCGAAAGTGACCGTAATAGCGTGACTGGAGTACGAACTCGCTTACTACGATTCCGCAGTCTTAACTATTAACAGTCTTTAACTATTACACTCCCTAATAAACCTTAGTAAATGATTATAGCTTCAAGTAACTCTTCTTAATGCAAATAATTTTTATGTGGTATCAAGTATTCCTATCGAATACGGTAGTGCACACAAATTATTAAATAGAAATAATTACTCAAAACCATATAATTATTTTATCAGTATGCTAGAAACCATACAACTGGGTGCAAATTATTTGCATAAGATAGGAAGAGTCGAACCTATTTTCTACATCGATAACCCTTATACGATACTAATAAAAGCAATGGGGAGGTACTGGAACACCAATGCCAATGCATTCATTGTTATCTTGAGTACATACGCCTCATAAAATCCATGCTGCTTCTAATGTGAATATTCATGACGGATTTACAATTAGAGAGGTGAATAAATATGTGATATATTCCTGTAATGAATATTTAATGCAAAAATCACTCGTTTTCCCACATAAAAATTCTCCTAGCCACGGACTCTCATAAAATAATGAACAACTTTTGTTTTCCTAACTCGCTCACACGAAGCTAAAAAAAACGTTTTATCTGATTCGACGTGAACTCAAGATACAAGAATAGTCATTTAACGTTGCAGGGGTTTCGAGGGTTGTCACATGCCCCCTTATGTCAGGAAAGAAACGACAGACCTGTTTAATTGTTGTTGTTGTTGTCTTTTTTGTTCGCTTATTTTTTTTCTCCAATAAAAAAAAAAACACTCGCGTTTATTTCCGGTGTTATGTGTACTTTTCAGGCCAGTTTGGTTCTGTTCAGTCAAGGGATAAAAAGATTCACCCCTTACTCATAAGCCACTACCTATCCCCAAACCAGTTGACTCTTTTTAAGTTGTTCGGGTTTTAACTTAGTTAACGCCCAGTAGGCAAAGCTTAGAATACGGTAACTGTTATCTCAGATAGAGGAGTAAGACACCTCCAAAAGAGCGTGCCCTGGGTATGACACTAAATTGCATCAGATGGTGAGATTCCAGATCTAGGGAGTGTAAACTAAATTCTGAACTAAAGAGGTACTGTTATAGGCCCATTAAATAGATATTTCAAAATTAATTCGTATTAGATAATGTGACGGCAAATTGACTAAAATCCCAAAATGGGACTTTATTTTCGCACGTGTGAAGACGGGGCAGGTTGGCACTTGATCCCCTACAGAAATAAGTCCTGTTCAGAGTTCTTTTCTCAGGCAGATAAGAACTGGCATATTACGTGAGGGAATAATTTAGGGCCAGACTGGCCACCGCTGGCAAAGGGGTCCAAAATTTCACACTATCACACACCCACCAGGCCACTAAACTTCTTTCCCTTAGATAATTGAAGAATACGGGCCTATAGGTCTTAGTTGTAATAATATTAATATTGCTACGGTCGGCAACTCCGGTTTCCCGTGTGATACTTTAGGAATTAATAGGACAGTTCTAAGCAAGATAATGTAAGGCGAATAGAAGCTGAAAGGAAAGCACGGAATAATAACATAGACCACATGGTAAAATGAAAACCCATAGGTTCTTTACTACGGTTATATACATATATATGTTCAAAGTGTCAAAAATATATAATAGGATAGTCCATGAATATAACTGGCTTTTCCTGGCTTTTATCCTTTTTCAAATTGAGAGAGAGAGAGTGGTAAACAAAATTTGGGTGTAACGGAAAAATGTCCTAAAGTTACTTATCTTATTTTTTTGACGGGGTTCCACTGGAGAATTTCTCTTCTTTCACGGGCTAATAGACTTTGTACTGTTTTTAATGCTGGCTTGAGAGACTCAGGTCTCTCATGTCTCAGTCTTTTGTCTTTAGCCCGGAGTGAAATGGCTATCGTCCGTCTCCCACGAGACTTGCCCAAAAACTACCTTTTTTTTGTATTTACTTCCGTTGAGGGGAAGGGAACCCCACTTCCGTTTGGGGTCCCCCCACCAATCATTTGGCTTCATTTTCTCTTTCCCCTTCCGATGTCCGGCGACCCAAGGTCACTTAGGTGCAAACATCTGTGTGACCCACATTCATTTCTAACGGTCACTTTTTGACTGCTAGATAATTTTAGTTCAACGGGGGGAGAGTATCATTCCCACCTCCTCGTCTCCGTGAGCCATCACGTGACAATAAGAATACATGAAACCATATAACAGTGTGTAAAGAAATGCTTATATAGATCTATGGGTCAAATAGATAGTTTGAAAATTATTCGTATTGGATAAGAACACGCGAAACCATATAACTGTAAGTTATTTGTTCTAAGAATAGTTTCTTGAAGTTATAAATGTTTACGAGGGGTTACTATTATTAGTCAGTTGACACAATATTAGTGTGTGGAGTAAAAGACTATTAGTAAATAGAAATACTTACCTTAAACCATATAATTATTGTATTGAAGTTATAATTGTTTACGAAAGATTATTATCATTATTAGGTGTGGTTTGGTTTTATGGCATATCAACCACAGCAGGTTATTTAATACCAAATCCAGTTTATACATATATATGAGATATATAAGTATTTATGATCCGAGGAAAATAGTCTGGGGTTTAGACTGTTGAGTGGTAATCCAAGGTGAATTGGAATCTCCAGTTGAGTGCTCAATGTCAACGGCTTTCGAATATATCATTAATTTCAGATTTAAAATATATATGGAAACTCACATGCAGATCAAAAACATTTTTAAGATATATTTAACGGAAAAATTTTAATTCAGTGGTTCATTATAAATTTAGTTTGGGTATGATGACCCTCGTCAGATGGAGATAATATATTTGTGCTTAGAATATGTAGACATCCCTACCTTGTTTCTGGCTGAAAGAGAAAAAAATTATTTTTTTCGTAGAAGATAACTTTACCTGTTAATATTTAAGCGTTCCTTTTTTTTTATATTTTATCTTAAAGAATTTTACACATAAGTCAAAGTTACATAGCTCCAAGTATTAATAGATATCACAAACAATTCAATTAAACATCTGTCATTTGCTTACACACTATTAAATGATCAAATAGTTTTATTCCTAGCCATTCAATTTAGCATAAGTCATTTATTTGCACTCAGTTTAAATGTCAAACAGTTGTATTTGACCCATAGATCAGACCCTATTAGGTACTAATACTCCAGGCCAGAATGGACCTGGGAGTGATAGCAATGAAGAGGTACTCCACATTCCCCAAAGCTCCAGTATTACTAGAGCCTCACCATCAGATTGTTCAATGTCATGTCCAAGACACTTGTGGGGTTGTCTTACTCCTCTGCAGAAATGCAGCCGGTGTATTCTACAGCCCCAGCCGATTAGGCTGTATTATTATTAGATACTTGAAACGATATCAGTGTGTGCAAACAAATGACTATTGGTAAATAGAACTACTTTCTTTAAACCGTTTGATTATTTGTATTTAGAATAATTACTTGAAGCTATAATTGTTTACTAAGGATCGTTATTATCAGTTACTTGAAAGCATATCATTGTGTGCAAAGTAATAACTATTATTAAATAAAAATAAATACTTTCTTGAAATCATACAACTGTGCAGAAAATAAATACTTTCTTGAAATCATACAACTGTGCAGAAAGAACTTTTAAGAAACAATATACCGTTGTGGAGGTGCCCGTGATGTAATAGTTATCGTCGTAGGAAATGGAGACGGCAACACGAGTTCAAATCTTGGACGATACTGCTTGCATTTCACATAGCACTAATACTCTTGGGAAAGGTATGAATCCAGTTATTCTCCCTCCAGTTATAGGTAAATAGTAGGGCAGACTTGGTGAAGCAACTAGTCTAGGAGAAGAAAACTCTGAATTCCAACCTGTTAAACTCTGCATAAAAATTGATCCTGCCGAACGGAGGGATTGGCTAAATATGATATACTGTTAAAATCAGTCAGTCGACTCGGTAAATTTTAGCTGAGTATATAGAAACCGGGCCATTGGCTGAATGAGTCGAGTGTACGCCAATGGCCCGAGAGACCATATCATATCATATTTACCAACCCCTCTGCTCGGGCAGGATATGACACAAGGTCAATTTCTTAAGCGAAGTTAAACAGTTTTGAATTCAGAGTTTTCCTTCTCCTAGACTAGTTGCCTCACCAAGGCTGAAGAACCCAGTCTGCTCTACTATCTACCCATAGCTGGAGGGAGAACAATTGGATTCATTCCTTTCCTTAGTGCTATGTGAAATGCAATCAGTCTCGTCTCGGATTTGAACTCGTGTCGCCGTGTCCATTTCCTACGACGATAACCATTACACCGCTGGCACCTTCTTTTATCTACCATTTATTATGAGGGTGTATACAAACGATAATAATCGTCGTTGTAGGAAATCGATTCGTCGAACCAAATTCAGGTTCTGGGTGAAACTGCATTTCGCTGCCAACTGTCTTTGGGAAAGACATAAATCTCTCTATTCTCCTGAACAGCTATGGATAAATAGTGGGGTACATTGTGTTGACTTGATATTTGATAAGGGCAACTGATATAGACGAAGGAATTTAAACCCCTTACAAATGTAACTTGCCTAGGAGGAGTTCCCAAGGAGGTTCGAGACCAGTAAAGTCGTAAAAAGGAGCATGACACTAAACCGCATCTCTGATCAAATACATCTGCTTTAAAATTTTTAACGTTAAATAGAAATACGGTCGTAATGTATTTGTTATGGTCGAAGGAAATAGACATGGCGACCCGAGTTCAATTCCTGGACAAGGCCGTTCGTATTTCACATGGTGCTAATACTCTTGGGGAAAAGTTTGAAGCTAACTATTTTCCCTCCAACTATGAGGAAATAGTAAAGGCAGACTGAACTCTTTAAACTTGGTATGGCAACCACTCTAGAAAAAAAAACTCTTAATTCAAATCTATCAAACTCCCCTTGAAAATTGACTTTGTCTCGCATCTTGCTCGTGCGGTGATATGTAAATATATATTAAATAGAAATACTTGATACTGATTACTCTTTACCTCTGGCCTTATGCCATATCAAAGTTAAGCTTAATCTATATTTACCAGCTTTTCCTCTCACTGCTTGAGCAGGGAGTAATAGAAGAACAACATTATTGCAAGATCTTGCATATGGATAGGTAATGCCAAAAATAGCTCAGTTTCCTCATATTCTCTCTCTTGGGTATCTCAAGTATCTTAGAGTAATGTTTGTGGGTCTGTGGTAGGTAAGCTTAGTGAATTATTATTTACTCAGTTTGGTTCAAGGCTCCGGTCATGGAGCGCTCAGTGAGTCTCAAACTCTGTACATTGATGAATCGGTGTGCGAAAACTGCACTACGCTAGGCATCTCGACAAAAAGCCAGAGTGAATTTTACTTTGAGATAATCTTTTGTGAGAATATTTTCGGTCGGCCCAATAGAAAAAAATCCACAAATTATCGTGCACAGACAACAGTGCTTTGCAAAATAGCATCTGTTTGCTCACTAGATGGCGCCATCGATGGATCGACTGATGCTGCATTGTGATTGGCCGAGTGACTTTCATGCGTACCACGAGAATAGTCCAATCATCACCGAGAGGTTTGTTTGTTCAGGCGGAGATAGGCGCCCAAACGTCGAACAATGTTCTCTTAGTCAAAAAAAAGAAAAAAAAATGGGGAGGCGTTAAGCTTCTTGTCAATATGAATGGTGTGTTTTTGAATCTAACAGCATCCAATTTAGTGCAAAGATGAACGAGTGAACCGATAAATCAAAAACCTTGATGGATTGTTTCTTGGAGTCTATGATGGAGATGTTTGACGGTAGCAGTGGGTCAGCCTGACATGCGTGGATCGATAAACACTGTTGGTTGAATCGGAAATGGTAGAATTACAAGCAGGAAGTGACGATTTTTTTGTCTTATTTATTAGGCTTTTCTTTCTCCTACTTGGTATCCCCTCCTCTCTTCTCTTCTTCCACTTTCCCTTGATATCTTTCACATTCAGTTCAGGTTACTCTCCTTCCTCATCTTAAGTTAAGCAGTGATGACCCTTATCAGTACTTAACTGAGTGACCTCTTAGTTACAGAAATTACTGCAAGTAAACAAAGAAAGCTTGTAAATAACTATTTATGCTAAAGTCTTGCTGAAAACACCACTTTCTGCCAGATCACCGTGGTTAAGTAGCGAACCTGTTCGGTACTTAAATGGATGACCACTTAGGTGTGCTTGCAGGACCCGCTATTACTAAGATCTGTGTGCGAGCAAAGCAAAGCTTTGTAGACATCAAGATAATTTAATAAGTTATTATTAACCAAACTTTGCTTCGTCTGACCCAAGTTAATTAAGCGCCTCATGGGATATAATAGTGAGCTTGATTCTCACAAGGTACATTCTATATGTCGCATATAAATCCACCCTTGGTTTATGGTAACAAAATAATTATTGGAATATTGGAAGCCAAAGTTGGCATTTAGTTTACCTACTTTTAGCTTTTATTCTCGCTGGACACTCCATACTTCTAGCCTTGTACCAACCTAACCTTTTGCCCAGCCGGCTGGGGCGGTAGAATACACTGACTGCACCTCTGCAGAGAGGGAAGACACCCCCAATGAGTGTACTGAATAGGACACTAAACGCTCTGATTGTGAGGCTCCAGTGAGTGGGGAAAGTGAAGTACTCCTTCATTGCCATTGCTCCCAGGTCCACTCTGGCCCGGCTTGGTAACACCTGATAGGGTCCTATCTATGGATTAAATAGAACTAACAGCATACCTATGCTAAACTGAATTGTTTGACTAAACTTAATTGCTTTAAATAGAAATGTTTTTGACAATTAAACCGTACTTACATTTAAACTGCGTGCTTTGAAATGGAACTGTTTTTAGACATTGAAACTGTACTTACACGAGACTGGATTATTTAATATAGAAGCGTGTTGATACTCAACTGTGCTGAATAGCTTGAAATGGAAATGTTTTTCACAATTAAACTGTATTTACATTTAAACTGCATGCTTATGGTAAACTGAATTGTTTAAAATAGAACTATTTTCATAAATAACCTACAAAGATTGATATGCCATAAAACCCAACTAACCTAACCTTATTCAAGGCAACGTGTAGTATGATGACCAGTAAACTAGGCCAGCAGATCATTTTTAGTGACTTCAATTATAAATAGGTGCTCCAGATTTCTGACATTGTATCGTGCCCATCGAGTGTCCTGGGTATAACACCAAACTTCATTTGGCGGCGGGGCTCAATTTCTAGAGCTTTGGGGAGTCTAGAACACCTCTTCATTGCAACTACTCACCGGGTCCACTCGGTCCCGAAGTGGTAGTGCCCGTTAGAGTCTTATCTCTGAATTAAATAGATCTATTTTGAAAGTTATTAGTATTAAATAATAATAAGTAAAGTTGGCGACCTTAATCGAGGATGACCCGAAGGCTCCCTTTCCAATAGCTACTACACGACGATGTAGTGAAGGCCGTTATTCCATTCACTGAATTACTCCACTTTACCCTAGATCCTTACCTTATAATGCTGAGAGTTAAGCAATGTGGCATCAAGTACCATTTTTTTGTGTCTTTGGTTTGACCCGAACTGGGATTGCCCAGACCATTGACAAACACTCTACTCATTAGGCCAAACTTGAAAACAAATGATATTTATTCAATACAAATAGTTTTTTGAAATCATACAACTGTGTAAAAATTATCAGTATTAAGTAAAAACACTTGATGATATAACTGTGCAAATTGTATTGTATCATATGAAATATTCCAGTATGCCGGCAAATGGAGCATTGAAAATATAGTCATGAATCCAATTTTGGTATTAAATAACCCATTAGGTGTTGATATGCCATTAATCAAACCAGGATATAAATAGTTATGATTACAATCAAACATTTACAAATGAATCAAATTTTGGCATTAAATAACCCACAAGGAGTTGATACGCCGTTAGGCAAATAAACCAAACTTGGTCCAGTCAGCTGGAGCTATAGAATACACTCCCCCCCCCCGGAGTAACGATTGTCCTGAATATGACACTAAACAATTTGCTAGTGAGCTTCCAGTAATGCTGTTGCTTTGGGGAATGCAGAGTACCCCTTCATTGCCATCGCTACCAGATCCACTCTGTCCAGGGGTGGTAGCACCTTATCGGCTCCTATCTATGGGTCAAATAGAACTAAACTGAACTTTTACTAAACTTAACTGCTTGAAATAGGGTTATTTTGACATTGAAATTGTGTACTTTTGCAGAACTGAATTGTTTGAAATTTAATTCGGTGTTAAATGACTGAAAGGGGTTGACACGCCGTAAAAACAAAACTACCAGCCAAACAAACCAAACAACTGGCCTTGTATCAGACTATACTTTCACTGTTTATTTGTAATCAACGAAGGGATTGAACGTTTAGATATTTTTAATTCAATATATTATCTTCATATCACAAGGTTACATATACGATTATATCAATATTTTGTGTACCGTGTATATTCATGTATAAGCAGACTCCTAATTTGTTTGTCTTGGTTTATTTGTTTAATTGGCATATCAACTCCTTATGGGCAATTAAATGATTGATTAGAATCTCAATATTCCTTTGTCCTTTTTTTCTATAATCATTTGCTTGCGCAGTTATTGATTGATTGATTTTATGGCATGTCAACTCATCTAGGGTTATTTTATGTCTCGAGATTATTTCCTGTTGTTGTGTAAGAGTTTGGTGGAGTTGCACTGGGTTTTCTGTAATTATGTATTCTTATTTTCTATATTTTCTAATACAAATAATTTTCCCACACCTGTATAGTTTCAAGTAACTAATAACAAACCTTAGTAATAATTTGATAAATAATATATACTTTCAATTACTATAATACCGTATATACTTGAATAATTTTCACACACCTGCGTGGTTTCAAGTAACTAATAACAAACCTTAGTAAATAATTGAACAGTTCTATTTGACCAAGAGATGAGACTCTAACTACTACTACTATCACTACCAATCATAGTCAGAGTAGACCTGGCAGTAATAGCAATGATTGGTTTGTGTTGATGGCTTATCAACCTTTGTAGGTTATTTACTGCCAAATCCTTTTTATACATATATATTAAATATATAAGATTCGATTGGGTTCGATTCGGTTTGGTTTAATGGCATATCAACCTTTGTAGGTTATTTAATGTCAAATCCTTTTGATACATGTATATTAAATATATAATTTCTAAACCAAATTTCAAGATAACATTTTTATACGAGCCTGAGCTCATTTTTTTCACGCAGTTTTCTATCCACTACAAATAATTCTATTTTCTAGAAATCATTTGTTTGCCACATGTTTTCGGGTATTGCTATTTAACACTAACTATCATATTATTTGTTAAGGCACGGTTTAATGATCAAACAGTTCTATTTCAAACAATTCAGCTTAACATGTCATTTCTTTGCACTCATTTTAGATGTCAAAGTACAGAGCTTAAACGTCAAATAGGGTTCTATTTATAAGTCAAGTAAAACTATCAGGTGCTACCACTCCGAGCCAGAGTGCAGGAGCCTCAGCCTTAGATTGTTTAGTGCCATTTACCAGGACACTCGTTAGTGGAGTCTTACTCCTCTGCAGAAATGCCGTTGGTGTATTCTACAACCTTAGCCGACTGAGCATAATAGTGGCAATGAAGGAGTACACCACACTTCTTTGAATTTCACCAACAGATGCAGTTTGGTGCCATGCCATACTCAAGATATTCATTTTTAGAGAGATCTTATTCTTCTGCAAGGGACATAGTCAGAGAATCGTAAGCCCAACCGACAGGGTATAGTTCTTGATTTATGATCACAGAATCAATTAATTTAAGGAATTCCTTTTTGAAACTGACTCAGTCTTTTTTATTCTATTTACCCAACCCCTCCGCTCGGGCTGGATATGACACAAGGTCAATTTTTAAGCGGAGATTAACAGGTTTGAATTCAGAGTTTTCCTTCTCCTAGACTAGTTGCCACACCAAGGCTGAAGAACCTAGTCTGCCCTACTATTTACCCATAGCTGAAGGGAGAATTATTAGATTCATACCTTTCCCAAGGGTATTAGTGCTATGTGAAATGCAATCAGTCTCGTCCAGGATTTGAACCTACGACGATAACCATTACACCATGGGCACTCAGTCTTTTTTATTGTTTAAATTTCAAGCTAAAATTTTTACTTCGCTTTGTCATCAGAGCTTAGAATATACGGACTGTAGCCCCTACTAAAAGCTAAGACCCCAATTTAAAAAAAGGTGTCTTGTATATGACACTAAACAGCATCTGATGAATAGGATCCAGTTCTGGCGTGCTGGTTAATATGGAGTAGCCCTTCTTTGCCATTACTTCCAGGTCCACTCTAACCCGGAATAGTAATACTTGTTAAGGTACCATCTATGAATCAAATAGATTTGTTTAAAGATTATTTGTATTCGATAGTTTTTTGTTTGCACATTGTCCAAAGAAATAAAATGTAAATCTGTACTTACAATGAATGCGATTCCATTGACAAAAAATAACTTTAGGCGAGCTGACATGCCATTTGATTCAATCATTCATAAACTTATTATTCATGTTTTGGTTAATGCAAGCTTTTTCAGAAAATGTAGGTCTTCATAAGTTGACTTATACACGAGTATATTTTTGTCTATTATGCTACGTACAAAGATACTAATTATAATTTTCTTTTCTTTTTTTATTGCAGGGTATAAAAACTGCCAAAATGGTCGAACAAACATATACTTTGCATTATTTGGGCTGTTCAGTGTTGTCCAAGGGGACTACAGGATTAGGAGTGATTCAAAAGCCCTTAAAAGAACTTTACTTTAGCTTCCGCAAGAAACAGACTAAGACCCCAATCGAGGTATACATGCAAATAACCCGTGAAGGGCTTAACATGCTAACACCGGACGGTAATAGCCAAGGCCATCAATTGAAGAGCACGCTTTACAAGTTTCAGCAAGTGAGTTATGTGGAAGCTGTACAATTCATAAGCAGAAGCAACAGTCGAAAAACCCAATATGCCTTTATGCCTCTGGATGAGAAACGCACGGTTAGCTCCCCTGAAAAGCTTTTATCAACACTTGAGAAAAAGAATAGCTATTTACTGAAGACGAGCCACCAACCGATTGTCGTCTGTTTGATGCGAAGGCAAGCCGGTGTCAAGGCGCTCGACTGCCACGTCTTCATTTCGCTTTCATCGACCGACGCTTTGAAAATTGTTGACTCGTTCACTCACATGGAACAGCTGTCTTCTCAAAACGAGTACAAAGGAGACTTTCGTTCGGCCCCCCAGAAAGCCAATGCACCACCGACCGGAAACCAGTGGGACGGAGGCTACAGACCTGACTACCGCCCTTACCCAGATCATGGTTACCCCACAGCGGGAATGTCTGACCCCAGTTACCCCCATGACGGCCGGTACCAGCTAAGAGACGAACATTTTAGAGGAAGTACAGGACCGGACAAACCAACCAAAGCAAACGACCAGCCCTTATCTGCATCTTATGGTGGGTTGCACTATCACTCCAGCCACCCTCTGCCTGCAGCAGCTGCTGGTGGACCAATACAGAATTACCCACCGAGAGGCTACGGTGACATCCATGAGCGAGGGAGACCGATATCTTCGTACTTCGGCCAATCATCTTCGCCACAACAAGCTCATCGCCAGCCGCCAATGTCTTCTTCATCTCAAAATTTGCCTATCAACCATTCCAGAGGTAGCTCTTACGAGGATAGGGTGAAGGATTACCCACCTGATCCTCGTTACAATTACCAGAGATACGAACCACCGCCAACATCTCACAGCCAAGATGACCAGCTATGGAATGCATCTCGGTTTTCACCCTACAGCCGTCAAACAAATGATGACGGACGGCCCTTGTCACTTGCCCACGCACCTCAAAGCGGCTATAACCATCCAGGGGTTAATAACATTTCGCCCATGGGCAGAGCTGACCCACGCCAGGCATTGTCTACCACTGACCTACCCTCACAAATCACGAGAAATTCTGGAATAAGTGGCGGTCCGTACAACCACATGCACGAAGCAAGCCAAGTCCCAAGACGCGAACCTCGTCCAGCCTCCCCCACCCACAGCGGACCCACATTTTCTGCGTCAAACCTAGAGAGCAGACAACAGCTTGACGAAAGCCCCGGTGGATCAATAGAGGGTCATGGCAAACCCGTGGCCAAAGTGCCTCCTCACAAAATTGCCGGCGTTAAAGTCTTGCCTTCGTCTTTCGAACTGCCCAAACGACCCACTTCGCCAAAACCGACATACAAAACGAATGATGATGATTTATTTTGGGAAAAACAGAAGGCACAGTTTCGAAACCAGCAGCCCGCGAATAACAATAACGGTCCCAGCAATAGACATTCTAGTCACTACCCGGCCAACAATAATTACGGTGACTATCAACATCAGGGTGCGACTGTAATCAATACGAAACCGGCGAATTACAACCAGTCTTCTGATTACTATCGCAACACCTCAGGGCTCCCGATCAGCCAGTCGGAAATTTACAGTCAATATAACAATAGGTACACGCAAAATTACGGAAACCAAAATGGTCAACCCAATCTCCTCCAGGATCGCAGGTATGCAGGGGGAGATTTTGGCGGGCCAAGCGCTATGGAGAGAAGACCACATTCGTACTATGATGGCGACCAACCAAAAACAGGCGGGGACAAAAGAAAACCTGAGCCGAGCAGAGAAAATGGCGATGATATGATGCGAAAAAAGGAAGCCGAGATCGCTTCCATGTTTCAGCACATGGAAATTCCTAGTGGAAATGCAAGACTCTCGCGTTATGCATCCCAAACCGATCTGAACTTTGAACAATCATTAGGATATTATCCTTAATTAATATTATTACTATTAATATTAATTTCTATAAAATCAAATAATCACATGAAAGAAAAAAAAATCCAAACCTCGAATTTTCACACATGATAAATATAACCTGCTTTATATTATAATAATCGAATCGGAAATGCCCTGTAGTCACTTACGAGGCTGAGATAAGGCCAGAAATATAAGCCACCTAATGAGAATCAAATTCACTAACAATCTGCTCGACTTGTGCTTAAGATATGCTGTAAGCACCGAATTTAATCAGCGTTCAGTTCTGAAATGGGTGACTAGTAGCAATAGGTACTATACACATGTATGCTAGACTAAGCAACACTTACTAAATAACAAGTTAAGCTGCAATAAGTCTGTTTAGTACTTAGAGGGGTGACCACTTATCAACAACAGCTACCTGTAAGCAACCTAAGGCCTGTGTGCCAGATAAACCAAAGCTGAGTAAATAGCACAAATATTATCTTCTGATCTAGTCATGCTGCAAGCACTGATTCCCATGAGATCACTGAAGTTAAGCAGTGATAAGTTTGTTCAGTACTTTGAAGGGTGACCACTAATTAACAGCAGGTTCTGTAAGAAATCAGAGGCATGTGTGTCAGACTAAGCAAAGCTAAATGAACAAGTTTATTGAATGAGTGACCACTTAGTCCGGCACACAGGCCCTGCTCTTACTAAGCAAAGCTTAATAAATAACAATTATCATAGGCAGGTACAAAGTTAAGCATTAATGAGCCTGTTTAATACTTAGATGGGTGACTACTTAGTAATGGCAGGGTCTGTCAATAAAAACAATGACCTGCCAACCGTAAAACCACATACCTTTCAGGAAGGCATCCTCACAACTTTTGACATTTTTAGAGTATTGGACAAAAAAGTGAAAGGACTAAAAAAAAAAAAACAAAAAAAAAACAATTTTTTGTTATTGCCACAAATTCTAATCAATTTCCAATGACTTAGACACACACAGGTAGTTATTATTTTCCTTATCAATGCCATAATTTTATTTTAAAAATTCTCAGAAATTTCCTTTTTTAGGTGGTATTTATAGGAATTTTCTTTTTTAAGAATCAAGATTGTTTTTCACTACAACTAAAAGAACTTTGACTGCAGTTATCAAAGAAAGTAATCACTTCCTGGATGTGTTTAAATTTCATTAAAATTTGAGATAATAAAAAATGGTTAAGTTTTTTCACTATTTTTTGGTGCGGGTCAAAGGCTGTAAATAATGACAGCAGTACGTTATGGTTCCATTTTCTGTCATATGGATGTCCAAACGGGCAAAAAACTATATGTATAAATACACAAAGAAGTTATGAATAAGACCTGTGTATTTGGCGAATCAAAGCTTCGTAAATAAGTACAAGATATGGAAAAATTTAATCATTTTAATTTAAAATAGGACATATTTGTAGTGTGGATACTTGGGATTTTATCGATTACAATGTGATACCTTTCTTCGAACATGAGAGTCACTATATTACTATATACATATATTTTTCGGGTCCATTTTTGACATCATAAACCTACCATGAAGAGATGTTTTTTTTCCCCAAAATCCATTCTAAGACGCCTTTTAAATATTTTCCCCCGTTAACCAGCCTACAATATCTCCCCTTGTAAAATTTACCCTACGATACGTTCCAAAATGCATTTACCGACACTAGAAGTGTATATTTCTTGATTCTTTGATACTTTTTTCCTTTTCAATTTTAGCAATGAAAATAAATGAATGGATGAAATTTTTATATAAACAATTCTATCTATGTTAATAACAATATCAATGCAGAAAATGACTGGGAAAAAAATTGAAAGCATAATCTCATTTTTTTCTTTTTATTAAATGCCCAAAAGAAAAGGTACTACTTTTTCAGGTGTCATTTCAATGTGTTTTACATGATACATTTATCACACAAAGTGTGTGTGTGTGTGTGTGTGTGTGTGTGTATATATATATATATACACACACCGTGTGTACTCGTGCTAAGGTCGAATTTTGAAGATCTAATTTGTAAAGTAATAATTTTGTCAATTTAAAGTTCAAACTTAACGGAAGGGTCAAAGAGCAATGTCTGGATTCAAAAATTAATTCTATAAATAAAAGATTTCGTAATCAAGGGTCATCTTATGTATCGTAGGTTGTCTCAAAATACTGGGCGGTTTTATAACATATTCAAAATGTCAAAATCAGTCATTATTTTTTAAAACAACCATATATATAACCCAAATTTACAACAGAGTTATAAAAAAAAATACGTTGCTACAGTATCATGAAGCATGACCCTTCGCCATACAAAGCAAAAGAGAGGAGTAACTTAGGTAGACTACTCTACTTTATCTCTTTCTCCGCTCACAACGTTTTACACTAATGTCTTTCTTTTTTAATTTCTACTTCCTTCTAACTTATTCTTTCTTCGCTTTCTTTTTCGTTTATTTAAAATTGTTTTGAAAGGATTTCAATCGACATATGCTCCTGTGTTCTCAAGTCGTCAACATGACTGATGCCACCAATCTCAAACTAATCGACAAACAGAAGTGCAGACCTACACGTAAATAATCACGTCATTTTTTACGGGTACTGTGCAAAATCAATATAAACTTTCTTAATGCTTATTCATCGGAGCATGAACAAAGTCCAACATGTCTCATTATATTTTATCTTTAACATATATATATATATATATATATATATATATATATATAAATGTTTACACTTTCGAAAAATGTAAATAGATTGTTTTCTGTTTTTATTAAAAAAAAAAAAATAATGACTATATTTGGTGTGATAGAAAGCGGGAACTCATTTATCAGACACGATGTTATGATCAAGACTCTCTCGCCATCCATGTCTATGGGTCATCACTTTTGGCAGGTCCTCTACTCGGCATTTAGTGTCTGCACAAAGCTGATGAATGTAAATTTTTGCTGGTCAGAATATACTGGTGTGTCCATGTGTAGGAGTCCATAGGAGAACGTCGCTTCTGAGTTCGTCCTTACTTCTGAAACATGTCTTGCTCGTCTTACTTGGATGACTTGTCAGATAGGAGGTAAGTGGCCGAGCAGCTGTTGTTTTATCGGGTGCTGCTTCCAGGATTTGTTCAAAACAGTTCAAGTCCCATCTAGCTTTTTCTTCCGGTGTTTCCAAGTGGTGCAATCATACAGTAGTACGGACAGTTACAGCTTGGTAGAAGATACGATGTAGCATGTAACAGTCACCCAGTCGGTGGGACTAAGAATATACTAAATACATCCCCTGCCGAAGATCTCCTCAAAAAAAGTGTCCTAGGTATAATATTAAACTGCATCCAGTAGTGAGAGGAGTTGTAGCATCGATTAGGATCCCATATATGAGTCAAATAGATCTATTTGAAAATGAATTATAAGTATTAGATAGAAATACTTGAAACTATATAATTATAGGCAAACAAATGATGAATGAAAATAGTTCTTTGAAGCCACATGGTTGTGTGTAAATTATTAATATTGAATAAGAATACTTGAAACTTTACAAGTGTGTGTAAACAAATGATTATTATAACAGGCAAAAAGTGCGATTTAAAAAATAGTCTCAATGGAACGTTGAAAATATTGTTATGATTGTAATGAAACATTGACGAATGAATCAAATTTGGGTATGAAACAACCCATGAAGAGTTGATATGCCGTTAAAAAAAGCAAAATAGAGTTATAAGAAAAGATTTAGAAATGAATCAAATTTTGGCATTAGATAACACATAAGGAGTTGATATGCCGTTTAACAAATAAACGAAACCAAATTTATCAATGGGTCACAAATAGATATGTTTAAAAATGATTGGATAGGATGGATGGAAACCATATAACTGTGCAAACAAATTATTATGAAATTATTGAAATACAAGGGATCGTTGAAAATATAAATAATTATCACACTCAAACATTTACAAATGAATCAAATTTCGGCATTAAATAACTCGAAGAGTTTGTATGCCGTTAAACAACAGAACCCAAGAAAAGGGAAGAAATGAGCACTGTCTCGGAAAATAATCCCAAAAAAATGCTCCTCCTAAATATCGTGCCAGCAGCATTTCATCCCCACTGAACAACTAAAACTAAAATTAAACTTCTCGTCAGGAAACATCACTTTTCATTGTTCCTTAGTCTAAATCATTTTTTTTTTTATTGGTCCACTCATTGCAAATTTTCTTGTGAACATCAGAGGGGATGCTTCTTTCGGAACCAATGTGACACTATCCTGTCCTAGATGGTTGGCCTAAAGGCTGATACAAGAAAGTGGGTAGGAAATGCCTCTTGCAGACATTCATCTGTGACATGTTTGCGTGCAGTCCATCTTTTCGTGGGCCAAATTGCTGGTGGAAGGACTACTATCACTAATACACAGAGAAAGCGAAATTATCAGTGCGTATCCAAGAGATACAACCTAAGATGTAACCCTACGTGAATAAAAGTATCTTATAATATCAAAGACGGAGTTGGTTTTTTTTTGTGTGTGTGTGTGTGTGTGTGTGTTTTACTGTTACCACGATCCGATTACTTTCTTTATGTTCTATATCGATGAAATTACCAGAGTGATCGATATTTACACAGTTATCTAGAAGTACATATACCCGGACGTTTTTCAACTATTTAGGTTAGAAAAGTTCTCGAACGTAGGGAAACCAAGATTCCCAGAGTTAATGCCTCTCGGAAAAGGCAACGACGGTTTGTAACAATTATTTTTTTTACCATTCTGGTCGTTTATTAGCGATGGGTAAAATAGCATTAAACACTATATTTACCAACCCCTCTGGATGGAGAATGATTGGATTCATACCTTTCCCAAGGGTATTAGTGCTATGTGAAATGCAATCAGTCTCGTCCAGGATTTGAACTCGTATCGCCGTGTCCATTTCCTACGGCGATAACCACGGGCACCTCCTTAAACACTTTATGAGTGATAGAATACGCCGAAGACTGAGTGTAGTCCATTTCGTTGGCCGGGTAAACGAAATTAGCCAAGGGCATGCAAGTGTTACAACTTTCCCGAGAAAGCAGTGAGATGCAACTGTAATGTATATTATACGTCTAAGACGTGCCCGTGGTGTAATGCTTCTCGTCGCAGGATATGGACACGGCGACACGAGTTCAAATCCTGGACGCGGTTGATTGCATTTCACATAGCACTAATACCCTTGGGAAAGGTATGAATCCAATTATTCTCCCTCCAGCTATGGGTAAATAGTAGGGCAGACTAGGTTCTTCAGCCTTGGTGAGGCATCTAGTCTAGGAGAAGGAAAACTCTGAATTCAAACCTGTTAAACTCTGCTTAAAAATTGACCTTATGTCATATCCTGCCCGAGCAGAGGGGTTGGTAAATATGATTATACGTCTAAGACGGGAGTTTTTTTTGGGGGGGGTCTTTCTTTCTTTCTTTCGCAACAATCGAATCACTTTCTTTTGTTTCTACTTTCATGAAGTTAAGAAAGTGGATGGAAAGACCCCCCCCAAAAAAAAATCTCCCGTCTTAGACGTATAATATACATTACAGTTGCATCTCACTGCTTTCTCGGGAAAGTTGTGACACTTGCATGCCCTTGGCTAATTTCGTTTACCCGGCCAACGAAATGATGGATTACACCCAGTCTTCGGCGTATTCTGTCACTCATAAAGTGTTTAATTTTATTAACTCGTGCTTTTACAGTTCGATAATGATTTACCATATTCTTGCTCAAGAAAAACAATCACAGAATATTAGGAAAGTGAGTAAGGAATTATCGAAGTGGCTATTGGAGATATAATCACACACTGACACACAAAATTGAGAACTAATCAAACAATTCTTACAATCAGCCCAGTCGGTGAGGGATTTAAAATTCTGTATTCTCCTTCAGAGGGTTCATCATCATGTCACGGTATCAGCACGGATATTTCTGACCCTATCTCGCCACACCTCCATAATGTCCATTGCTTCCGGCAGGTCCTCAAGACTACATCTCGTAGTGGCACAGAGCTGCTGTATGTCGGTTCGAGCTGGACGTCTTGCCTTTGCTCGTCCATGTGAAGGGGTCCACAGGAGTACATCACTTATGAGCTCGTCCCTACTTCTCCAGCAGTGTCCCACATGTCTTGTTCGTCTAATTTTGATAGTTTTCGTAATGGGTGGTAGGTGGCCGTACAGCTGCTGCTTTATAGGGTGTTGTCTCCAGGACGACTCACTAAAAAGGAGTGTCCTAAGTAAAGCTCTATTTCTGGCATTGCTATGAGTCGCCGCTGGTCTGGAACAGCAGTACATGGTAAAGTGCAATCTATGAGTCAAATTATCATCATCATGTCGTGCTGGTAGCAAGGATATCCCTGACCCTCTCTCGCCACTTTTCCCTATCGTTCATCGCCTCTGGCAGGTCTTCGGGGCTACATCCCGTATCCTCACAGAGCTGCTGTATGTAGGTTCGGGCTGGTCGTCCTGCTTTTGCTCGGCCATATGTGGGAGTCCATAGGAGTACATCACTGCTTCTCCAGCAGTCACCTACATGTCTGGTTCATCTAACTTGGATAGTTATCGTGATGACAGGTAGGTGGCCGTATAGTTGGTGCTTTGTGGGGTGTTGCCTCCAAGAATTGTTCAGTATTGCTCGCAGCATTCTTGTGTAATTGCCGTCTAGCTTTTTCTCCAGCCGTTTTGTTAGCGTTCAAGTAGTGCATCCATATAGCAGTATCGATACGACTGCTGCTTGGAACAAACTGCGTTTCATTTTATCGGTCAGGTCTGACTTCCATATGATCGATAGTTTATCGATAGCTGTCCATGCCTTCGTTAGCCTCGTGTCGATGTCTTTTTCGGTTGATGAGACACTGTTTCCTAGGTAGGTGAACTTGTCAACCAGTTTCAGAGAGCTTCCGTCTAGTGTGGAAATGTCGCCTGTTTGATTAAAGCACATGTATTCAGTTTTATATGCATTGACATGGAGTCCAATGCCTGCAGTGGCTTGTTCCAAACTATGCAGTAGTGTTTCGGCTTGGTTGGGTGTATTTGCCAGAATCGCTCTGTCATCGGCGTAGTCGGCGTCGGTAAGTGTTTTTATGGGCTACCTTCTGCTTCTTTTCTTTGTTAGCTCGAATCCGTTTTCTTCGATTTTATCAATCGACGTTCTAAGTACGTAGTCTAGACAGATGATAAAGAGGTATGGGGCTAGCGTGTCCCCTTGCAGTACTCCTGCTACAATGTCGAAGTATTCTGTGTCTCCATCCAGTGAACATACTTTCACTTTAGTGTTTCTATAGAGAATCCTTATTGCTGCGACGGTCTCTTTTGGTACGCCGTGTGCTAGTAGGATTTGTTCCATCTTCCCTCTGTGAATGGAATCAAAGGCCATGGTAAAGTCGACAAATAGTATTGTCGCCTGTAGGTTTTTTGCCCATACGCCTTCAAGGATTCTACGGATGGTCAATATTTGTGAGGTCGTGGATCTATTTCTTCGGAAGCCATTTTGATTTTTCCTAAGAATGTTGTCAATTTTGGGTTCTATGTGGTTTCGTAGTAGGGCATTGTAAATTTTGGCTGCGATGGATGTAAGTGTTGCAGTGTCGGAGCAGTATGTCGTCGAATTGTCTGGTCTTCCATACTTCTGGAGGAAACTCGTCAAGCCCTGCGGCTTTCTCATTTTTAATTTTTCTATGAACTGAGTCGAGTTCTTCTTGAGTGAACGGTCCTAGTTTAATGTCCAATTGCTTACTAATAATTCTGGTGATTGGTTCATGTGTAACTTTCGGTGGGTTTCCTAGTAGATTTTTGAAATGCTGTTTCCACAGTTTTATTCTTTCTTGTTGGTTTGTGGTTTTCAATTTAGCTTTGTTTGTGCTCTTCCTTCTACTCACTTCGTTTACCGTTGGCCAGGCTATCCTAGTTTGCCTATCTTCCACTGAGTCTCTAATCTTATCTATCTGATTTTGATAATTCAAATTGGACTGTTTAAAAAGTATTCCAACTAGATAAAAATTCTTAATACCATATAATTGTAATTTATTTGTATAATGAATAGTTATGTAAAGTTATAACTGTTTACTAAAGATTATTATTAGTAATAAAAACCGGACCATAAGCCTAATGACTAGAGTGTTCGCCAATGGGCCGGGAGACTGGGGTTCAATCCCAGGTCGAGTCATATCAAAAATGGTACTTGATGGCGCCTTGCTTAACACTCAACATTATAAAGTAAGGATCAATGGTAAAGTGGAACAATCCAGGGAAAGGAGTAGCACCCTCCCCTACACATCGGTATAGTAACTATTAAAAAGGGAGCCGTCAAGTGACCCTCGACTAAGGTCGCCAGCTTTTTTATTATTATTAGTTACTTGAAACCTTATATTACTGTGCGCAAATGACTATTATTAAATAGAAATAATTACTTGAAAACATTATTAGTATTAGATAGGAATACTTGAAACCGTACAACTGTGTGTGTGCAAATTATCATATCATATTTACCAACCCCTCCGCTCGGGCAGGATATGACACAAGGTCAATTTCTTAAGCGAAGTTTAACAGGTTTGAATTCAGAGTTTTCCTTCTCCTAGACTAGTTGCCTCGCCAAGGCTGAAGAACCTAGTCTGCCTTACTATTTACACATAGCTGGAGGGAGAATAATTGGATTCATACCTTTCCCAAGGGTATTAGTGCTATGTGAAATGCAATCAGTCTCGTCCAGGATTTGAACTCGTATCGCCGTGTCCATTTCCTGCGATGATAACCATGTGTGTGCAAATTATTCATATTAGAAATAGATAATTGATAACATAGAACTGTGTTAAAAAAACTCACAAGAAACATTACAAAAAATGTAACTACAAATGTACAATGAGCATAATTGCCAAAGACTAGGTATAAAAACCCCTGAGAGATTAACATGTTAAAATCAATCTTGCAGTGATGACACCCAAAGAACATCTTCCCTTTTAAACCAAAGAATCCAAAGAGCCGACCCTTTTGCCGCCACCAAGAATTTCAAATATCTAAGCGTTTTCTGCAATTTTTTTAGCCAGGATCTCAAGTTAGAAAAGCCCACGAATATATGTAATCCAGATTTTTAAAAGTTAATAACTCTCGATGAAGGCCACGACGGGATGCAACAGAAAAAAATTTTACCGTCCAGCTCGTTTCTTAGTATAATGAATTTCTGAATTCTTAAAAAATTGCTAATAGTGATTCTGGGTTTTCAACCGCCCGTATCTGAGGCCGGGTCTCGTCGGTCTTACAAGACCCAAGCATATGCAATAGCAAGGTTGTCTGGAAGACTAATGCCAAGAGCACAATAGCTAACAACTTCTAGAATTACTTTGAACAAAGTGACAGCAATAAAAAAATAATTATAAATTTCTAGAAAAGATCAGGAAATATTAGTTTGCAATACATCTTATAAATGAAATAGTTAATTTTTCAAACTTCGCATACATAAGAGATCGGAGTAATTAGCTGACTCCCTATGAAAATAAAATATGGCAGGTCAGATTATGGAGCTCCTTGGGTTGTGTAATGGTTTGCACACTAGACTAGCAAACTATCACGAGTGAGTTCGAGTCTCATTGGGCAGCCCGTTACAATGACTTTGTGTCACATCTAAGCCAAAAAAAAGCTTAGTAAATTACAACAGGTCAGATGAATGTGAATTGCCTCGTAGTAAGCAAGTCACCCGAGTGGGGGGGGAGTGCAAAAGAGTTTATGTCCCTTCGGCATTCCTATTCAGTGGTGCTTCACGCACCCGGTAATAAACCCAGCTTTTAGGCGAGGGGACAGGTGCTGCCTGATAGAAAGGCCTCCTGCATGGGAGCAGGTAAGTAAAAATTGAGTTTAAAATGGAATTCTATTCACAAACACTCACGAGGGTCGATCAATAAATAAAGGGGATGTTTTGGAAAAAAAAAAGTAAAATAGATTTTTTTCTTAATTTTTTTTTTCAATAAATGTAAAATCTGCATTGTTTGGAATCTGTTTATAGCAAAAATTATTCTAATCTAGCAAAAATATTTGTTTTGAGGCTATTCAAAGCAGGTTGCTCCAGGTTTGAACAGAGGTCTGATCTCAATTTTTTGAGTGACTGAAAATTACAAAACATATGAAGTCTACTGAATGTGTACTGGAAAGAATGTTTTTGTCCAAAAATATGTATAAATGAGCTAAAACGTGAATTTTCAACTACGAACTAAAGTCAAAAAGATTGTCCATGAAGTGGAAATATACAGAGTCTCCGGTAATGAAAAAGTTCCGGGTGCAGCAGTCAGTAAAGAAGGTCATGCTAACAGTCTTCTGGAACATGGGAGGACCCATCAATATTGATTTCCTTGAAAAAGATACGACTGTAAATGACATATCCTATTGTCAACTCTTTGGGCAATATTTCACCTTATTTATTGAATGATCTTCCTATATATATATATATTATCCAACACCAAGTCAGCCGATGGTTGGAACCATTCTATTTTCGGATTTTCTTTCTACAATATCCATGTAATTCAAAATCCAAAAGAGAGCTCAATGTAAAATAATAAATTGAATTACAAAGCAACTTCATTAGAAATTTCTCATTATTTCTTCGTCTGAAGATGCAGATCTAACATTTTAAAAATATAGGGTCTGTTGAAATAAATATTATTACAAAAAATAGGAGTAATTTTAAAGGTTTTCTTTTATATATATATATATATATATATATATACACGAGGCGGTTCGTGATAATGTACAAAAAGTATATTTAAATTCACTATTCAAATACAAGTACCGTAAATTGCGCCAAAAGTCAACCTGAAAAAATTTTCTTCAAACGTAGATTTCGATTTATACGGCAGAGCAAAAATCCAAATCTTTACCACAGTGTGGTCAACCATTGATCAAGGTTTGGATTTTAGCCCTGCTGTATAAATTGACCCCTAGTTTAATAGTACTGTGGTCTGGATGGTCTCGATTCTTCCTCTGATTTCCAATTCCCTTCGTCCCTTCTTCTGGGTTTTGGAGAACGTTCCAAGTGTACCATCTACAATTGGTATCACTAAATTGGTGGTCAGCGAGAAGGACAAAATCCACGACATGGAAAGTTCCCCTCCCCCTTTTTTGTTAATTCACAATTAGTCTAGTCTTCTGACCGGGATTTAGTGATTCGTTTGTATCTCAAAGCATCGGCAAATTTTATGTGTCTCATTTTCTAGGACAGGTTTTGGTTTGTAACATTTGTAAGCATGATCAAATTTTAGTCTCTGGCACAATTCCTAGTAGAACACCTTTCCCACCCGTTTATACCTACATTTTTATTCCTTTTTGCTACATTTGCTTATGTGATTAACTGTTTCATATCCGTCGCTATATTCTTACACCTATTCTTCGGTGTATAATCAGTGACGCATTTCTTAGGTAAAAGGCATAGTCAAATGTATCCCGATGGTGTACCATGACATTAACTACGGGGTGGAATGATAAAATTGTCGCCTTAGAAAAGACATTGTTCCATTTCCGTTTAATGAAAACCGGTTTTCTTTTTTTGTTGCAGGCCATCTACTAGTTGGCCAGTGGTGTACAAATCCCAAGAGCGATAGGAGCCTTCTATCATGTCTGAAAGTGACATAGTGTTCAACGAGCAAGATCGGAGATGCGCCGCTGTACAACTCATGCTCTATACCGATCCAAGTTATGACAACAGGACCATTGCCAGTACCCTCAAAATGCAAATCTGGATTGACACGAATAACAGGGACGTGCCCAGGGTGATGAAAACAAAGTTTCCGGCTACAGTTATGATCTTTGGTGTGGTTTCAAGTGAAGGCCACATCATGCCACCTCACATCTTCGAAGTCGGCTTGAAAGTCAACACCAAAGTGTACCTGGATGTGCTGAAGAGTGTGGTGCTCACCTGGTGCAATCAGGTGGCCGGTGACAGACCCTGGGTGTGGCAGCAGGACTCAGCGCCGGCCCACAAGTCCAAAGAGACCCAGGCTTAGCTTCAGAAAGGGTGCTACGACATTGTACCCTTCTCTCACTGGTCCCTCCTCCTCCGACCTGAACCCGCTGGACTACTTCGTTTGGTCATACGTCGAGAACATCACCAACATGACCTCCCACAACACCAAAGTCAGCCTGATCGCCGCCATCCGCCGAGTATTCACCGAGCTCCCACCGGCGCTTGTGAAAAAGGCATACTCCCAGTTCCGAATCCGTATCGAGGCGGTGATTGAGGCTGAAGGCGGCTACATTGAATAGATGTCAGCTTTACTACATAATCAAGTTACCTGAATTGATTTTTATAAAAATAAAGCTGTTGTTTTCTTTATGACGACAATTTTATCGTTCCACCCTGTAAGTTGTTTATTTTCAAATCCCAGTAATGTTCTTTTTTTTTAATTTCTGGGAGTTTTGTCGAGTGGAATTTTATGCTATTTCGTAAAATCCTGCAAAACTAAAAAAATATATATGAATAAATAACCAAAATTTAACCTATACAGTAAACAAAAAGAAAGAGTGTCGCTATAAATTTCACTTTTATGTAATAAAAACTTAATTTTGAAAAAGTGAAACACGTAAATTTGATTTTCCCTATCATACCCCTTTTTTGTGAGGAGGGGTAGATATCTCCCAACTTCAAGCATCTCACATGTCTAGCCACACTGAAGAGTTGTAATACAACGAAACAGTCTGTCTGTGGATGAGTATATATATTTTTTTTTTCTTTTATATATATATATATATACTGCGTGCAATCCTCAACAAGTCCTGGCGGCAACACCCAACAAGACACCAACTGTACGGCCACCTGCCCCCTATCACGAAAACTATTCAAGTTAGGCGAACCAGACATGCAGGACATTGCTGGAGAAGCAGAGATGAACTCATAAGAGATGTACTCTTATGGATCCCCACACACGGCCGCGCAAAAGCAGGACGACCAGCACGAACGTACATTCAGCAGCTATGTGAGGATACAGGTTGTTGTCCTGAAGACCTGCCTAGGGCGATGAACGATAGGGAGGAGTGGCGAAAGAGGGTCAGGGATATCCGTGCTGCCAGCACGATATGATGATGATGATGATATATATATATATATATATATATATATATATATACTGTTTTCACCCTCAAATAAAGCGTGTATGTAATATTAAGGGACAAAGATTATATTCTTCGCCGAAATAAATTCATGATAATTTAACCGTGGTTGAGTTTTCTTCCAATTACATTGTATACGCTCTGTATGTGAGTTTATTATATAAACCTGAAAAGGAATATATAACAATAGCCATCCATCGAGCACTCCCACAGATTTATATGAAATACCTCATATATTCTATATATGAATAATCCACACCCATAGTCTTCGAACGCTGACGGGATATTACTTATATATATATATATATATATATATATATATATATATATATCCTACACCAAATGTAACAACTATTATGGAAAATATGCAATTTATTAAGGCTAACCTTGTTTGGTACAAGGCCAAAAGTATGCGATACCAAGAAAGAATCGAGTTCACAATGGTATGCTAGCTGAGCTCGCTAACGATTACATCACTCGGGGGATCGTATAATGGGATAGAGATAGTATTATTCACCATTTCTGAAAATAATTGTTTGGGAAAATCTAGTAGAGTTGAGAATCTTGTTGGAACATCATCATGTTGTGTTGGTAGCACGGGTATCCCTGACCCTCTCTCGCCACTTTTCCCTATCGTTCATCGCCTCTGGCAGGTCTTCGGGGCTACATCCCGTATCCTCACAGAGCTGCTGTATGTAGGTTCAAAGCTGGTCGTCCTGCTTTTGCTCGGCCATATGTGGGGGTCTATAGGAGTAGATCACTTATGAGCTCGTCCCTGCTTCTCCAGCAGTGTCCTGCATGTCTGATTCGTCTAACTTGAATAGTTTTCGTGATAGGAGGCAGGTGGCCGTACAGTTGGTGTCTTGTAGGGTGTTGCCGCCAGGACTCATTATTAACTAATACGTTTGGTATTGTCAGCTTTCGTCCGCTCTTCAAAAGATAATGATAAAAATGATCATTGAAAGGAAGGAGCGGTGAGGTCGTCACTTAGACATTGCGACTTTGTGGGGAGAAGTCGATTTCTTAGCTTCAAGCTAAAGTCATTTTTCGACGGAGAAAGACTATTAACCTTGACTCTGATTTGTTCATTCAATAAAAAAAAGTTTTTTTTTAATCTTCTAAGATGAACATTAATTGAATAAAGATAGGTGGTATCGTGGTAATATCTTATCACAGTCTCCCCAGTCTCGCTTATTAAATGATCTTGTAGTGATTAGAAAAAGAAAATAAAGGAAATAAAATCAGTTCAAGAAGTGCAAAAATTTCCAGGAAGTGAGGGCGACGTATGCCCAGAAAAAAACCGTTCCTGCGCAAAAGAGAATTTCGACTTCATTTCAACCGCCACCGTAACACTGAACGGACTTTCTTTCAACATGTGCTGATTAGGGTTTTTTAACCTGATACCGAGCCATGTCTGCTACTAGCGAGCTGATACCACCGAAACAAGCATTACAAAAAAATACCCAAAATGGACCTATCACCCACCACTAAAAACACCGAATTTGGATGTATCAACCCCGAAAACGACTAGTGCGTTTCAACGCCTTATTTGGAAGAAACGGCTTTTCTCAAATAGTCCAGGAAGACATTCGTCGCTAAAGAGTAGCCGTGTGAAAATCCCAACAAAATAAAATTTGAAATTCAAAAAGAATAAAGTTGAAACTTGAAAAGTATCTCCATCTTCTTCCTTTTCAGCATTTACAGACAAGAAGATGCCAACGAATTAAGATGGAGTAAGAAGAAAACCAGCGGAGCCAGATATCTAAACCCAAGATCCTAAAAACCAAATAAGTTGGCGACCTTAATCGAGTGTGACCCGAAGGCTCTCTTTTCGATAGCTACTACACCAAGGTGTAGGAGAGGGCGCTACTCCTTTCCCTGGATTGCTCTACTTTACCCTTAATCCCTACCTTATATTGCAGAGTGTTAAGCAAGGAGGCATCAAGTACCATTTTTTGAGTCTTTGATATGACTCGACCAAGGATTGAACCCAGGTCTCCAGGGCCATTAGCGAACACTCTAACCATCATGCCAATGTCCCAATAACCAACAATAAATCTTCACAGCGCCTACAACCTCAATCCCACATTGTTTTGTTGTTAAGTAAAGATTAGTTGAGCACCCGTTCAAGTTCATAGAGAGAAAAAAATTTCTAGTATTTGTGTGCATGTGATTTGAACTAATTAGATCCTCAAACTCACCGCAATTTTTTTGTTTTTCGAAACATTCTATAAGAGTTCACTTTCACATTTTTGGTTGGTTGGTTTTATGGTATAAATAACTATTGTAGGTTATCAAATGCCAAATCCGGTTTATACATATATATCTAATATACATTTGTAAATTAAAGTCAACAAAGTTCAATGGTTCCAAGTATTGCTTTGTATTACCAATAATTCAATTAAACATTATTCATTTGTTTATACACAGTTAAATGATTTAACAGTTCTATTTCAAACAATTCAATTTAGCATAAGAAATTTTTTTGCACTTAGTCTAAATGTCAAACACTTTTATCTGACCCATTGTTAGGAGCCTGTCAGGTACTACCACTTCGGGTCAGAGTGGACCTGAGAGCAATGGAAAAGAAGGTTTATTCTGCACTCCCCAAAGCTCCAACACTACTGGAGCCTGACCATCAGATTGTTTCTTGACATATCCCGGATAGTCGTTGGGTGGTGGAGTCTAACCCTTCTTCAAATATGTAATCGGTGTCTTCGACCACCCAAGCCGGCTGAGCTGTTCACATTTTAATTCAATGAAGAATAACACCTAATTCCAGAATAGTTGGCGTTGGAAAAGACAAGTACCCAACTTCTGGGGGCAGTCCTTTTTTGATACTTGTTCAGGAAATGGGGGATCATTCCACGTAGAATTAGAATTTGAAAGTGAAGCCCCTTTATAAATTTAATAATTGTATTGAGTTTGAAGAAGTAATTAGTTCAAATCACACAAAAAAATCCGAATTTCTTTCAAGTTCACGGTGAACTTGAACTTGGTTTGGTTTGTTGGGTTTTATGGCATATCAATCTTTGTAGGTTATTTAACGCCAAGTCCATTTTTATGTAAATAATCTGTTCTATTTAAAACAATTCAGTTTAGCATAAGTACACAGTTTAAATGTCGAAAAACAGTTCTATTTCAAATAATTCAGTTAAGCATAAGCACGCAGTTTAAATGTAAGTACGGTTTAATTGTCAAAAACATTTCTATTTCAAACAATTCAGTTTAGCATAAGTATGCTGTTAGTTCTATTTAACCCATAGCTAGGGCCCTATCAGGTGCTACCACTCCGGGACAGAGCGGACCTGGGAGCGATGGCAATGAAGGGGTACTCCGCATTCCCCAGAGGTCCAGCACTGCTGTAACCTCACCATCAGATTGTTTAGTGTCATATCTAGGACACTCGTTAGGGAGGGTCTTACCCCTCTGCAGAGATGCAGTCAGTGTATTCTACAGCCCCAGCTGACTGGGCAATGAACTTGAACTGATGCACGTATAGAATATTACCGGTTAGTCAGTCACAAGTTTTAGTTGAAACCGTACCAGTTACGGGTTGATCCAACAAAGAACACAATATGCTTTTCTCACGGCCGCGCCCCGGGGGGATGATTTTGCCCGATTCGCCTTGTCCTAGGGGATCATCTCCCCGGCGATACCTGGTTTGCGTGGCTGAGTTCATTGCATAGTGCCTGAGGTGCTCCAATAGAGAAATGCCGAAAGAATGAAGTATTTTTGGTGACGGTTGCACATGAGCCTTGATTCGTGAAAGGCACCCAATATTAAAATGACCTTGTGTCAAATCCTACTTGGTGGGAAGTTGGATAAATATCCAACTCTACAAAGAAAAAAAAAACAAAACGAATTTCTAAAACAAATACGTACGTATTTATTTTTATTGATAACAGAAGATTTATCCTTATCGGTGGGAGCGACACTTAGCAATTTGGCGTTGGGCGCTGATCCTTCATTATCACAATTATTCCATTATGTCTAACGGTTAGTCCTCAACTCTATTATGTTCTTGTAGCCAACCATAATGAGTAGATAAGGTCCCAACCTTCACTGGTTCGATTGCTACATATCTGCAAATCTCCCAATTGCTTCTTTGAACATTTAGGACTCTAGTAACCCGGAAAGAAACTCCATAGTTCCCGAGTGAACCTCCTTGATCTAAGGCACTTTGGAAAATTAAACCCTTGTCTGTTATCTTCTGACCGTACTAGCATCGAAGACATTTGTTAATGACGAACAAAAAAAAACTAACCCTTTCATCCCCATCGATAAATCCTTTCCTTTCTATTTTATTATCTATTAAAATTTGCTGACCTCCTTAACTTGTTTAGCTATCCTTTTTATACAACTATACACATGCTTATACGCATATTCACTTAAACATGCTCACATCTACATGTATCATATTTACCGAACCCCTCCGCTCGGGCAGGATATGACACAAGGTCAAATTTTAAGCGAAGTTTAACAGGTTGGAATTCAGAGTTTTCCTTCTCCTCAACTAGTTGCCTCACCAAGGCTGAAGAACTCAGTCTGCCCTATTATTTACCCATAGCTGGATTCATACCTTTCCCAAGGGTATTAGTGCTATGTGAAATGCAATCAGTCTCGTTCAGGATTTGAACTCGTGTCGTCGTGTCCATTTCCTACGACGATAACCATTACACCACAGGCACCTCCAACCTACATGTATATGCATTATTTCACTTAAGTGCACCAAGAAGCAAAAGAACTTATCGCGTTAGGCAACCTAATAGAAAAGCCTGAAATTCATTGCTACCGATTTGCTAGTGGAGACGACTTGTCTGTCTACAAAAATAGAGTACGAGACATTTATTTATTTTTATCATTATTAGACTCGAACGTAAGAGGGGGAAAAACACCAA
The DNA here is from genome assembly GCA_963585895.1 of Sepioteuthis lessoniana. Taxonomy (NCBI): domain Eukaryota; kingdom Metazoa; phylum Mollusca; class Cephalopoda; order Myopsida; family Loliginidae; genus Sepioteuthis; species Sepioteuthis lessoniana. Next base: position 50,576,603 of record OY757936.1, on the reverse strand, counting down.
CTCCGACCAAAAATTACACGACACAAGGACTGGTATCATTTTTCGAATTCCATTCTTTGTCTGATAAAATAAACAGACCCCAGTCAAATAATCTTGATCAAAATTCCCTAAAAATTAGATTAAAGCCCCATAACTTTATTTTGTCGTCACCACAACAAATAATATCCTTCACAGTATCTCTCATAGCAATAGGAAGTTTATTTGACGGTATCCATCTTTTCTCCACGTAACACGAACAGGTTTCTTTGATGACATATCAACTTTCGTGGGTTATTTAATGCTAAAACCATCTTTGTAGGAGAACAGTAGTAGTACGATTTAACGCATAGTTGGTGAGGATAAGGGAGTTCATGCCTTTTGTAACAGTATTAGTCTAAAATTGAACATAACAGTGCGACTGGAGTTTGAACTCGCTTAATATGATGTCGCATTCCAGCACGTTAGCCACTACACCACGATGATTCTCTCGGACGGCTTTGACGGGGTTACATGGTAACAGTAGACAGATCCCTGAACTTACTTAAAAGATTTCCAATGAAAATCCCCAACTGAAATATATACCCAAAGACAATCAATAGATTGTCTTTACATATATATCAATCAGTAGACAATATTGTTCGGAATTTTTACCTCCATCCCGGCTGAGAAACTGAAGAAGTGTTATGTGGGGCTCTGAGTATGAAAGCACAGTATGGTTAATAAGTTAAGGGTCAATATAGCAGTCCTCCGTCTATTTCTCTCTCTCTCTCTCTCTCTCTCTCTCTCTCACTTACAGCCAATTTCAGATCCTTTCGAGAAAAATAAAAGATGCATATTTTTGTAAAGCATGTGTCATGCCTCTTCATTATGGTCATTCAATTCCTTTATCATGCTATTTAACAGAAACATCTCTTTCTTTGAGAGGAGGTACCAAGCGAGCGAAGAAACCAACGAGTATATTGGCTGAAACGAGCAAGAACATTACAAATCTGAGGATTCTAGTCTGAGAGAATCATAGAATAGCACTTATAAACTCTGTGAAAGTCTTATGGTAACACTCAACTGGCCTGGATTAGATTATAAACCTTTCTCTCTATCTCTAGTTGTCCTAATCACTCAACCTGACAAGGCGAGGCTGAAAAAACACGTCAAGATGTACTGCCCAAGGCTAGCACACAATACTGGCTTGGGTTTTATTATTTACAGTCAGATGGAAAATAATGACATTAAAATAGTCAATCGATAAAACTGCCGGACCAACGCAGAGTCACTACTAATATATTGATTATATGACTGTGTGGGTGCATGTTGGCCAACATTTCTCCATTGGAGAATACCGGGTAAAAGTCCAGGCAATTTATCACTCCACACCCGGATCGAGTGCTTTTATATTTTACATAAACGTGACAATAAAAAAAAATGTGGGAGTGAACTATAAATCAACGAAGCGAAATATGCGTACTGGTTTGGGTAGTTTGTGTCTTTTTAACAACATCTGTGCCAGTGGTCAGGTTTCGAGCCTTGGTAAAAACTCAAATCGGACAGGTTTTGGGCTTGGGTAAAAATCTAAAGTTGATTTTGAAAACTAGCAGATCCTCCTCTACAAAACATGATTGATTTTAACGGCATGTCAACCTGTCTTGGGGTTATTTTATCCCGAGAGATTAAGTATTTGCGTTTATTGTATGTTTGTATTTACATCTTTGTGTCGTCTTTTAAGTTTTAGTATTGTTCTTTGTTTAATGGCATATTAACCTTCGTGGATTATTTAATGCCAAAGGCATTTTTTGGCTGCACACAGTTAAAAGGTTTCACTTATTTCTATCTTCTACGAATAATTCTATTTATCATTAATCATTTGTTTGCACACAGTCAAATGTTTTTAAGTATTGCTATTTAACACTAACAATTCAATTAAATATCACTCATTTTTTCACACAAATGATCAAACAATTCGGTTTTGTATTGGCTGTTGCAAAATTATATATAGAGCCATTTCTGTGGTCATTTTTTTCCTTCCTTTTTTGGTTTTTTTCCTTGTGCAGGTTAGCTGCCGGGATGGGAGTTGGAGTAAGATCAATACCAACTGGGTCATTTGGGTGAGGGGGTCTGATGTTGCAAGACCCGAAACCCCCTATGAACCCAAAGGAAACATCACTGATGACCCATCCCGATGCATCAATGAAGATGTATGATATAAATGTATTAGTCAAAGTTAAATAGTTTTAAGTATTGCTATGTAACATTAACAGTTCAATTAAACATCAGTCATTTTTTTACACACAGTTAAATGAGTAAACAGTTATATTTCAAGCAAATCAGTTGAGCACAAGTCATAGTTTAAATATCAAACAGTTCTATTTGACCCAGAGATAGGACCCTTCAGGTTCTACCCTCCGAGCCAGAGTGGACCTGAGAGCGATGGCAATGAAGGGGTACTTCACATTCCCCCAAAGCTCCAGCATTACTGGAGCCTCACCATCAGATGATTTTGTGTCATATCTAGGACACTCGTTTGGGGAGTTTTATCCCTCTGCAGAGATGCAGTCAGTGTATTCTACAGCCCCAGCCGACTGGACCAACATAGTTCTATGATTTCAAGTATTCCTATCAAATATTAACAATTACATGGTTTCATGTAATTATTTTTATTTAATAAAAATTATTTCTTTGCACACAGTTATAAGGTTTAACGTAACAAATAATAATTCTAAGTAAACAATTACAGCTTCAGGTAAAAAATTTGGGGTGGGGAGAGAAGTTTTACCTCTCTACAGGGTAAAGTCAGAACTTTGTATTTGATAGGAATATTTCAGGTTCAGGAATCGCCTTCATTGTACGTTGATACATTTTTTTGCACGTGTTTCTCTCGAATACGAATAATTTCGAGCAGATCTATATGAGCTATAGACGGTACCCTAACAGGTACCATCACTTCAGTTCAGAGTGGGCCTAGGAGTAATGTCAATGAAGGTATACGCTCCCCAGATCTCCAAGACTGGAGCCTAATCATCACATGCAGATTAATGTCGTACACAGGACACTTTTTTATGGGTACCCCTCTACAGGTGATAAGCCCCTCCGACCGGGCGAGAAGCTATGAAGTTTGACGGACATAAAAATGCTAACCATGTACTATTTCACACAGAGGTCCTAATTACTGATCTAAATGACCATTTCGCAATACAACAACAAACTTACCTGCGTCGACATACGGACGCCTCTTTTCTTTTCTCCCGCCCTTTCCTCTTACCAAAGAGTTACAAATGTCTTCGCGTAGACAACTAGTGCATAACGGCCAGTCGGGAAGATAAGGTCGTTCGCATTCCTACCTCAGCGCAATGTCGACCTGAAATAAGACATCTGTGATAAAAGTCTTGAAAAACTACTCCGCATTCTTAAAATTGTTGATCGACTCTTCAAGACAAAAATAAATAAATAGATAAATAAAAGTTCTTATTTTAAACGTACAAAAATATTCGCATTATGTTAGTATATAATCGCAAACCCCACAAAAAATATGACACGTTGTAGCCATGATTTTGTCAAAGCATTGCTCTTAGAGAATAAAACAATTTCCAGTCTAATTTGCAACTGAATCATAATTTCGTGAAATCAGCACTCACACTGAACGTAATTTTTCAATTATTCATATTCTCGACATATCGGAGGATTCTAATCATCATTTTATTGTTCGATACATTAATTCGGCGCGACGGGGATTCTACAATGAATTCTAAATTGCCTTATTTACTACGAGCATTTCAAGAGTATTTTTGTAATAAAAAAAATCTTGTTATGATGTACCGTTTGTTACAAATACACACACACAACTTCTCGGTGAGGCTTAGAATATCCCTACAAAGAGTAAGTAAGTTGTAAAGTTGGCGACCTTAGTCGAGGATGACCCGAAGGCTCCCTTTTCAATAGCTACCACACCGAGGTGTAGGGGAGGGCGCTACTCCATTCCCTGGACTGCTCCACTTCACCCTTGATCTTTACCTTATAATGCCGTGTTAAGCAAGGCGGCATCAAGTACCATTTTTTGAGTCTTTGGTATGACTCGACCTGGGATTGAACCCCGATCTCCCGGACCATTGGCGAACACTCTAACCCCTAGGCCAATGGCCCAAAGACTCGATTAAAAAGAGGAAGTATCCTCGATATGACAATAAACTGTATCTTATGGTAAGGCTCCAGTTATGGAGATTTGGGAGTATAAAATAACTCTTCATAAACATTACTCCCAGGTCTACTGTTTCCCTGAGTGATCATAACTGTTATGGTCCTGTTATTGACCGACCCATTGGCAAAATGTTCGTCAATGGCCTGAGAGACCGGGGTTCAATTCCAGGTTGAGTCATACCAAAGACACAATAAAATGGTACTGGATGCCTCCTTGCTTAACACTCAGCATTATAAGGTTCAGATCAACTGTGAGTAGAGCAATCCAGGAAAAAGTGTAGCGCCATCCCCACCACCTTCATTAGCTAATGAAAAGGGAGCTTTTGGATCGCCCTCGACTATGGTTGCCCAACTTATTATTTGTTACTTGAAATCATATAAAAATATGAGAACAAATGACTATTATTGAATATAAATAATTACTTGAAGCCACTTAATTAGTTGTATTAGATAAGAATACTTGAAACTATACAACAGTGTACAAATTAGATAGGAATATTGAACATCCAATAATTGTATGCAAGAAAAAAACTCTTAAGAACTACACAAAAAACTAAAAATGAAAATACAATGAAGATAATTCTCAAACATCAAGGCATGAAACAACCCTAAACAAGTTGAAATGCTGTTAAAAAATAAATCACACTGATTGTTTCAGTTAGCAGATGACCTAATCATTGAAAATAAATAAATAAATGAAACAAGTACGTGATGAAGGGTGTCTCGAATGGTGTGATTATTAGCGAGCGAGGCGAGAGGGCCATTTTTAGTGAGTTCGAATCTTACTTGGTGCCTCATATCTCAGGTTTAGTGCTAAGCTAAAGGAAAAGCAAGTACTTGTTTAGAATTTGTGACTGTTAAGGAATACTAAAAAATTTACACAACAAAGAATGATGTCATACATTGTAAGGTACAATATCAACCTTCGTGGGTTATTTAAAACCAAAAGCCGTCCTTGTAAAAAAAAAAAAAAAAAAAAAAAAACAGCAGTGATACTAAACTCATAGCTGAGTGAATAAGGGGGCTTATATCTATCCTAAGGGTGTTCCTTGAAAATTGAATGTAATAAAACGACTCGAGTTCGAACTCACTTTCGACTATGTAATCCAGAACATTAGCCACTACGTCACAAGTATTTCCCCGTTTCCATTATACTAAGAAAAATGTATGATAACCTCGTTCTGGTGTCTATATCATTCGTTCATCCATGACAAGAAAATAGTTTAGCTTCGGGGGGGGGGCGTTCCTCGATGCTGCATCTCACCATTTCACTCAGGGTCAATCCCAAATATGGCGATGGAAACAAGCAATTTTTATCTCTACCATCATGTAAGCATGAGGGTATCCGCTTAAAAAAACAACAACAAAAAAAAATTCTATGTTTCGTTCTTCCCTCGTAGCGAGGTGGACATATACCTACTTTTGAAAAATGTTGGCATTCATCAATATCCATTGACTAAGCGCTGTTCAACCATTTTACCTGTTTAGCTTTTACTGGTTTTCTGAACCAAGGGAATGGATATAGCTAACAGTAGGGTAAACAACTGATTAAGGACAGATGTTCTTTTTTTTTTTTAAATGGTCATACCCAAAATTTGTTTAAGAAAGTTCTTTTATTCAACTTCTATGCTATACATTGAAAAGATACAAAACTAAATCCAAAATCGAAATAATATTCTTTTCAAGGGAGATAACTTAAAGCTTAACATATTACAGAGTTATTTCTCTTAAACAAGTTTTTTTCTTAAGTCTTCTTTTTCCTAAGACAATTAATTCAATTTAGATATCATTTTAAAACTATATTACTACCCCTGAGACTATTTACCAACCCCTCCGCTCGGGCAGGATATGAGACAAGGTCAATTTTTAAGCGGAGTTTAAAAGGTTTGAATTCAGAGTTTTCCTTCTCCTAGACTAGTTGCCTAACCAAGGCTGAAGAACCTAGTCTGTCCTACTATTTACCCATAGCTGGAGGGAGAATAATTGGATTCATACCTTGCCCATGGGTATTAGTGCTATGTGAAATGCAATCAGTCTCGTCCAGGATTTGAACTCGTATCGCTGTGTTCATTTCCTACGGCGATGACGACTACACCACGGGCACCTCCAAATATTACTACTCCTGATAAAACGTATGGAATGAGCGCAGAGGATTTTCACTTAGTTTCATTTAGCAGTAAACAAACTAATAACAGATTAGAGGAAAAACATTTTTTGTTAATTAGTTGAAAATTCTGACGTCATAAAATATTGCTTAAACAAACTAGATTAAACTATTTGAATTAATCATATTTACCCAACCCCTCCGCTCGGGCAGGATACGACACAAGGTCAATTTTTATGCGGAGTTTAACAGGTTTGAATTCAGAGTTTTCCCGCTCCTAGACTCACTAAGGCTGAAGAACCTAGTCTGCCCTACTATTTACCCATAGCTGGAGGGAGAATAATTGGATTCATACCTTTCCCAAGGGTATTAGTGCTATGTGAAATGCAATCAATCTCGTCCAGGATTTGAACTTGTGTCGCCGTGTCCATTTCCTACAACGATAACCATTACACCACGGGCACCTCACTATTTAAATTAATGGTATAATTTTTTTCCAAACCAAGCGGAGGAAATTATTTTGGAATAACCCAATAATGTGAGAAATAATTGAGGAATTCATTGACAAAAATATTAGAATTGCCCCTTCTGGAGTTTTTATGACAGCCTAAATTCTTTCAGACATGGATTTCACTAATTTAATGCAAGTAAAGTTGGCGACCTTAGTCGGGGCTAACCCAAAGGCTCATTTTTCAATAGCTACTATACCGAGGTGTAGGGGAGAGTGCTACTCTTTTCCCTGGATTGCTCCACTTTACCCTTGATCCTTACCTTATAATCCTGAGTATTAAGCAAGGTGGCATTAAGTACCATTTTTTGAGTCTTTGGTATAACTCGACCTGGGATTGAACCCCGGTCTCCCAGACAATTGGCGAACACTCTACTCATTAGGCCATCAAAGCAGTTCCAACTTACCCAAATCTTAGATAATAGATCTTCTTGGGTAGATGGAGTCTTCTCATGAACTTTTTTTTTTTTTCTGAGTAGCAATATCAGTTTGCAGCCTTCTCTACATAGTTTGAAACTACATATTCTTAAAACTAAAAGAAAACCCAAAAAACAAGGAAATTTCTTCTGAAAAAAATTAGGATTGACATTTCTTTTTGAGAGTAAAAAAAAAAGATTGAAATTTGTTAAAAAAATTAGAAAATTTCTTTAAAATTTCTTACCTTCACAAAAAGTTAATCTCTTATTATGATTATTAGCTTTGTTTTTAATTTTTGTGGAACAAATTACAAACTATCAACAAGCAATTTCCAAAATGTTGCAGAGGAGTTTGAAAAATATAATAAAGAAATTAAAAGCAGTGAGTCATCCAAAAAACAAAAAATAAATAAAACATGCTGTGTTTCAGGACCATAGAATCATTTCCACAAACAAAGGGTACTCCAACAGTACCTCAAGATATTACCAGGCTCTTATTTCTACTTCACTGTGTGGAAGTGTCAGGTCCATACCGACACAGCTTCTACCTGATCTTGGAGACTTGATTTTTTTTTTTCTTAGTTAGCTATTAACTCTACCAGTGTATAAAAAAAATTAGCAACAAAGATGATATAAAAAGAGTGAAAATAAATCAGAAGTTATCAATATAAGTTGTCTAAATTTCTGAGACAAAGCTTATTGATTTTTATCCCTAAGCTTCTAAGGAGACAATCATCTGGAGGTTGCAGATTCAATCCTCACTACAGGCAAGTAACAATACAGGAATACTTAACACTTATACCCGGTTATGGCTAACGGAATCAGAACAGGCGACCCCCTGTGGTTTCAATAAAGGACAAAGTTCAAAATTCTGTGAAGATTCCCGAGTTCGACAAACACCTGAAGAAGGCCGGAGGACATATCGGCCAAAATGTTGTGGAAATAACAATAAAGATGAAGACAATAATCCAAAAACCCTTAAGGATAATTATCAATATAATTTACATTTTTTCAAGATCAATAGTTCATGTATGTATTAGGTTGTTTGGAAAATACAATTTGATTTTATTATTAACTGTTTAAATTCTATTCTCACATTATTCTAATAGTAGTTGAATTAAAAATTCACATTCTTAATGATTAAAATATCCTTTTTTTAAATTTTCTATCTTTTTCTCAGAATTTGATTTTGAATGTTATAGGTCCTAAATCATGAACATGAAAAAAAGTGATGCACTTACTTTTTCTGCATGAGTTCAAGCTTGGTCATAATGCCTCTAAAACAGTTGCTAATATCAACAAAGCTTGGGGTGAAGAATCTACTTGTGATCAGACAGTATGGTGCTGGTTTCAGAAGTCCCATAATGGGGATACGAATCCTAAAGATCAAGAGGGTAGAAGATATTGATCCACAATCGACAAACAACTGAAAACACTTGTTGAATAAAACTCACATTAAACCTCAAGAGAGATGTCTCAGGCAATAGGTGTCAGCATTTCACAATATAGGATCATCTGAAGAAAATTGGCAAAGTGTAGAAACTCAATAAATGGGTTCCATATGTGAAAGTCAAACACCTCAACGTTTTGAAGTTTGTTTAATGCTGTTTCTGCAGAACTCAAATGATCCATTTCTTGATTGAATAGTGACTTCTGATAACAAATGGATCTGTAAATGATTGGCTCAATGGCTTGATCATGATGAAGCAGCCAAACACAAAAACTGAAATTGTATGAACAGAAAATTAATGTAACTGTCTAGTAGACTGCCATGGGCATTATCCATGACAGCTTTATGAAATCTTGGATACGAGACATCCAATTTATTCTCTTGATCTCTCACCCACCAACTACCATTTTTTTTAAGCATCTGGACATTTTTTTTTTTACAAGGAAAAAACATTACATTACAAAGTAGTAAAAACTTCATTTAAAGATTTCTCAACATCAAAACATTTAGAGTTTTGTCATACAGGTGAAAATAACCTTGTTAACTGATGGCAGAAATGCATAGATGTTCAGGGATCATATTTTGACTGATTAAAACACTTTTTAAATTTATTAATCCAGGAAGAAAAGTTTATTCTAAAATTGAATCTTATTTTCCTAATAACCCAGTATTTACCTAACCCCTCCCCCATAAGTAAGATGCAACACAAGATTATTTATTAACTGGAGTATTGGGGGCTTTTAATTAAGAGTTTTGCTTTTTCAAAACTAATAGCTATACCAGAGCTAAAAAGCCTAGTCTGCCCTATTATTTACCCAGAGCTGGGGGAAGAACAAATGGATTCATGCCTTTCCCAAGAACTTTAGAATGAAGTGAAATGCAAACAGCCTTATCCATGTTTTTGAATTTGGGTCACTGGATTCATTTTCAACAATGATAACCATTATTCAATATACACTTTTAAAGAGTTCTTGTTGATGAGTGGAAAAGCAATTAGTATGGATGACCAGTGAAATGAAAACAAGACATTTCATACTACAAAAGTAGCTTTAATGAGCTAATTTACAGCATAGTCATATTACCCACCACTGACACACAAGTAATTCTTTTACTCTTCTGCAAGAGAGTTACCAAAGGGGAAACAATACCAAATCTCCAGAATGGAAGTAATTAAGGTTTAATATTCAATAATATTATAATCAGGATTTCTGGGGATTAAAAAAGAAAGTGATATAAGTTTGAGTCTCACTGAGAACTCATTCTTTATTGTTTCTGATATTCAGTTTTTATAGAAATAAAGACACAAGAGAACAACAACAAACAAAAAAAAAAAAAAATCAAAAGGTGACAGAATATATGTGTCAAAATTAATAATAGGTGTTGTAATTTGATTCTTGAGTTTTAAGAAACCAGATGTACCAGTTCCAACAGAGTGCAATAAAATTTCTGGAAGAACTTGCTCTTGAGAGCTAACATCTGACTGGAGTCTCGTGTTGAATTTATCACAGTTACCTTCCCAAGTAATTGTGACATATGTATGGGGTTATAAGCAACACCCTATGAAACAACAGCTGTACAGCCACTTATCTCCCATCTCTAAAACCATCCAAGTAAGATGAACAAGACATGCAGATCACTGCTGGAGAAGCAAGGATGAACTTATAAGTGATGCTCTCCTATGGACTCCTTCACATGGATGTTCAAGTGTTGGCTGACCAGCAAGAACTTACCTACATCAACTTTGTGTGGACACAGGATTTAGTTTGAAAGACCTGCCAAGAGCAATGGATGATAGGGATGGATGGAGAGAAAGAGTCAGGGAAATCCATGCTATCAACGTGATGATAAATTATATATATATATATATAAATAAAAATAACTTAAATCGTGAGTCGAAAATCTTCTACTAAAGTTTCACCTTATCGAATCATCAGGAAGCCTAACTTCCCCCGGGCAGTGATTCAATATACTTTTATCTCTTCCTGGCGGTTTTTTTTTTGTTTTTTTCTGGTACCGTGAATGCTTGTAGATATTAGATTAGTAAATAAATATATATATATATATATATATATATATATATATAATGTTTGACATTTTGGCAGTAAGTTATTGTTGTGACAATAAAAAAAATAATACAAATTCCCCTAAATATAAGCTGAACAAAAGAAATCTACTTAACAAATTTACATGTTCATTTCAGGAATATCTCTCAAGCGCCATACAAACTTCTCATACCTACATTCTCCATACTGCAACCATTCTCTTCCATTGTTTTACATACCACCCGTCTGCTACTCGTGCCATGAAACAACATAACTACAACACATTATCATCATCATCATGTCGTGCTGGTAGCACGGATATCCCTGACCCTCTCTCGCCACTTCTTCCTATCGTTCATCGCCCTAGGCAGGTCCTCAGGACAACATCCCGTATCCTCACATAGTTGCTGAACGTATGTTCGCGTTGGTCATCCTGCTTTTGCATGGCCATGTGTGAGGGTCCATAAGAGTACATCACTTATGAGTTCGTTCCTGCTTCTCCAGCAGTGTCCTGCATGTCTGGTTCATCTAACTTGAATAGTTTTCGTGATAGGAAGCAGGTGGCCGTACAGTGACAACACATTGTAATAACATATTAATTCACATCAACTGAGATACAAAAATTCTCACCAATAACATGAAAACTATAAATAGAATAACAACAACAAAAAATACTAATCCTCAAAGTCATCAGTATTTAAAACAAATAAAAAGCATTCAGTACTAACACTAATCTATTAAACATCTTCAACAACTAGCACACTAACCAAAGCACCCCTACCAATAATAAACCCTTTCAACAAAATAAGTTTTTACACCCAAACAAAACTTGGTAAGTCAAACATATAGTATCTATCCTTTCTTACAAAAATTCAATAGAGAAAATATTGAAAAAAGGTAAAAAGGAAAAGTAAAAGATACGAGATACTAGGTTAAGAGTAAACAATAATAGGTAAGGTTTATAATAAACCAGACCATGGAAGTGCCCGTGGTGTAATGGTTATCGTTGCAGAAATTGGACACGGCGACACGAGTTCAAATCCTGGACGAGACTGATTGCATTTCACATAGCACTAATACCCTTGGGAAAGGTATGAATCCAATTATTCTCCCTCCAGCTATGGGTAAATAGCAGGGCAGACTAGGTTCTTCAGCCTTGGTGAGGCAACTAGTCTAGGAGAAGGAAAACTCTGAATTGAAACCTGTTAAACTCTGCTTAAAAAATTGACCTTGTGTCATATCCTGCCCGAGCAGAGGGGTTGGGTAAATATGATAATAAACCAGATCATTAGCCTGATGAGTACAGTGTTCGCAAATGGTCTGGGATACCGGGGTTCAATCCCTGGTCGAGTCATACCAAAGACATATAAAAATGGTACTTGATGCCACCTTGCTTAACACTCAGCATTATAAGGTAAGGATCAAGAGTAAAGGGGAGTAGTGCCCTCCCTTACACCTCGGTGTAGTAGCTATTGAAAAGGGAGCCTTCAGGTCATCCTCAACAATTATGGAATATATAATGCGAATCTATATTAATGTAATAGTTAATATGTATTTGGCTGAAAGCAAGATGTAAGATTTAAGTGCTCTCAGGTAAAGGATAAATAATAGGTTACATTTAAAATCTGGCCAAAACAAACAAACTTTAGTAAGTCAAAATGGAAAATATAGAAAAAAAAGCTAAAAGAGAGGGTAAAAGATACAAGATACTAGGTAAAGAGTAAACAATAAGAGGGAGGCGTATTAATAACTATTATATATTATGGATGGTTTGGTTTGGTTTCTTTGTTTAATGGCATATCAACCTTTGTGGGTTATTTAATGCCAAATAATAATTCTTCAAGAAGAACAGTAGTGGTGCTATTTAACTCATAACTGGGAGGATCAGGGGATTCATACCTTTCCCAAGGGTATTTGTCCAAAAGTGAACGTAATAGCTTGACTGGAGTTCGAACTCACTTACTACAATTCCGCAGTCCATTGCTTTAACCATTACACCATGAGGACACCCCCATATATTATGGAATATATGATGCAAATCTGTAAAAATGTAATCTAACAAGCATTTATAATGACTGTCAATGAAGCTTAAGACGCAATACATTCCAAAGTTGATATGGAAACTTGTTTTTACTTCTCTCATAGGCAGCTTTTTGTTGTCCTTTGCACATATGATTAGTTTATTTGGGGTTTATGGCATATCAACCTTTGTAGGTTATTTAATGCCAAATCTATTTTTATACAAATAAATAGTTCTATTTCAAACAATTCAATTTAGCATAAGTACACAGTTTGTCAAATATATGTTTATTTCAAGCAATTCAGTTTAGACAAACAGTTCTATTTCAAACAATTCAGTTTAGCGTAAGTACAGTTTGAATGTCAAAAACAGTTCTATTTCAAACAATTCAGTTTAGCATGAAAAAACAGTTTCATTTCAATCAGTCGGTTTAGCCTAAGTACGTAGTTTAAATGTCAAAAAATAGTTCTGTATCAAACATTTCAGTTTAGCATAAGTACACAGTTTAAATATGAAAACAGTTCTTTTTCAAGCAATTCAAGTTAATCATAAGTACACATTTTAAAAGTCAAAACTGTCCCATCTATATCAATTCAGTTTAACATTAGTACACAGTTTAGTTCTATTTGACCCATAGATAGGGCCCCATCGGGTGGACCTGGGAACCTCACCATCAGATTGTTCAGTGACATATCCAGGAAACTCGGGGGGGGGGGGTTACCACTCTACAGAGAATCTGTCAGTGCATTCTACAGCCCCATCTGACTGGGCAATACACAGAGTTAAATTTAAAAAGTTTTATTTCAGATAATTTAGTTTAGCATAAGTACACAGTTTAGATGTCAAAACAGTTCTATTTTAAACAATTCAATTTAGCATAAATACAGTTTAGTTCTATTTGACCTACAGATAGGACCCTATCAGATGCTACCACTACAAGCCAGAATGGACCTGGGAGCGATGGCAATGAAGGGGTGCTCCACATTCTTCAAAGCCCCAGCATTACTGGAACCTCACCATCAGTTTGTTTAGTGTCATATCCAGGACTCTCTTATATATATAAAAAACAAGATTTGGCACTAAATAACCTACAATGGTTGATATACCATAAAACCCAACCAAATTATATATATTTAACATATATGTATAAAGAAGATTTGGCACTAAATTACCTACAATGGTTGATATACCATAAAACCAAACCAAACACATGGCTTTACAACAGAGAGATGACATAGACAGACTCTACATGTCAATAAAACAAAGAAGAGGACTCGCCAGTATTGAGGAATACATTGATCCAACAATTCAGGGACTTATGAAATATACAGAAAAGAGCCATGAAAGCCTAATTACACCAATCAGTAACTGAAATATCAACAAAACTAACTTAAGGACCAACAGGAAAACAACAAAATCTAGAAAACAAAAATGGGAAGAAAAACAACTGTATGGATACTTCAAGCAACAAACTAAGGACATTACACATGAGATGACCTGGACATGGTTATAAACCAGAAATTTAAAGAAACTGATCCATCTTCAATAGCAGCACTAAATAATGCCATGAGAACCAATTAAGCCAAATCCAAAATTGATACCAAAATAAAATAAAAAAAAGTTGAAACAGTAAAGTGAGAGAAATAACTTACCTTGGAACTCAATGTAACATGCCAACAGTGATAAACATAGCTGTTCTTGGAGTTAGAATTGATAAGACACCTATTTCCTCTCTGGTGAGATGAGATTTGTAAAATTTAAATTTCAGCTGACCAAAATTTCAATAAAATGATGAATACATCAGTTGCAGAGTGAATTCAAAGTTTTGCAGACAGCTGTGATACAAAACAGATTGATGGGGCAAGTGAGGAGAAAAGTTACAGTCAGACTTTATTTTTTATAAAATGGACTGACAAGGTGCGTGAGAGGAAAAGTCATGGCAAGACTTAGTTTTTACAATCAGCAATTATGACAAAACAGTGAATCTAGTAAACTGAAACCAAAAGAATACAAGATTGAGTAGGACAAGTGATCCTCTAGGAATTGTGCAAGAGATAAAAATTTGACTATGCTTATAAATTATATATGCTCAAAGCAGAATCTGGCAAAGAAAATTAGATGGATAAAACTCTCTGAGACTTAGAAATACAAACAGATCATTGAATTCCAGCCAGAAGACTAGATTTATTATAAAGAAAATAACTTCTCATTTAGTAGATTTTGCCATTCCACCAGAACATGGAATAAAAATATCGAAAAGGTAGACTAACACCTGGATTTCTCCAGAAAGCTGAAAAAGCTGTGGAATGAGACAATAATACCAATTATAGTTGGAACCCTGGGAAGCATCCACAAGAAACTAGAAAAGAGACACAAACTGATTCTTGTATGTATTTACCCAACCCCACTGCTACAGGCAAGATGTGATAAAAGGTCAATTTGTAAGCAGAGTAAAGCTAATAATTCAGTTTTAATTCTTTTATACTGGTTGCCTTACCAAGGCTAAAGAACCCAGTCTGTCCCATTATTCACTCATAGGTGGAGGGTGGATGGAGAGATGGACTCATTCATTTTCCCATTAACACAAAGTAAAATACAAACTCTGGTTGCTGATTCCTGTAGTGGAAATTATCTCTCATGCAAACGACCGCACATCAGTTTGGCCTGTACGAAAATGGGATCAGGAAGAAAACTTGTGACTTATCAGGAATTGAACCTGAGACCTTCTCATAACAAATTGTAGGTTGGTTTAATTTAAATAAGACTGTTTCAGCCAATCAGAGGCAGGCTTGGGATTGTAGCAGGCATTACTTAAGACACACACAAATTTGGTCTGGTGGGGGAAAAAAAAGGTCGTTTGTCTGGGGAGGTGTTAACAGTCGAGCTTTTGACTGCTGAGAGAGACCAGAGACCTTGAGCGACAAAACAAATTTGGTGTGGTGAACTGAGATAGAAAGACTCTTGTTTTTAAATCACAATTCCATAGACGATGATAAGCTTTAGGCAAATCACACCTCCTGCTGAAGCATCTCGTAAAAGCATACAAGTATATGTAGTTAAGTTTCACTGAGCTTAGCTTATCTATTATTTCTGCAATTCGGGGGAGGCACACTAAATTCCAAAGATGAAAGTCAATTGTTATAAGTTTAATATAGAGATAATAGTCTCATTAAATCTGTCAGTATATTCACTTTCTTCCAGATCTTCAATTCACAAATTACAAACCCTGGCAAAAGTCATGGAATTAGCACACTTAGAGGATGGTTTTTATTTAGTAGTAAATAAACTAATAACAGATAAGACGAAATATTTTTCTTTGATTGCTAAACATTCTAACTTCATGAAATATTCCTTCTATGAACTAAATTAAATAATCAAATTAGCAACACTTAGAGGACAATGTTTATTTAGCAGTAAATAAACCAGTAACAGATAAGATACAAAACATTTCATCATCATAAAATATCCCTTATACATAGTAGATTGACTTATGGAATAAGCAAACTTAGAGGACAGTTTTATTTAGCAGTAAATAAACAAATAAATAATATTTTCCCAGCAAGGTAGTATAGCGTGTTTTGTGGGAATTAGTTATTTTCCCTAACACTATAGATTTTATGGGCACAAGAAATGAATTACAAGACTTTGCTTTATAACAACACACAAGAACGAAAGTTTTTATTTGCAGCTTTGAGGAGGTTTGTTCTTGGCGCTGCAAAACTCGTGGTCTTTAGGCTTGTGGGTTTTTTGGAGACGCGATAGCTTAGCGGGATGTTCGAAATGGCAGCCTGTCGTTGGATGTGTGAGGGAAGTATTCAAGGCCACCGTGTAGCTTCGTGTGTCTGGTGTTTCGGGGAGAGGCGTGCGTTGTCTCCATTACAGTGGACCAGAGGTGAAATGGGAACTTGTCGAGAGCGGAGTGGCGCTCGAATCGACATAGTAAATTTCTGTGGTGCTTGTGGAAGGCATGTTGAACGTATCTAATTCATATTCAACTGGGATTCCTTGGTCTAAAATATTAGACGCCAAGAATCCATAAATTAGAAGGTTCCCTCGTTGAATGTCCATGTTGCTGCTGCTAGGGTTAAAGCCACGGTGATATGTCCACACCGGGTGGCTTGTTTAGCTATAAGGCATCGCTAAGCAGGGGCGACCAGAGACACGTCCGTTCTGGTCGCCGCCTCCAGCCGAAGAGAGTGTGTTTGGCCGCTCACCCATTTTGCTAGCCGGAAATGAAGGTCCGGGCTGAATGGGATAAGTCATCCTGATTGGGTGAAATTCAGTGTTGAATTAAATAGCGCGCCGAAACAAAAATGAGATTTTCCTCTTCTCTACAGTAGAACATATGAAATAACCTAATGTCAAAGAAAAATTGCAGAATGACCTGGTAATTTTCATTCCTTAACAAATACAAGAAAAAAATCTCTTTATGTCCTTTCCATACCCTACCTATGGTGGATTGGTTGAGCAAATACATATTAATATTATATATAGTGCATATAAGATGGAATTAATTTTTTAAGCCATCCGTTGTTCTTTGTCCTTTTCATCTTGTCTTAATATTATAAATATTCAGTTGACCCTTCTTTAACCGACACAAAATCATTAATTCATAGAATTCCTTTGTGAAGATAATGATGGCTTCTAGTCATACATTTTTGTTAGTATTTGAACCTTACCAAATTATTACTCCTATTTGAGACGATGACATTTTCCCATAAAAATTCGATTTTAAAGATTCACCTTATACACAAGTACATAGGGTATTTTCGTAGATTGGTGTTTGAATTTGTTTTTATTCTTAAGGTTTTTAAAAAATCGTGGTACGTCTAACTAAGATAGACCTGCTTCAATTAGTTGACTTTTCAGGGGACGTAACTCTGATTTTTCAAGGGAAGTAACTCTAAAGGTGGTTTTTAATTTCAGGATTATTTCCCTTTCAGATTGTTAGATTCATGTCATTTACAAAAAAAAATCTAGAAATTTAAAATGAAAGAAAATACAAGTTAAAATTAATGATTTACCATTTTTCGTCTTAAATTGAAAATAAATAAAAGATACCGTACAATTATATGCGTCCAAGTTCACCCGGAAAATAATTTTCTAATGTTTTTTTTCTGGGCGGGGGAGTGATTAGAACTAATTAGACCCTCACTAACTTCTTTATTTTTATTTATTTTTCCAAAATTAAAAAAAAGAAAAAACAATTATTTTACATTTTATACAGGTTGGGGGTTCACTTTTTTATTCAAAATAAACTGATCATTTAATTTGGGAGTAGTTAGCATTTGAAAAGAAAAATAAATAGGTCAAATAATTTTTTATTTTTTTTATTTATCTATTTCCAGTGTGGGGCTGGGTTTTTTTTAAAAACTTCTTGAAATGGTTGATCATTCTACAATAAAGTAGAATGTGAAAGTAAAGCCCCTCTAAAATATAAAATAATTCTTTTTTCAAAAAATAAAAAAATACAAGAAAAATAATAAAAGATGCTACTAATAACTAAACAAAACTACTATAATGTCACTACTAAATGAATAAAAGATGCTATTAATACTGCCAGTGTAGAAATAATAAATATAACACCAAGAGAACAGAATGAAGGAGGAGTTTAAAAGGTTTAAGGATTTTGCCAATCAATTGCTCTTTATAGATCAAATGGCTACAGTAGACAGAGCATTTAACCAGGTTTCTTTGAGGCAAGAGAGATATGAGTTTAATTCTCACTGAGAAACCTATTTCTGATTTGTGGTCTTTCTTGTTATCACAGAGTAACAGCTTGATGAGCTGCAATGAGTAAAGTAACAAGATGAAAGAAAATGCTAGTCAAAATTAATAGTTACATATTTTCTGATATGTAATCCTGCAATCCTAGTTACCCACAGTCAAACCTAGAAATACACAATTCCTAAATCTTACTTATTCCAACAAAATTTTTATTGGTCGAACCACCCCTGAAACTCCTTTTTTGACATGGTGTTAAGCTATATCATATTTCTTTCAATGTCCACTATCTCCTCAACTTTTACCCTTGAGCTGTATTGGAATTCAGTTAGCCATCTTGTTTTTAGTTGTGCAATACAAAAGATACACCTTCTAAGTAACAAGGCTGTATTAAGTCTAGACTTTGTAATTTGCCATTGTTCATATATGCCTTAGTCTTCATTGATTGGCTAATCTACTGCTCCTACAGATGGGAAAGTCTATAAATATTTGCTAGCAATTTGTCGACAGCCGATACCCCACATGGTCCCCCGAACAATCCAACGCGCCCCCATTTGGGGCTATAAGATGGAATTTTCCACCTTTATAAGAAATATATATTAAAATAAAAGAAATGTGAATAAATTTTTTTTAGATTATAAGTATTAATACAATTTTGTTTAATTGACACAAAAACACAATTAGTGATTTAGTTTTTTTGGGGTGTGGGTAGAATTATTTGGCTGGTTTATTATCATATCCCAGATACTCGTTTGGGGGAGTTTAACTCCTCTGCTGAGATGCAGTCGGTGTATTCTTCTGCCCCAGTCAACTGAGCTATTCATTCCTAATTTACAAAGTTAAGAATCAATTACGAGGATCATTAAATAAGTTTCCAGACTTTTTTCGTATGGCCACTTTTATTGATAGTACACCCATGAAACTCTAGTCCCCTTCGAAGTAATCTTCTCCGGCTGCAATGCACTTATTGTACCATTCCAACAACTTCTGGAAGGGCCCATGGAAGTACTCTTGTGTGAGTGTGTCAATGACCTTCATCACAGCCTCTAAAACTCATAGAGAGTAAGGTCCGGACTATAGGGAGACTGAGAAACTGTCTTGATACCCATCTTGGTCAAATAGTCTGTGACAAGGATGGAGTTGTGGACTGGTGTATTGTCCAGATGGAAATACCACTGACCCAATTTGAAGAGTGCTGGCCTCTTCCCAAGGAATCTCTTTCTGAACTCCCTTAAAACCTCAACATAGTAACCCTAACCCTTTGGCCAATCAACTCTGGTGTATTGACTTCCTTACTCCTCCCACACCTCTCATCATCCCTCAGAGACTCCTGCCTTCCTTGAATCTCTTATGCCACTCAAAAACTGATGCTCAATTCATGCAAGATGCTCCAAAAGCATTTTGAAGCATTCCATACATTTCTGTGGCATTTTTTCCAAGTTTAAAACACAATTTTATTGCATATCATTCTTCTAAAGTGTCCTCACGTCCAGATTGCATTTTTGAAATTCACCAGCTGTGACAATCAGGCTTTAGTAGGGTGTATTCCAATTGCTGCTGTAGTTGTTCATTTGAACCTGAAATCATAAAAATTGGTCAGTCATCTCATAAGATGTATAGCAATAACATACTGAATTATCAAGAGTCTGCGACAATTTTAAATGCCTATATAAACAAAAGTCTGAAGACTTATTAAATGCACCATGTACCTGCTATAATCGTTCTGAAAGTGTTTAATTTTATTCCTGTCATTGACTTCGGGAACACGTCAGCTACATTTTTTTCTGTTTCAAAGTATTCTAAGAGAATGCTCTCTTCATTTATTTCATCATGTATAAACTGAAATTTCTATACGTTTCAATCTTTGATGAACGACTGTGTTTTTTTTCTAAAACTGGACTGATTATCACAATGAATAGTTGTTGAGTTTTTAAGTGACTCAAGTTCCGTCAGTGCTCTAAGACAGAGGACTTCTTGACTTGCTAATGAAATAGCAATAAATTCCACTTTGCATGTTGACAAAGTGACTGAATTCTGCTTTTTAGATTTCCATGAAATCATTAGGTTATTTTCTGTCAATCTAAAGCAAAATCCACTCACACTTTTTTTCTGTCATGTAAATTACCCCAATCCGAGTCACAAAACCCTTCCAATTTCAGGGGTTTCTGTGATTTCTTAAACATTAGTGACTGACTGTTTGTACCTTTTAAATAACATAAGATGTGTTTCCCCTTCGTTAAATGGAAAGAATTTGCTTTTGCTTGGTCTTGAGATAACCTAGTAACTGTATAACAAATGTCTGGTCTTGTTGCAAACATTATATATATTAGACTGCCAATAATTTCATGATAAGGTTTGCAATCTATTAAATCAACTTTGTCACTTGTTTTCATTATATCCATTTCACATTGAGTTGAGCGTGGGTTGCAATCTGCCATGCCGAACTTAAATAACATCTAGATTGATTCATTTCAATAGCATTATTTTCACATTCAAATTGTATTCCTAAAAACCAGGATAATTTCCCAAGATCAGTCATTTTGAATCTAGAGTTCAGTCTGGTCTTAATTTGCATAAGGTGTGCCTCAGTTTTTGAAGTTATTAATATATCATCTACCCACAGTAAAATGATGGCTATTTGATTGTGAACATTTTGAACGTACATGCAGAGGTCCACGGGTGACTGCATGAAATTTTGTGTTGTTAAATAAGTATGGAATGTTTTATTCCAAGTTTGACCACTCTGTTTCAACTTATATAAGGATTTTTAAGTTTCCAAACATAATTTCCATTCTTACCTTTAAAGCCTTCTAGCGGCTCAGCATATATTTCATAGTCTTAGGCGGCATTTAAATATGCACTCTTAATATCCATATGATGAATTAACAAGTCATACTAGACTGCTATTTGCAGTAGTAACTTTATGGAAGCCATATTTGTTGTCAAGGTGAAAAAAAGCTGCTTGGTAGCACCAGGAGTGGCAGCACCGCCTTGAGCTAATGAAACTGTGTTATCACCCTGGTTGGTGGCTGATGAGGTCAGAGTATTGCATATGCTTTCACACATTGTATGATGAAAAAAAAAAAATTTGCAGTAGTAACTTTATGGAAGCCATATTTGTTGTCAAGGTGAAAATTTCTGTATAATCCTTGTCATATATTTGCAAGTAGCTTTTGGCTACAAAACGAGCTTTATACTCATGATTTCCGTCACTTTAACTTTTTATAGTAAAAAAAAAACACCTACTACCGACAATATTTTTATTTCTTGGAACTTCTGCCATTCAAAAGTATTATTTTCTACTAAGGAATCAAATTCTCTGTTCATTGCCAAAATCTATCTATTCGAATCTACAGAGTTTATGGCCACAGAGTAATTAGCAGGAATTGTATGCAGAGTACAATAGTAATCAACCGCACCAAATTCAGAGTTTTCAACAACAAAAAATCAGATCTTTTTCTCTATTGGATGGGATAACAGGTTACTTGCCCCTCCCCTTCAGTGTTTAAGTTGTCTTTTGGTTCTATGTCATATGTGATAATCACATATTCTGGATTATTCAGTATTTTTATCTGGTTTCAATAGTGAGCCATTATCATAAGAGTCAGTGAATTTTACACACCTAATTCTTTTAATAGCCATTGTTTCTGGAAAATAAACCAAGTAAGCTGAACTTTGTTTATCATAGCCGACAAAGACGCCTTTTTCACAAGAATCCAATTTCATTTTATTTTGTCCATAACAAAAACAAGTCACGTCAACAATATGCATCTTATTTGATTTTGGTTTTGAACCAGTAAAACTTTCATATGGGGTTTTTCTTGTGTTTTTATTATAACAGCAATTTCTAATACACGCTGAAGCCATGAATGCATAAACCCACAAGTTTTTAGGCAATTTTGATTCAATAAGGAGACACCTTGCCATAGAAAAAGTTTGCCATGACCATTCAGCAGTCCCATTTTGATGTGGAGAATAAGCTGACTGCTTGTGTTTGATTCTATTAAGTACAAGTAACCAGAAGTGAACACTGTTCAGTTGTCAGTCCATAAACATTTTACATGACCATAAGGGGCAATGTTAGCAAGATATTTCGTTGTAGTGAGCAAAGTGTCGGTTGGTTGGTTTTAATGGCACATCAACCTTTATAGGTTATTTAACACCAAATCCATTTTTATGCAAATAGTCAGTTCTATTCCAAACAATTCAGTTTAGCATGAGTACACAGTTTAATTGTCAAAAACATTTCTATTTTAAACTATTCAGTATTCAAACAGTTCTAATTCAGCCAATTCAGTTTAGTATAAGAACAGATTTTGTTTACACGCAGTTAAATGTCAAAAAAGTACTATATTAAACAATTCAGTTTAGCATAAGTACAGTTTCAATGTCAAAAACAGTTCCATTTCAAACAATTTAGCATAAGTATGCAGTTGAATTGTCAAAAACATTTCTATTTCAGACTATTCAGTTTAGTCAAACAATTCAGTTTAGCATAAGTATGCTGTTTAGTGCTATTTAACTTATAGATAGGGCTCTATCAGGTGCTACCATTCCGGGCCAGAGTGGACCTGGGAGCTATAACAATGAAGGGGTACTCCACATTCCCCAAAGCCTCTGTACCACTGGAACCTCACCATTAGATTGTCAAGTGTCATATCTAGGACATTCATCCCACCCCTCTGCAAAGGTGCAGTCAGTGTATTCTACAGCCCCAGCCGACTGGGCAAACAAAGTGACAGACTTGTGTTTTAAGAAACATAACATTGTAAGGCCAGAATAGTCATCAATAAAATTAATTACATCTTTATAACCATCTTTTGCTAAGGGTTAAATGGGGCCTGCTAAATTACAGAGTGCAAATGCAGGGACTTTTGTTGCCAAGCAATCCAAAGTATTATTTTTCTCATTAGATATCTTCCCTTGAATACATATATCACAGTTAAGAGTATCATTTGGTGTCAGTCTTATCTTCATTCCTTTTATTAAGTTGTGTAACTTTTTTTTATATCAGATGCATTACAGTGGCCTAAGATTTCATGCCAAGTATGTAAGTCGTATGTGGCATTTCTGGCAGAAATGATATTTTTCAGATAATATAAACGTCCTGTGTTAAGTTGAAAACTGCTCCATGAAGGTAAATTAATTGGCAGTTGTCACGCTCAAAACTTATGTATGCACCATTTTTTGTTGCCACTTGTACTGAAAATATGTTTTGTTTAAAAGCTGGGATATATAAATCATTTTTAAGACAAATCTACACGTGTCCTTTGCTATTGTGTAGATAAATGCAGGCATTACCTCTTTTTAGCACTATGTTATTCACTCGGTTCCTGTCAACTAATTCAACAAAATGGTTCCCTGGTTCAAAATTTTGGTCAAAATTAATAAATTTCGATTTATCAGTTATTACATGATTGGTAGCCCTACAATCAACTAATAAATTACTCTTGTCCAAAACAATATATCCTAAAGCAAAGAAATAGGTTTGGCCTTTAGAATAGGTTCTTGTATTATGACAAAAATCTCTTTGCATTAGGTTTTTACAGTCAAATGCTTTGTGACCCCGCTTCCTACAAATGTAACAAATAATATTTGTCTTTCCTGGGGGTGAAATCTTATCGTCCTCTCTACTATGCTGAGGTTTGTAGTAATTGTTGTAATAATAATTTGTTGATTTATAATCATAGTGAGAATGGGTACTTACCCTGAATTTATTCCTTTGGATAATCTTTTTAAATGAGGTCTTCATTATATTGTTAAATTCATCCAATGAGGAATGGGGTAACACTTACACTCTGTTTCATCATAACTTTTTAAACATACTTTAAATTCAGAAAAGTCAACATTTTCTTCTTCTGGGTTATAACTGTTGTAAAAAGTTTAAAATTCAGTGGCAATCCTTTGAGTACCATAGCAATCAGAAGTCTGTCATTTATAAATTCCCCTGCTTCTTTCAGAGTATTAGAAATATTCTCTGTCCTTATTATATAGTCTATAATAGATTGATTCCCATTTTCTCAAAGATGTTAGCTCTGTATAAAGGGAAATAATTTTCAGCTTTCCTTTTGACAAATTAAGTTCCTTAATATTGTTAAGGCTTTTCTTCCATTGTCGCATGCATCTCTTATTACAAATGACAGACTTTTATCATCCAAATATTGAAGGAGTTCGGCGAAGACAGTAGCATTCTTTTCTACAAAGTTGATATCATCACTCAGATCTGTTGGTGACAGTATAAGTTGGTGTAAATGTTGAAGATATCATTGGAACTTCACTTCCCACAACTCATACTTGGATTCATTGCCATCAAAAAAAAGTTTTGCTGCTCTGGGCCCATAACCTATTGGAATTTGAGTAGCCATCTTGTTTTTAGTTGTGCAATACAAAAGATACACCTTCTAAGTAACAAGGCTGTATTAAGTCTAGACTTTGTAATTTGCCATTGTTCATATATGCCTTAGTCTTCATGGATTGGCTAATCTACTGCTCCTACTGATGGGAAAGTCTATAAATATTTGCTAGCAATTTGTAGACAGCCAATACCCCACTAAGTCCACCCTCAAATAATCCAACAAGCTGAATTTTCAGTTTAGGAAACAAGAAAAATTTGCCAAAGGTCTGCTGAGTTTTGAAGGTGTTGCACTCGCACAATCCAGTGTTTTGCCAAAAATATTTAGACTGATTTCATTTTTTTTTTTTTTTTTAAATTGGCACATACATAAAAGGGTCATTCAATAAATAAGGTGAATTTTGCCTAAGTAGTTGATAATAGAAAACACTTTTTACAGTTGCAGAAAATCAATTATGACTGATCCTTTCATGTCTCAAAACACTGTCAGTATGACCTCCTTTAATGACTGCTCTGCCAGTAATGTTTTTTACCTGAGAAAAAGTGTTTCCACTCCATGAATTTTCTTTTAGACTTAGGCTCATAGTAGCAAAACCCTTTCTAGCCGATTTGTAAACATGTTTTTCCATACATATCAGTCTTCTATAAATTTCACACTGTTTGCACTTCTCAGCCACTAAAAATTTGATGACAGAACACTTTTCAAGCCCAAAGCACACTAATTTGCTGCCATTTTGAATAACCTCAAAACAAATATTTTTGCCTGATTAAAATAATTCTAGCTATAAACCAATTCCAAAAAATGCAGAGTTTACACTTAAGGAAAACATTTCTAAAAAAAAAAAAAAAAAAAAAAAAATTATTAAGTTATTTTTCCCCGACTAGATCATCTGATGTAGGAAAGATAAGTAGCTTAAGTTTTTGGTTTAAGGAGAAAATATGGAAATGAAGAACTCTTTCAAACATGACCAAGATTTGTTTCTACTATGAACTAATAATTCCAATAGCCATATACGCTGGGGAAATTTGAAGAAGAGGACAACAGAAAAAATATGCTCAAAATGGATCATGAAAACTGCAAATAAAGCCATTATTGAAATGATGAACAAATTTATATTTTTGGTATCAGTTGTACCAAGAAGCTAAACTGATGTAAGAAGAAAGATAACTTCAGCTTCTTCAATTTTTAGTCGATTTAAGGAAAAAATGTGGAAATGAAAAGACTTTTGAAAGGCAATCCAAGTTTGTTTATTTTATGGAGTAATAGTCCCAATAACTAAGTAAAGTTGGCAACCAGAGGCTCCTTTTTCAATAGCTACTTCACCGATGAGTAGGGGAGGGCACCACTCCTTTCCCTGGATTGCTCCACTTTACCCTTGATATGTACCTTATAATGCTGAGTGTTAAGCTAAGAGGTATCAAGTACCATTTTTCAAGTCTTTAGTATGACCCAACCTGGGATAGAACCCCAGTCTCCCAGATCATTGGTGAACACTCTTCCCACTAGGCCAATGAGCTGGTCAACAATCCCAAGATTTTTAGCACAAAATTCTTGGTTAGACTTATACCTTTCGTATAGGTCAACTCCCAAACAGAGTAGGTTACTGGTAGAATATATGAAAATCTTACACATAAGATCTTATATTCATGTGAATTTACAATCTATTATGCTATCATGAAATTGCAGAGATAAACAATAAACCATAGTTGTCTGACTGGCCACCTTGATACTATGACATTCCAATTAATGTTTCCAGCTAGTGCATCAGCTGTTGGAAATAGTGTGTGATATAGTGTTAATATAATACTTAGTTTGTATTACAGTTTTACTATTCAATATTAATCTCTGTGTTAATTTATTAAATATGTTCAAACAGGAGTTTAAGTTGGAAATGTATGTGACAGTCAGCTGAAAATATGGTACATGATGAATATTGATTGTTCAGAGTAGTATTCCACTGGTTGATCCCTCTGTGGTAAAGGTTTGGATTTTAGCCCTGCTGTATAAGTTGACCCTTAGTTTTGTAAAAAAAAAAATTCAGGCTTCAAATGTTAACTTGTGTGCTGCAATTTGCAGTACATAGGCTAGATAAACTAGAAGTTTAAAGGAGGAAGACTGAAAATAATGTGTTCTGATAAAACCAAGTAGATGATACTATAGAAAACATGTCTTGGAGAAAAATTCCTTTTATTATCAAAGGAAACCAACAACTTACCTCACTCCAGTCCTCGGCCACACAGATGGTTATTTAATGCCAAATCCTATATATAATTTTTAAGGGAATAGTTTGCTGGTAACTTTATTGTTAAACACCTGAGAGCTCAGTGTTTTAAGCATTACTATTTAACACTAATAATTCTATTTAATATTAATTATTTGTTTGCACCAAGTTAAATGGTTTCAAGTCGTAATATCTAACACTGATAGTTCTATATGTATACAATTAAATGGTTTCAAATATTGCTATTTAATATGAACAATTCTATTTAATATCAATAATAATCCCAACTAAAAGATTGAACAGTTCCATTTGACTCATAGATGAGACCTGAACTGGTACTACCACTCAGTGTGGACCAAAGAGTAATGGTAATGAAGGGGTACTCCACATTACCTCAAACTCCAAGATTAGAGCATCATCATTAGATGCAGTTTAATGTCATACGTAGAACACTAAATGGTTTCAAGTATTGCTATCTAATCATATTTACCCAACCC
>OY757936.1:50527681-50542681 GCA_963585895.1 Sepioteuthis lessoniana | reverse complement strand
GAAATTTTCCACAAATGATTTTAAAAATGTTAATATTCCTATGGGAGTATCTTTATTATACACACAAAAAGCAGAACTGATATTACAGGGACAAGCTGGTTTGGTTTGGTTTCTTTGTTTAATGGCATATTAACCTTCAGTGGTTATTTAATTCCAAAGCTATCCTTATAGAACAGTCATGGTTCTATTTAGCCCATAGCTGGGGAAATAAGGAGGTTCATACCTTTCCCATGGGTTTTAGTTCAAAAGTGAACATAATAGCTGGGCAGGAGTTTGAATTCACTCAATATAACATTGCAGCCCAGCACTTTGGCCAAAACACCCACCTCCAGAGACCACCCTGTGAAGATTCAGATAAAATTCTTTCAAATCATAAAGGACTTCACATAGAAATCTTAAAATTTGTTTTTTAAAAAAAACCCCAAAAAACACAGTGTGTGGTTTGGTTGGGTTTTATGGCATATCAACCATTGTAGGTTATTTAATGCCAAATCCTCTTTATACATATATATTAAATATATATATGATTTGTAAATACATTTTGTATTCAACATTCTTAAATCACAGTTAAATGTTTTCAAGTATTGCTATATGATGTGGTATCATCTCTATTTTTGATACAAAATGGACTCTTCCAATAAGGATATAATATTTGATTGTAATCCACTCAGAGAGTAGGTAGCAAGAGCTACATTGGTGACATTGTATTACTTGTTTTACAGAAATATATTGCCTTTATTCTTCTCTCTTAATACGTTTGTCTTATTTATTTTATGCCCTTTTCCGAGAACAAAACACTAACAGTCACAACTTGAGATCAGTCATTTGTTTGCACACTTTATTCTACTTGACCCATTGATAGGACCCTATCAGGTGCTACCACTTAGGATCAGAGTGGACCCGGGAGTAAGGGCAATGAAGGGGTACTCCACATTACCCAAAGCTCCAAGGCTGGAGCCTTGCCATCAGATTGTTTAATGTCATATCCAGGACACTCATTGGGTGGGGGTTACCTCTCTGCAGAGATGCAGTTGGTGTATACTACAGCCCCAGCCAACTGGGCTAACTGTGTATGTGTGTATATATATATAATACTGGGCAACATCCCAATATTTTCGATTTCTACAAAATAGAATATTGTTGAAAATAGAACAGAAACTTATGACCAAATTTCACTGTACCAGTCCTCAGATGACCAAGTATCAACAGATTTCAAAATATTTGGCTGCCTTGATATTTGCTCACCTAAAGATCTACAATCTGAAACTAAGTGGTGAATTTTTTTAAGCTTTTCTTATTTCAAGAGCTGAAAATATTGTGTGTGTGTATATATATATATATATATACACACACACAAATTTCATTGAACATAGACATTTTCTGTCAACATATTTTCTTCTGGATCCGTTCGTATTGCTGTATTGCTTTTATCATATTCAGCAGGAATTAATTTATGTATTGTCCCTAGTTGTACGTATCCCTAGTACTTTCTGCCCGACTTATATATATATATATATATATATATATATATATATATAATTCTAGTAATAAAAACAGGCAATCTTTGAAATGTTACTAAGAACAAAATATTATGCAAATGTTCAAATTATTAGAATTTCTAAACTATTATAAAAGTTTTAAAAAACATTATTTATTGGATCTTTTACACTAAATATAGGGACAATTATATACAAAAAAATTTTCAAATTATAATAGAATTGTTTTAATATATATTAAAAGATTTTTCAAATTATTATGGAAATTGTTAATGAAATATATCATAAAAATCTTGATTATCAAAGAAATTATTTAAATATATTATAGAAATGTTCAGATTATTATAGAAATTGTTAATGAAAAATATTATAAAAAGAACAGATTATTATGGAAATTGTTATAGAAATATATCAAGAAATGTACAGATGATTATGGAAATTGCTTCTGAAATATATAGTAGACATGTTCAGACTATTACAGAAATTGTTATTGAAATATATTATCAAAAATTTACAAATTCTTAAAGAAATTGTGTGTTAGTATAGAACAGCTTGATGAAGAAAATTTCCACCATTTCTGTAATAATTTTTTTTTCAAATTATGTAGAAATGCAGTACATATATTCACCATCCAAATGAAAGTAAATTTCAGTTATTTGCTTCATTTTTTAACTGAATACTCACAGTTAAATTTCCCAAAATGATATGTAGGTTAAGTTGGTATGTTAGTGTTAGGACAGGGGAAGACTATAAAGAAATATGGCTGTTAAATGAACAATAGCTAATTGAAGATTTTTAATGAAACTGTTCAATCAAAAAATTAACCAAATAACTGAAACTTACTCTTTTCTGAATGGTCAATGTTGTATTACATTTCTGTTTGGTTTTTGTTTAATGGCTTATGAACCTGCATGGCTTATTCAATGCCAAAGCCATCCTTGTAGAAGAACAGTAGCGACACTAACTCATAGCTGGAAGGATTAGAGAGTTCATACCTTTCCCAAAGGTATTTGTCCGAAAGTGAACATAAAAGCATGAGTGGAGTTTGAACCCACTTAATACGATTCTGGAATCCAGTGTTTTAACCATTACACCACAAGGACACCCTTTATTAGATTTCTGTATATCATTTTCTTTATTCAACTTTTCTATGTAAGCATTGGAAATTATTATTGAAAAAGAGAAATCCTCAAATTATTATGAAAATTATAGGAAAAATAAGATAAGCTTTGTCCTAGGAATTCAAATCATAAAGCAATACCTCCCTTTTGTACTACAAAGAAAGGATCAACAGTCTGATACCTTCTGTAGAGATTGGACAATTTTTTGTAGCCCTACATGACAAACTGACATTGTATCAATTTTGCTTTAGTAAAGTAATAGAGACTAGAATAAAAGTGTAATATCTGTGCACTGTGTAAGTGTTATATTCAAATGAAATGATAATATACAAATACCTTGATAAAAATTTGTAGGTATTATCATTGCAATGAAAGTGCATGTAGAGTAACAGAAATCGACACAGTGATCAAAATTCAAATCTTGGGCAAGGCTGTTTGCATTTCACATAAGGCTAATACCTCTGCATGCATCCATCTATTCTCCCACCATCTATAGGTAAATAGTAGGGCAGTCTAAAAAAAAAAGGAAAACTTTGATTTCAAACTTGTTAAACTCCACTTAAAATTGACCTCATGTTATATCTTACTCATGTGGAGGGGCTGGGTAAGTACACACTTATGATTGAGAAACAAACCCACATGAACAAGTTGGACTGAATATCAAAATCAATCAATTACACATATATTAATAGAGTTAGTCACTGATAGTAATGGTAGAGTTGTGTTTACCAGGTGATTTTAGTCATTTATTTGCAAAAAATAACAGTTTATAAACCTAAGTAATTTGCCAATTTTGAATAACATTTTTATCAGATTTCTGTCTCAAACTTAATTCTCTTTTTGCTTAGCTTCAGTCAAAATTGTGTGTCATTCATGTCAGGACAGTAGAATGACCCAGCTTGGGGTTAATTATTGCCACTACTGTTCTTCGACAATGACTTTGGCATTAAATAAGCTATGAGGTTGATAAGCCATTAAACAAACAGCAGAATGAAGACAGCCTTATTATGAACTCAGAACTTAGAAGCAATAAAAGAATTATACATATATATATATACACACACACACACTAGTTGAAAACCTGTCCTAGGGATGATTTTAAATTGCATAAAATGATCATATATTTATTCATCAGATATTTTATTTCAGCAAAAATACAGATGTAACACCAAACTGCCTTCCACCAGCAGTGATTCTAGTGCCTGGCTGAGTGACTGACAACAAAAGGTCATTCATGAGAACTCTCATTATAGATGTGAGCAATAATCACACATAAGAGTTGAGGATTTTTAAAAAAGGTGTCAATCAGTCATGGGTTTGGTTTGCTTTGGTTTTATGGCGTGTCAACCATTGCAGGTTATTTAATGCCAAATTCAGTTTATTCATATACATTAGATATATACGATTTGTAAACATAAGTCAACAAAGTTAAATAGTTTTAAGTATTGCTATCTATCACTAACAATTCATTTAAACATCAGTTTATGAACAATTAAATGATCAAATAGTTCTATTTCAAACAATTCAATTTAGCATAAGTCATTTGTTTGCACTTGGTGTTTAAATGTCAAACAGTTCTATTTGACCTATAGATAGGACCCTATTAGGTGCTACCAGTGTGCCAGAGTGGACCTGGGAATGGTGGCAGTGAAGGGGTACCCTGCTGTCCCCAGCATTACTGGAGCCCCACCAGATATTTTAGTGTCATATCCGGGACACTCATTGGTGGGGGAGTCTTACCTCTCAGCAGAGTTGCAGTCAGTGTATTCTACAGACCCAGCAAACTGGGTTGAGTTAGTCCGTGAGCTACTGATAAAGAGACAATTAATGACAAACTTTCAGGGCTACCTACACTGCCCTGCCGCTCATTGGAGGGTGGTTGATGATTTGTCAAACAACAGATTCTTTCTGTCATCAACTCGAGAAAGCCACTTCACATCTTGTTTTTGAGACTGGTCTAGAGAGAAGTTGCAGCATCAATGATAAACTGAGTGGAATTTTTCTGTGACCACATGACTGACTTTTTTCTTTCTCCTAATGTGAACTACTCTTCATCTCATCGTTGTCAACTTTCTTTAAGATCCTGCAATGCCATAGATGACTCACTAAATAGTTTTGTTGACATGTGCATATTTATGGGCCCCTGGTGGTGATTATTTATTACTGCAAAAGTAAACCCAATAAAACATTTTTTTCTTTAAATCTACATTTTCCTGAAATCCAAAAGTCAGAATAAAAAAGTCACCGAAATATGACTTTGGTTTCTGGCAAGGAAATTATCAGCTAAATGTCTACTTTATACTATTGAACAAAAAATTAACATTACATTTAGCTAATTTGAGACAAAAAATAAGAGTCTAGCTTTGCATTGTACGTCCATTTTTAATTTAACCCCTTACTAAAACTTTTGGGGGTGTCCACACGGTGTAATGGTTAAAGCGATGGACTGCAGAATTATAGAAAGCGAGTGAACTCCAGTCGTGCTATTACATTCACTTTCGGACAACTACCATTGGGAAAGGTATGAACCCCCTTATACTCCCAGCTATGGGTTAAATAGTACAACTACTGTTCTTCTTGAAGGAGGGCTTTGGCATTAAACAACCGACAAAGGTTGATATGCCATTAAACAAAGAAACCAAACCAAACTAAAACTTTTGAAGATTTTGGAATATTCAAAAACAAGTTACAAGCATGTTTTATTAGTATAGAAAATTTGGTGGCTATAGCTCCAGCTTGCAATTCATAGTTAATTTGTAAATTAATCATATGATAAACTTATTACAGGTAAATTTATCCAATCATATTAATTGCTCTGATAATATAGGGTTTCTCTAAGCTTAAAACTTTTTATTAAATCCTTAAAAGTAATGATTCAATTCTAAATTTAGCCACAAATAATTTCCAATATTATGAATTTACTGGACATGGCAAGTGACAGGGTACAATGGTTATCATCATAGGAAATAAACTCAAAAAGTTCAAATCAGGGCTAAAAGGCATGAAACTGTCTTTCCTCTTCCAGCTTTGCTTAAATATTAATGCAGATTTGGATCTTTAACTTTGTAGGTAAATAAACCAATCTTAGAGGAGGAAAAAAATCATAATTCAAAACTTTAAGAGTGTTGGGCTTGCAACTTCATCAATAAAAACAAACTTCCAATTGAAATTGTAACACTATCACTGACATGGTGAAGATGTGACCCTATGACCCACCAAGATATCTACAAGACCAGTAGAATACATTTTAATTGGCTGAATTAAAAATCACATGATAGAAATGTAATTTGAATGTTTCTTTCTTATATTTAAATTAAATATAAGAAAGAAACATTCAAATTACTGATATATAGAAAAGCTGAAATTCTTATGAATATTATTACAGAAATATAGAACTGGTCAAATTATTATTCAAATTGTTATTAAAATATATCAATGCTCAAATTATTGAAATTGTTATTGAAATAAAATTATATAAATGCTCAAAATTCAATAAATTATTATTGAAATTCTCAAACTGAGTGAATTATTATTTAAATATAACTATTAGAGAAATACTCAGATTATGTAAAGTATTATTGAAATATGATTATTCTAGAAATGATAAACTGACCTTGTGCCAAACATGCCTTTGTGTGGCTGTAAATAAACACTCGAATAAAAGCATAGCATAAAGATTGTTTAGCAAACAATTAATATAAATTAAGGGTTCAGTTTAACATTATACTTACATTGTAAATTGAACCCCTAACTAAGAACTTTAAAAGTAGTGGAATTTTCAAAAACTTATATGCTACAGGTATATCCAATTATTAACCACTTTGCAGGCTGAATGACATTTTTTTTTTCACCAACAGTACAGAGTGACATTTTTGTAATTTTACAATGGCTCAATTTAAGGCATTTTTCCTGTTGGCTATCTCACTGCTAATGTATAGAAATATGACTTAGCCCTACTGTGGTGTAGGATTATGTAAAGGTTGTTTCATAAAATATCATAATTAAAACTGTTTTCATGTTATTGTATTATGACATGCAATTGCTGATCAACTTAGCAAGTTTGTTAGTTTTTTATATATGATTAATTGGCTTGTTTGAACATATCTTCTTTTTGCAAATTTTCTGAAATAATTCCCCCACTTTACCAAGATTTTGAAATATCTGCCAGTGAAAATGTTATAATTGTAGTTGCTGATGATATAGATGAATAAAAAAAAAAAGAAAAAAAAAAAAAGACATTTGATAAATCAATCACAGTAAGATAGATTTTTTTAAAAAAAGCAAAGAAAGAAAAAAAAAACAACAATAAGTCAACATTTTTGTTGTTGTTGTGAGGAAATGAAATAACAATTCAACTTTTATTTGCAATTTACTTAAAAAAAAAAAAAAGAAAAAAGAAAGGAAAAAAAAAAACAAACATGGCCAGCCAGTTTGATGTTGATAGAATTCATTCTGAAAAAAAAAATTAAAACAATTGGAGGGGGGATTTTTTCTTTTTTTTTTTTTGATTTGATTTATATAAATTTAAAATCTCTTAATATTTCTATTAATTTTCCAACAAAACTGTCACAAAATAAAGAATAATGAGACCAAAAATATATTGTCAACATCTCTTGCAGTGAAAACAAAATTTGATACACTTTATCATTTTTCTTTTTTCTCACTCTGTACACACTTTCTCTCCTTCAACTATATATATATATATATATATATATACACACACATATATGCATATATATTCTAAAACACACAGAAATATAGTGTATAGGAATTCAGTCAGTTGAATATAAGTAATTAGTTTGATATTTCTCACTAAGAAATATACCCTGTATGTATGTGTGTGTGTGTGTGTATATATATATATATATAATTCTTCCTTTTGATATGCAAGCTTATATACTCACAAGAGAGGGATAAAACTGTTTCAATCACTTTCTACTCATTAAAAATATAAACTTTAATTTATTAAATATAACGTTAAGAAATTTGAAATAATTGAATCTTATTTTCTTAACAGCAAAATTTTGTTGTATCAAGTTAAGATTCATTCAGCAAAAACACAACACATGAAACACAAAATCCGTTGCCTTCATGACCTTAGGAGCAATAAAACATTTCAGAGTTAGAAATCAAATCATCACTGAATTATATCCACACTGTGGGGCAATGGATAAAATGTCATTCCCCTCAGTGACATGTAGAAAAAATAAACAATAGTAAAGATATTTGCCAGCAGGACTGGGAGATGGATGTATGTGGCTGTCAACACCGGCAAAAAGGGCCAGGAACGTGCACGGGTGACCAAATTTAATGACAGACAATGGTGCCACTGGGGTCATGTGAGCAACTATAAACTCGAACCTAGACTATGAGTTTTGGTTTTTAACTGCAACAACTTTAACATACACTACTAGAGTTGAAATTACCACAGCTGCCAACACCAGATTTGTCCTTCTGTTGGTCCTCATTAATGGATTTGAAGTTTACTCATTTCATTTGTGAGGCTATGACAGAATCCTGTGGCATTATTTTTCATTACTACTTCTTTGTGTTCCATGCTCAAAATCAAAGATTTCATGAGCAAATTGTAGTATCATATGTAAATTAGATGCTCCAACAAAAACAATAACCCCATATCAATTGGCATCTAGCTAATGCTATTGGCCAGTCAACAACTGCTCTGAAAGATATACACATTATAACAAATAATATATAATTCAAAACTTTATTGAATACATTTTTGGTGCTTTTTTTTCTGGTTTTTATAAAATTAATGACAGCACTAACTTTTTCTTAAGTCTTTAAAGACTAGTTTTGTTTTTTTAGATGGAGCATTGCCAATTATTAATAATTTTGGACTTGTATCTCTTTCATCTTGTTATTTATCACAACTACTGAGACTATTAATCCATAGACATTTGTAAATCAAGTTGTAGACATCTTTTGTTTAAAGCTATCACATAATTCCATAAAAAGAAATGGTTGCAATATTAAGCCTTTTTTATTTTTTTACTGACATGTTCTCCCTGAGCCTGAAATATTGGGCTTACCGTGTATAGTAAAATAGGATTCAGACCAAAATAGTGCATTGAAAGGTTCAAAGAGTTAAGAAAGCAGGTAATAACTACAACGGATTTCAAGCCTTAAAAAAGAATAAAAAAAGAAGAGAGAGAGAGAAAAAAAAAAACACTTAAAAAATGACAGTGATGAATTACCTACTTGGGACCAAGAACATATATATTTTTATATTTTTTATTATTTCTTTTACCTCTAGAGGGAATTTTTTAAAAATAAATGAAGAATATCAATTTTACCCAGTGAGGTCTCTCTATCAACATCATAATATATATCGCATCAATTGCTCCAGAACAATGACCTCCTTCATCATCACCATCTGCAAATCGTCTTAAATCCATGCCTGATTCTGAGACAAAGAAATTTCTTCCATGGTATCTCAGCTGCTCCCAAAAAAACCAACTTTGCAAACCAACAGCACAAAATTATTATTATTTATTTTAAAATGTGAGAATGAAAAATATTGTACACAAAAAGAGTGCATCAATAATTATTTGCACTTTTGCTATATTTTTCTACGCCGTTCGAATTTACCAAAATTTACATAATTGACTCACACTTGCATCATACATTGTTACTGTGTTTAAAAGTTATATCTAGACAGAGAGAGAGTGCTCAATATCTGCAGCAGAGCATATCTAGGCAGAATATCATAGAAATTAAAACTCCAGACAGCAATATGTGGTTTTAATTTCTGTGTTATTATATATATATATATATATATATGGATAGAGAGATGTACATATAAAATATGAAATAACAAGATATATAGAAATAAATGCATCCTCAGAATATCTTGTTTTTTTTCATGTTCCATATTTACATAGGATTAGATTAATTTCCATTTCTCTCTCTCTCTCTCTATATATATATACACACATATAAACAGGTTTGATTAAATTAGATCGAATCCTTGTTTTCAAGTTTTTTTCTTTGTTCTTTCAAGAGTACTTATGTTTTTTTTTTATGTTACAATCTTGAAATTTGTCAATGGTTTCTCCAAAGGAGCTATTTATGTTATATCAAGTACTTTCAGTTCTCGTTAGAACCATTATCAAGGTAATTTATATGCTATTTTTAAATTCAACTTGTTTAGTATTTAAACTAAATTATAATTTCATTTTTGTTTTTTTATCACTAAAGTGAGGCTTGTTTTTATCACCAAGGTGATGCTAAGCGGTAGTGGCAGTTTATTTTTAAATATTTCTATTACGTGAAGTAGAATAAAACTTGTTCTATCTATTGTGATATGGATTGTTCTATCAATTTCAAACATCTTAGAATATTATCACTCATTTCAAATTTAATTCTGTTAACAGCGGGTTGTCTAAATTTTATGTAAAAAGTTTCGAGGATTTTTAATTTTTTGACATTATTGTTTGTATAGAGTATTTTTATATTATTAACTAAAGTATTTCTATGTGTTGCATTAAGACAATTGTTTTTTTAAATGTTGACATATGGAGCTACAATCTGAAAGGTGTCAAGTGAACCTCGTTGATAATTTTGGTTTCAGAACATCAAGAATCTTTTTTTAAGATTAATTATTGGGTTTATCAAACAAATTCTTGAGATATATATATATATATATCATTTTTATACCTATACTATAATTCTGACAGTGTGAAAAAAAAAACCCAGATGATACAATTTGTAAATAAAATAATATATTACTCAAACCAATATCTGGGAAAAAAATTCCATGAAAAAATAGGAAAGACTAAAAACATTTGTACTGCTTGAAAATAATCAACCAATATCGCAATGCCTCATCAAAAGAAAAATCATTAACGGAATACTTTAAGGTAAACATAAGAGTGCTCAATCCACTAAGTAGAGCTATATATATATATATATATATATATATATATATATATATATATATATATATATATATATATATATATATATATATATATATATATATATATATATATATATTAGACCGGCTCATTGGCCTAGTGTGTAGAGTGTTTGGCAATGATCTGGGAGACCAGGGTTCAATCCAAGGATGAGTCACACCAAAGACTTAAAACAATGCTACTTGATACCACCTTGCTTAACACTCAGCATTATAAGGTACGTAATGAGGGTAAAGTGGAGCAATCCAGAGAAAAGTGTAGTGCCCTCCCCTACACCTCGGTGTAATAGCTATTGAAAAGTGAGCCTTCAGGTTGCCCTCGACTACAGAGGCCAACTTTATTTACTTATATATATGTGTGTGTAGGTGTGTGTTTGATTAAAATTTTAAACTAAAAGCATTTTTAATCTGTAAAATATTTATAGTGCTCAAAGCACAAAAATGTAGAGCAATATCAATATATTTCGAGTATGAAATGAAATAATAAAATAAGATAAAAACTCACAACTCAGAGTTTCATGTTGATGATCCTCAGGGGAGTTGGTATTCAAAACATGTTGAATACTAGCTCACGTGAGGATCTACAATGTGAGTTTATGTCCTGTTTTATTATCTTATTTTACAATTAAAATATATATTATTGAGCTTACCAAGTACAAATACAGAAAGAAAATTTTATCTTTATAACAAATACATTAATTATAAACAGCTGTTGAAAATCTGATATTAACTAAGTTTGTCTCAGAAGATAAAATGATTGGCAGGAAGACTTTCATTTGTCAAAATTACAACTAAAAATCTTCTTACCTTGAAAATCAGCATTCAAAATCACTTTTTTTTTTTAACCAAGGATTGAACACTAACCTCTTGTGCTGATATGAAATAACATCAAACACAGCCCCTTATGCAAATTCTGCCAGTTACATATTTTCTTGTTTTCTTATATGATCTATCAGAGAAACAATTACTTTAATAATTTCTTACATTTTTTTGGGGGGTGGGGGATACATATTAATTCTGACCTGATTTCAGGCTACATGATCAATGAAAATATCAATGAGCTAGAAATCTGCAAAATTACTAACTTTTTGAGAATGCCAAATGTAATTCAAAGACAATGCACAAAAAGATTTTTAAAAATAAAAAAATAACATCAATAATACAAACACAGTCATATGTATGCATTGTTTTACACTTAGGATTGTAAGGGCAATTTTATAAGAACACAAATGTATTGACCCTACAGAGCTCAAGTGAGTGGAAAAACTTGTTTTTCAGACATGAACCTTTCAATTCTTTATGACTGAAAGATCCAATAAGTTTAAATTCTATCCCAACAATTCACAGACATGACAAAAATAAAAAGTTTTTTCCTCCATGCCATATCTCATCTTCAACCAGCTGTTAGAAATAAACCATGGAACATCAAATGAAACAAATGAGTAAATGCCCAAAATTATTTCAAAGAAATCTCTTTAAATGCCTGATCATCTCTGCAAGTTGGATCCATGAAAATGTGATGGCATTTTAATTCAAAAATAGAACAAAGACAAAATTATTTAGTTTTATTCCTAAACTGCTGGAAAACACTTCTATATATATATATATATATATATATATATATATATATATATATATATATGCACACACACTATTCTCTTCATATTTAAGTCTGATCATATTTATCTGTTGATCTCTCTTTCTCTGTTCTATCTCACTCACTTCATAACTGTCTTAGTTTGGTCATATGTATCTGCAAACCTGTCTCATTCTCTCTCTCTCTCTATATATATATATCACATTCTGTTCATATCTATATATATATATATATATATATATATATATATATATTAGGTGGACAATAAAAATAAATAAAAATCAAACATCTTTATGACAATGTTAATGTTAAGTTCAAATTCAAAAAGCTCCAAAAGAGAATTATTTTAAGTTAAGCCATGTCACTGTTTGACCTTTGAAGAACAACTTATAAATTTCTAAAACAATAATCTAAAAACTGAATAATATTTGTGTGTGTGTGTATGCGTGTGAGCATATCAATCAAAATTTTATTTCTTTAAGTTAAAGATGTCTTAACATTGCCACACATTTCTTTTTTGAAGACTATTAAAATCACTTAAGATTCTATTCATGAATGGCAGTAAAGACCATGTCAAATTTTCATAGTTCCTTATGATAATAATAATAATAATAATAATAATAATAATAATAATAATAATAATAATAAAAAAGTACAAAAACAGTTTTTAAAAACATGGTGAGTCAAGTTTGCACTATTTATGAAGTTTAACCACTAAATAAGATAATCCACCAATTTTTCTCATGTGCCGGTATTTATTAATATTAACACAAGACTGACCATAAGGGGCATTTGATATGAAAATGTTGTCAACAGACAGGATTTTATGCCCAAAATATTCCTGTAACCACCCATATATATATATATATATAAAACACAGTCTGCTAAAAAAACGTTGCCCGAACTGGAGTTTGAACATATACGTAAATGTCAGGAAGCTAATGGTCACCACTTTGGTTTGGTTTCTTTGTTTAATGGCACATCAACCTTCATAGGTTATTCTATGCCAAAGCCATCCTTGTAGAAGAATAGTAGAGGTACAATTTAACCCATAGTGGTGGTGGGGTAAGGGCAATATTTTAAGCACCTCTTGTAATTGTTTAATTCAAAGGTAATTTGTATTATTCTTGCGATGTCTGATAAATTTAGTATTACAATATTTACAGATTTTTCCTTTCCTGAAGTGTGTAAACATTTTTTCACTGACTTTCATTTGAGGGCTACTCTGTGTGTGTGAGAGAGTATGTATGTGTGTGTGTATATATATATATATATATATATATATATATATATATATACACACACATACATACATGGTTTGCTGTATTTATAAATAAAGAGTGCTCATTAACAGTTTGAGTTTTGTTTAATGACATATCAGCCTCTGTGGGTCATTTAATGCCAGAAGGGTTAGATTGGTTTTGTTTTCGGATTAAGGATACAGGTTTTTGTTACATGTTTTATTATATTGGGTTAGATTTTGATGAAGAGGCTGGTTTCTTTAAGAAAGTTAAAGATTTCCTCTGCTTTGGTGTTTTTTAAGAAATCTTTTTAAGTTGCTTGTCTGGTAGTATTTTGGGCGAATTTGTCTAAACCTTTCACAGTTTATGAGAATGTGTTTAACTGTGAGGGGGATACTTTGCATGTTGAGCATATTGGGAGGTCTTCCCTTTTTCAAAGTCTGGAGATCATTAACAGTAATAGAGCTTCTGCAGATCTATGTTTGAATGGTAAAGACAGAGTCAATGGTGCTTGGTAACAGCAAATTTCTCCTCATGATATCATTAAAACAAGAGCTCAATTACCAGGTATCGGTGACACTGTGTCTACACAATTCAAACTTATATATATGCAAGCACATATAAAAACAAATTTAATTATGTAGTAGATCTATCTATTGAGAATGTTGTTTCATTTCTATTGGTCTTTTTCAAAGATCCATCCCCTGACAAGATCTATTCCAAAACAGTAAAATTTAATAAACACTTTTTGGGGGGAGTTGTTGATTAATGTCTATTTAATTTACCAAGTGCTCCTTAGGTCATTCACAGCATCTGATGTTATAAAGTGATTTCTTTCATTAAATACTGATTTTAATCAAAGGTGTCTGGATACATGTTCTTTCTGAAAAATTTGCATTACTGAAATTATCAAATCAGTTGAAGGGTTTGATTCTTTCAAGGAAGGCCAATACAAGTGAAATGCATTCAATAAATGAATGTGTTGCATAATTTTCTTCTTTTGTTATCACATTGCTTCCTAGTGGCTTATCGATTTAAAAAAAAAAAAAAATTTAATTAAAGATATTCAATTATTATACATTTTTCTATAGTCAAAATCAAATGAGAAAAAGTCAATCATTCTGGACATACTTTGTAGTTTCCTTTCTTCTTGTTCATATATATAAGATAAAACATGAAAACCAATTTGAGAAGAGTACATATATATATATATATATATCTCCATAGATATAGATATATATTTACATTTCGCTCTGTGTGAGCTTCATAAGATAATGATAGGGGAAAAAATTCTAATTTAAGAATAAACCATTATAAATGTTTGTTTTTTCCAAAATTCCATAATTTCTCTAAATCATGATTTGATGAAAGTCATATAGAGTGAAATATATATATATATATATATATATATATACACACACACACACACACACACACACACATACACACTCCACAAAGACATACACACTAATTATAAAATTTAATTCTAAAAGCCTTTTTAATCCAGAAAATCTTAAAAGTGCTCAATGCACTTAAATGCAGAGCAATATCACAATATATTTCAAGTATAAAATAAGATAATAAAACCAGATAAAAAATCATTATTTAA
>OY757936.1:50200181-50525181 GCA_963585895.1 Sepioteuthis lessoniana | reverse complement strand
AATAGACAAGAATCATGGGGGAGGAAACTATGTTCAGAAATAAAAAAAATTAAAACACAAGGAAATGAGATAAATTGAAATAGGGTAGAGTAAAAGTACAATAAATTTTACAAAAACAAAAAAGTTAAAAAAAAAATTTTTTTTTTCATTTTGTTTGTTTTACCAATATTTTCCTTTCGTATTTCAGTATTTTTTTTAGTTTGTTTGTTTGTTTTCCAAGGAAACAAATGGAGAAGAGACAGAAATGAGACTTTCCTTTTTTCATTCTTCGGATATTTAAAAAAAAAAAAAAAAAAAAAGATTATTTCTTTTGTGGGGAATTCCCAGAGAGATATTTCCCAAATTAAAAGTTCATGTATATAAAAATAAAGCAAAAACCAAGGCTCATTCCTATTTTCAAGAAGTTGACTTGAAACGCAAATAATCAAGATCAAAGATTTTGCTCTTGAAAATTGCCCAGTCCTGAATTTCTCCAAAAATTAGCCATTCTATTTACGAAGACAAGAATAGAAATCATAACAATGTTAATGGTTTCTATGCGAATTCACTTCCGATTACAGTTAGCAATTATTGAAATAACAATGATGAATGTGTGTGAGTTCATAGATGAAAAAACAATCTTGCTTTTGAAATGATAAATAATTTTACTTCTATCCCATAATACTTGTTACATTTAGTGTATAAAATATATATGCAAATGTACCAACTACTATGGGACAGAGGTATTTTAAAAAAAAAAAAAATATGCCAACGCAAAAATTCTTACAATGAATGGAGGCCAAAATAAAAGCTGAGAAATCCAATATTTCATTTTTTTTGTAAAAAAAAAAATAAATAAATAAATAAATAAAAAAATCTGATTATTTTTTTATCTGACCTCATATTCTCTAACACTTTTATTTTATTCATTTATTTTTTTTTTTTTTTAGTTTACTTTCAGGAACATTGATATTTTTGAGCTTGTAGAAAACTACACAAAAAAATGCTGAAAAAAAGAGACTTGATTTTGTGACAGTCACAATCCAATCTATCTTGATTAAACTGTTGACATTAAATTTGAAAAGCAAAAGATCATGTGACCTTTCTGCAGTTAATAGTTTGGCTCAGATGTTCAAATATTTTGTGATTTTCAAAGTTAGCTATGTTCATCAACTCCCAATGTGCAAGTGCATATTTTTAATCATCTTTTTCAATATCTGTTTCATATTATTTTAGAAATATATTTATTGCAGCTAAACATGTTGTTTTTCCACAACTTCAAAGTGTCAGAAAAACAATGCAAATGAAGAAAAAAATAAAGATATTTTTTGTTGTCTCTACTTATTTCCAATTTTTTTTTTCTATTTCAGGAAAGAAACAATCCTGCAACAGCTGGAAATCGAAATAGGGCCGCCAGCCTGGCAGGCGAGCATTCTACCACTGAACCACCGATGCGAACTTATTTCAGAAAAGAAAAATCAATCAAGATTCTATGAACAAAAGAAAATCAAAAAGAGGAAAGAAAAAAATGCCATGTCCCTTCAGATATCATCTTGATATAAGCACATCGGCATCTTTGTTCGGGGAGATGAACCACGTAGTCTGGGTTGGCTGCCAAAAGCAGCTTGGCTGGAAAGGTCCATTGAGTTTCGATCTGCCGATGCCTCAAATGTCGAACTGCTCCTGTGGGGACAGGATGCACTACGCTTAGCAGATTTTTTGCGGACAGGGTGCTCAGGTAATGAGAAACATGATTTACGTATGAAGAGACGAGCATTTCCAACAGCTGGCCGAGAAGTTCCAGGCTTCATCAGGTCAGTTAAATGAGAAGCATAACCTTCAGACAGGATCTGTGAAAAATGAATAAATAATAACAATCATAATCACATTCATAAAATATTTGTATTCAGAAACTTGAGGGAGAGGGAGCTTCAACTACATTTAGGAGACACTTGTAGTGTAATGGTTATCACCGTAAGAACTAGACACAGCAATCCAAGTTCAAAACCTCGTCTTAATACTCTTGGATAATGTAAATAAGTTGGCAACCGTAGTCGAGGACTATCAAAAGGCTCCCTTT
Source organism: Sepioteuthis lessoniana (assembly GCA_963585895.1). Lineage (NCBI taxonomy): Eukaryota > Metazoa > Mollusca > Cephalopoda > Myopsida > Loliginidae > Sepioteuthis > Sepioteuthis lessoniana. The sequence continues at coordinate 50,523,122 of OY757936.1, read as the reverse complement.
TCAGTAGCTACAACACCGAGGTGTAGGGGAGAGCACAACCCCTTTCCCTGGATTGCTCCACTTTACTCTTGATATGAACCTTATATTACTGAGTGTTAAGCAAGGATGTATCAAGTACCATTTTTTAAGTCTTTGGTATGATGCGACCTGGGATTGAACCCAGGTCTCCCAGACCACTGGCGATTCTCTCTCCAGATATGGGTAAATAGTTGTGTAGACTGGCCTCCTTAACCTTGGTGTGGCAACTAGTATAGGAGAAAGAAAACTCTGAATTCAAACCTGTTAAACTCTACTTAAAAAATTGACCTTATAAATACTTGTAAATAGAGACTTGTAAATACATACATTTTGGAATGATTCCTTAGAGATGGAATGGCTGTTTCAAAGAGTTTCCCTTCTTGCAATTTTTTAACGCAATATTTTAGCAATTCTTTAGCAGTCTCTCATATGTTGAGGGAGGGGTTGAGGCAGTATTTCACATGTTGGGGGTGGGGAGTAAGGCAGTCTTTCACATGTCAGGGGGGGGTAATCTTTCACATGTCCGAGGGAGTGGGGGATGAGACAGTTTTTCACATATTTGGTGAATTACTAAAACTGTCTACTTTTTCAATTTCAAAACATTGAATTCCTTGAATCAAAACTAGAATCTTTCTTCTACATGAATAAATAATTTACCTGAAAGGTGAAATAAGAACAAAGAAAAACCAAGGAATTAATCTATATTTAAAAAAATAATAATATTTATGCAATTAATATTTTTCAAGCTTACCTGAGCCAAGCCATGTTGCCTTTTCGATACCTTGCCTACAATGTAAATCTGTTGTTTTGGAATTTCTAATTCTCGGTAGATACCAATGTCTTTTGCAGAACCATATGCTGCCTTGTAGACAAGCTGAGCCTAAAGTAAAGAATGAAAAGAAAATAAGAAATTATCAGACTACTTGATAAAAATAAATAACAGGATTCTAAAAGTGTCTAAATTTGAATTACGTGGACCTATTTCCATCTCTGGTTTAAAATGGCTAATTCCCGGCTTTATCAACAGAATCAGCAATGTTTGTGATGAAAACTTTCATGAAATGTGTACAAAGAAAATGTCTTGTTTATTCATCCCAGCCATTCCTAACTTATTGGTTAAATTTGGTAAATTATTAATCACTGTGATGTAGTGGTGAACAAGCTCATCTTAGCGGCCACTTAGAGATGGAGTGAATTGGCTTTTCATTGGCTGCTACACTATTAAAACCTCCTTTCGAATTCAGCTAGTCTAAATTAATAATTTATTAAGTGGGAGGTAACTTATGCTTTATGGTTAAAGTATTTTTATAATTATCATTTCACTCCTTGTGAGTTTTTCACACCAGCATGAGCTGGTGGGCTTCTACTGAACTTGACATGACAAAAAGTCTCCTCAGATCTCCAGGACTCTTCTCAGTATTCTAGCTGATCTTGACAATGCTGTAGTCTGGATAGTCTTGATTCTTCCTCTGATTTCCCATTGTTCCAATCCCCTTTCCAATCCTTTAGGAAGTGTTCCAACTACAATTAATATCACCATCATCCATTCAGGTGCCCGTGGTGTAGTCGTTATCGCCGTAGGAAATGAACACGGCGATACGAGTTCAAATCCTGGACGAGACTGATTGCATTTCACATTGCACTAATACCCTTGGGAAAGGTATGAATCCAATTATTCTCCCTCCAGCTATGGGTAAATAGTAGGACAGACTAGGTTCTTCAGCCTTGGTGAGGCAACTAGTCTAGGAGAAGGAAAACTCTGAATTCAAACCTGTTAAACTCCGCTTAAAAATTGACCTTGTGTCATATCCTGCCCGAGCGGAGGGGTTGGTAAATAGTACCATCATCCATTCTCTGGCAAGATTCAAGTACTTTTAGTTTCACTCTATGATCAACTAGAACAGCAAAATCCACTAGACAAAAAGTTCTCTTTTTTTTATTATTATTATTAATTAGCAGTAAGTTTGCTCTCCTAGCTGTGATTAAGTGATCAGTTTTTATCTCAAAATCCCAGAGAATTTTAAGCATCTCATTTTCTAGGACAGATTCTGATTTGCGCATATAGTATTTGGCAGTATGGTCAAAATTCAACCTTTTGCATAATTCCCATTAGATCACCTTTCCCATCCAGTCTTGCCAAATCATGCACTCCTTCTGTGTTCATTTGCTGCATTTGCTATGTGATTAATCATTTCTTTTTCCACATAACCTACACTTACTATTCTGTTGTGTATTACAGATTTTTACTTCAACGTAATTGGTGCCTTATAGAGTTGTTTTGCACTGCTATTAGAAGAGGTGCCCGTGGTGTAATGGTTATCGTTGTAGGAAATGGACATGGCGACACGAATTCAAACCCTGGACGAGACTGATTGCATTTCACATAGCACTAATACCCTTGGGAAAGGTATGAATCCAATTATTTCTCCCTCCAGCTATGGGTAAATAGTAGGACAGATTAGGTTCTTCAGCCTTGGTGAGGCAACTAGTCTAAGAGAAGGAAAACTCTGAATTCAAACCTGTTAAACTCCGCTTAAAAATTGACCTTGTGTCATATCCTGCCTGAGCAGAGGGGTTGGTAAATATGATTAGAAGAGATTCACTTACTCTCTGAAGATTTCCCTTTCATAGCCATGTCTTTTCATATACAATCTCACCAGTTTGTTGCTTGAAATATCCGTACAGTTGTTTTTCCTTCCATTTCTTCTTCCTAGGTTTTGTTGTTTTTCTATTTGTACTTAATGTTGCCACTTCTGTAATTAATCCTTCTTTGCTGCTTTTCTTAATATAGTCCTTGTATTGATGCATCTACACAATTCTCCATCCTAGCGAGAATTCTTCTTCTTCCTCCTTTTCTAGGCACACAGTCTGTCTGTCATCTTACAGATATAATGCCTTGTGCATTGTCATCAATTTTCATATCATTTGGTCCATTTGTCCAAGTTCCTCCTTTGTCCATTTTAAGAATGGTCCCAGTATCTTACAAGAGAGACTGCCCAGATGTTTATCCCCTTCAATAAGATTTCTACTACAGAGCTTGGCTTTGAGAAGCTTCCTAATTTTTTGAGGTACTCTTTCCTTACTTTTTCCTTCGTCTCCACTTGTTTAGAGGTATCTGTTTCCAATATTCCCAAGTACTTGTAATTTTCCTTTTCTCCAAGCACTCTTAATTTTGTAGTTCTATTCCTTTCACTGATTCCCTTTTCCACTTTTTATTATCAGCATACCACATTATTATCTAACTCCTTTAGAGTTTTTCACATCAGTATTAGCTGATGGTTTTTCACTGGAGTTTGAGAGACCTCAAGTCTCCAGGACTCGTCTCAGGATTCTGGTCGTTCTTAGCAATGCTGTCGTTTGGATAGTCTCTACCCATTCACCAACTTCCAAGTCTTCCAGGCCTTTTAATAATCCTTTAGTTATTGTGTCTAATGCACCAATCACAATTGGCACAATTGTTACTTTCATGTTCCACAGCTTTTTCAATTCTCTAGCAAGGTCGAGGTACTTGCCCTTCTTTTCACTTTCCTTCAGATTTATTCTGTGGTCCGACGGGACAGCCAAGTCGACAATTTTGCAGATTCTCTTTTTTTTTGTTGATTATTATGAGGTCTGGTCTTCTGGCCGGGATTAGGTGATCTGTTTCCAGGTTCTTAAATATTGTCCCAAGGGTTCCAACTGTATTTCGGGGATTTTAAGATATTCTTAAATTGATTGATTTTAATGGCATGTCAACCCATCTAGGGTTATTTCATGCCCAGAGGTTAGGAAATCATATTTATCATACGTCAGTATTTATATCTTTTGTGTCATCATTTCCAAAAAGTTGTTTTTGCACACAGTGAAATGATATCAAATATCTCTATCTAAAAACAATAATTGGCACACAATTGTATGTTTTCAAATATTCCTATCTAATACTAATCACATATTTGCACACAGTTATAGGGTTTCAAGTGATTAATAATAATCCTTAGTAAACAATTAGAGCTTCAAGTAAATATTCTTAATGCAAATAATTTACAGTTATATAGCATCAAGTATTCCTATCTAATGCAAATGTTGTATATTGACCTCCAACCCGGCTGAGCTGTAACAATAAGAAATGCACCCGTGTAAATGACAGGTGCATCCAGTTGAAGATATCAGGGGGAAACCTTGACTGTCGAGGGGTTGAACTGAGTGTGGTTGTGATGCTCGCAGGAAGTAGGTGGGCGTCAAATTATTATATAACCCCGGCGACAGGAAGTTCATATGAGTTAAAAATGCTGGAATGAGAACCATTTCCCAGCAGAGGCTGGGCCCCAGGCCCCCGGTTGAGCAGTCCAGGAGAATGGGAAAGAAAGGCTGTGATAGCAGAAGAGTTGGGGAGGTCAATATGTTGCAGTTCTGTTCAGTCTTCAACTCACCTTTCACACACAATCCTCTCAAAGTGAGAGGTATATTTTTTTAAAGAACTGTGTCTGCTCGTCTTTATTATGTTGAATATGTTCTGCATGCATCTGCATTTACAACACAAATAACTTTTAAGAAATTTATTTGATCCATGTATGGAACCCTAACAGTTACTTCCATTTTGATCAGATGCAGTTTACTGTCATACTCAGGACACACCTGTTTTGAGGTTTTACTCCTGTGCAGAGGATGCAGTTGGTATATTCTAAGCTCCATTGACAGGGTTTCTGTTGTAACCTAACAAAAGGTTACTGAATGAGAAATAACCAAAAATGAAGTTTGGAAACAAAATAGAAATCTTTATAACAAAATGCAATACTCACCAACAGCGAGAAGAAGATTAACCACTACTCATGGTGTACAACTTAATCAGCATATTACCCACCTCACAATAGTGCCAAACGTATTTATGAGGAATGGGACATACCCATTAATGTTCATAGGTACGTTATACAAGTTTCCAATAATTTATACACAATTATATGGTTTCAAGTATTCCTATCTAATACTAATAATTATATGGTTTTAAGTGACTATTCCTATTTAATAATAATCATTGGCTTGAACACAGTTATATGGCTTCAAGAATTCTTCTCTTAGACCAATAATAAGCAAGCTATTATGGTTTCATATAACTAATAATAATCCTTAGGTTTCAAGTCTTCTTAACATTTATTTAATAATAATCATTTGCTTGAACACAGTTATATAGTTTTATGTATTCCTATCCAATGCTAATAATTTTTAACGACCTTTTTGACCCCAACAAATACAATCATTCCAGGCTAGATTGGACTTGGGAGTAATGGTAATGAAGGAGTACTCTACACTCGCCAGATCTTTAGAACTTGAGCCTCACCATCAAATACAGTTTAGTGTCTGTTGTGGACAAGCTGATTATACCCTTCTTCATTAGTAGGTATACTGGTCCATGACTACTTATCTACAGCTAGTTAGTTTGGTTTGGTTTTTATGGCATATCAACTTTCAGAGGTTATTTAATACCAAATTCTGTTTATATATATATATATATATATATATATATATAACCTAAGATTTCTAAATGAATACTCCATAGATAGCATTTTAGATAAACAGGATTTCATTTGTTTGCACATGATAAAATGGTTATTTGTTTGGGTTTTATGGCATATCAATCTTTGTAGATCATTTAATGCTGAATCCATTTTTATACAAATAAACAGTTCTATTTCAAACAATTCAGTTTAGCATAAGTACACAGTTTAAATGTCAAAAGCATTTCTACTTCAAGTAATTTAGTTTAGCACAAGTACGCAGTTTAAATTTCAAAACAGTTCCATTTCAAGCAATTCAGCTTAGCATAAGTACACAGTTTAGTTCTATTTGACCCACAGATAAGACCCTATCAGGTTTGGTTTGGTTTGGTTTGGTGGGTTTTATGGCATATCAACCTTTGGAGGTTATTTAACGCCAAATCCATTTTTATGTAAATAATCAGCTCTATTTAAAACAATTCAGTTTAGCATAAGTACACAGTTTAATTGTCAAAAGCATTTATATTTCAAACTATTCAAGCAGTTATATGTAACAATTCAGTTAAGTGTAAATACAGTTTTAATGTCGAAAAACAGTTCAATTTCAAATAATTCAGTTGAGCATAAATATGCAGTTTAAATGTAAGTACGGTTTAATTGTCAAAAGCATTTCTATTTCCAGCTATTCAGTTAACTCAAACAATTCAGTTTAGCATAAGTAGGCTGTTAGTTCTATTAAACCCATAGATAGGGCTCTATCTATAGTGTCATAACCAGGACACTCGTTGGGGGGGGGGGTCAGTGTATTCTACTGCCCCAGCTGACTGGGCAACCCTATTAAGTGCTACTACTCCAGGCCAAAGTGGACCTGGAAGCAATGGCAATGAAGGGGTACTCGGTATTTCCCAAAGCTCCAGCATAGCTGGAACCTCAGCATCTGATTGTTTAGTGTCATATCAGGACACTCTTTGGAGGGGGGCGGTCTTACCCTTCTGCGGAAAAGCAGTTGCAGTATTCTATAGCCCTAGCCAACTGGAGCAAGGTTAGTTAGAGCAGTAGGACAATTGATGAAAACAAATGTTATGAGTAATAGTAATACTACGGTGATACCAATTCTGTGGAGACAATCAGTCATGACTTTTGGAGACCAAGTGTGAACCGTCAAAGCACTCTGCTACAAAAACTAATCCAGATATATTAGTATACTAATACAATCTAGATCCCAGTATACAACAGTGTCATACCCAGGACTTTTTTTTACTTCTCTACAAGTGGAATACAGTCAGCATATTCTAAGCCCCACTAATAAGACAACACAATATATTTACAAATTTTCTTTGGTATTTAATCAATGAAGCAAGAAAACCTAATTAAATTTAATACACGATTGAAAAAAGTGGCAAAAAATTACTACTATACAATAAATAACCCCAAAGTCCTTAGATTTTAAAATTTCAATAATTTAGATTTTACAACTATGTTTTTTATGAGCCTCATAACAATATTGTTATTGCTTAAAACTACATTCATATTAAAAAAAAATCTTTGAAATATAGGAAGAAGAATAAAATAAAGTCGACATATGACATGAAAGAGAGAAATGTGTCACTTTTCAGCCAAGGTTGCTTCGTTGTGTTTTAAGGCATATCAATTCTTGTATGTTATTTAATTCCAAATCCTGTTTATACATACAGTGGAACCTCAGTTGTCAAACATAATTCATTACAAAATTATGTTTGCCAACTGATTTGTTCAAAAACTGAAACAATATAACCAATAAGAAAATAGTGTAAAGTGTATTTATGAATTCTTGACCATCAGATTAATGTCTGTTTACGTGCCTACAGTTATATATAATATGGAAAGTCATGTATTTAAACAACAAATAACACACAAAAATATAAACACAGATAAGAAAAGTAATATTTAATCAAATTCTTTATCATTTTTACATACCTTTTAGGCTGCGATGTGATGGTGAAGGGGAAGGGTTATTGCTTTGAAGGGGAGTCCCCCTTCATAAAATGATTGGGTAATTGTTCTTTTGGGGTTTTTCCCTTCTCATTATCTTGAGCTCAGTTGAATCTTCTTTCACTGTAGTTGCTTTCCTCTTCTCTCTAACTAAGAATTTGTCCACTGTTGTTTTTGCCTTTGTTGTAAAATTTTCTTAAATTGCAACATTGCATTATCATTGAAAATGTACACCACTCAATTTGTTAACAATGATGATATTTTCTCAAAAAGCTGCACTTCACTCCATTTTGCACAATTTCCTGAATTAAGGAACCCATTTGGCTGTGTTCAATTTGCCTTGGCAGTTATTCACGCATGTTCTATTTTTATTGGCTAGACTCGTGTTCAAACTCTGAACATTTGCTCAATCACCAAGATATTTTTTACTCAGATGATTTTGTTGAACTCCGAATTGTTTGACTTGAGAAGCAAGAAAACCTAATTAAATTTAATACATGATTGAAAAAAGTGGCAAAAAATTACTACTATACAATAAATAACCCCAAAGTCCTTAGATTTTAAATTTCAATAATTTAGATTTTACAACTATGTTTTTTCCACATCATGAGCCTCATAACAATATTGTTATTGCTTAAAACTACATTCATATTAAAAAAAATCTTTGAAATATAGGAAGAAGAATAAAATAAAGTCGACATATGACATGAAAGAGAGAAATGTGTCACTTTTCAGCCAAGGTCGCTTGGTTGTGTTTTATGGCATATCAATTCTTGTAGGTTATTTAATTCCAAATCCTGTTTATACATACAGTGGAACTTCATTCAACAACTGAGGTTCCACTGTATATATTAAATATGATTTGTACAAGAATAGTTCTTAGATAACATATTTAAATGAGCCAAGATGCATTCGTTTGCACACAGTTAATGATTCCAAGACTTTCTATGTAATACTAATAATTCAATTTAACATCAGTAATTTATTTGCACACAGTTAAATGGTTTCAAGTTTAGAAAATGATAACATTTTATTTGATCCATAGATGGGACCCTAACAGGTACTACCACTCAAAGTCAGAGTGGACTTGGGAGTACTGGTAATGAAGGGGTACTCCACATTTCTCAAAGCTTCAGGACTAAAGTCGAACCATCGGATAGTTTAGTGTCAATTTCTGAACACTTACTCCTCTGCAGAGATGCAGTCAGTGTATTTGACAGCCTTAGCTGACTGGGCTTTTTCAGCAAAGTTTTGATCTGATAATGAATGTGTGTGAGTATATATATATATATATATATATATATATATATGTATACACGAGTCATTCAATGAATAAGAGACATTTTTTAGACTGAGGGGGGACTAATCAAATATGAGTGTCATTCAATAAATAAAGGGAATTTACAAAAACAAAAAACATTTTATTTTTCATTATTTTTTTCTATAAATGTAAATTGTTTGGAATTGGTTTATTGTAAAATTTACTTTAATCTCACAAAAATATTTGTTTTGAGGCTATTCAAATTGGTAGCAAATTAGAGTGCTCCAATCATAAACAAATCTGTCATCAAATTTTTGGTAGTTAAGAAGTGCAAACTATGTGAAAAATATAGAATCATGTCTGATGTGCACAAAGAATCATGTTTTCATTAAAAGATGTTTACAAATAGCTATATATGGGTTAGCCACTGTGAAGCAGAGTTGATTGTTTTGGTTAGGTTAGGTTAGGTTAGGTTTTACGGCATTTCAACCATTGTTGATTATTTAATACCAAATCTTATATATATCTCATATATATGATTTGTAAACACATTTTGTTGAGCTCACTTTTTTTTGCATACAGTTAAATGATTCCAAGTATCACTAACAATTCAATTGAACATCACTCATTTGTTTATACACAGTTAAATTATCAAACAGTTCCATTTCAAAAAATCCTATTTAGCATAAGTCATTTGTTAGCAATCAGTTTAAATTTCAAACAACACTATTTGACCTATAGATAGAACTCTATCAGGTGCTACCACTCCCGGTCAGAGTGAACCTGGAAATAATGGCAATGAAGGGATACTTAGTATTCCCCAAATTTTCACAGCTGAATAGCTGGTTGGTCATTTTGTTCTATGGCATATCAACCCTTTTTGGGGCATTTAATGCCAAATTAAGTCAGTTTGATAAAAGATTTGAACAATTCAGTTCAGCATATATACAGTTTTTTGTTTACACACAGTTAAATGAAAAAGCAATTAATTTCAAACAATTCATTTAGCATAATTACAGTTTAGTTCTATTTGACCCATTGATAGGATCCTATCAGATGCAACCACCCCAGGCCAGAGTGAACCTGGGAGCAATGGCAATGAAGGAGTACTTTGCATTCCCCAAAGCTCCAGCATTATTGAAGCCTCGCTATCAAATAGTTTAGTGTCATATCCAGTCTTGCCCCTCTACAGAGATGCAGTCGGTGGGCCAAATTCTATTTCAAACAATTCAGTTAAGCATAAGTACACAGTTTAGTTCTATTTGACCCATAGATAGGACCCTATCAAGTGCTACCACTTCAAGCCAGAGTGGACCTGGGAGCAATAGCAATAAAGGGGTACTCCACATTGCCTAAAGCTCCAGATTTACTGGAGCCTAAACCATTGGATTGTTTTGCAACATATCCAGGATACTAGTCGGCGGGGGGGGGGGTCCATACCCTTCAGCAGAGATGCACTGTGTATTCTACATCCCCAGCTGACTGGGCTGAAACTAGAGTTGAAAAGACAACGTAGTTACACTCCAGAAAAGAAAAAGTTCCTGATGCGGTGGTCAGTAAAGAAGGTCATGCTGCCTTTTGAGACACGGAAGGACCCATCACATTTGATTTCCTTGAAAAATGTACAACTGTAAACAGTGCTTCCTACTGACAACTTCTGAGGCAAAATTCCTCTTATTTATTGAATTGGCTTTGTGTGTGTGTGTGTGTGTGTGTATATATATATAAGTATTATTTGGTCCAGTTAAACCGGAGTTGGGAGTAATTCCATCAGGACAAGAAAACTATTCAAGAGTGAACATTTAAATTTTCCTGGTAAAGAGCTCAATGTAACAGACATTACAGAGCAATAATTTCATTAGGAAAAAACAACAAACCGGTCACATTAGGATAATAAATTTATTTCCATCCTGTTATGTGTTTTTGAAAAATCAAAAAAAACACGAAAAAAATTAACAGGACTTCTTCAGATCTTATGGATAAAATTATCCCCTCCCACCTTCTTTCCTGTGTCTATTCTGATTTATTTTATCCATAAGATCTGAAGAAGTCCTGTTAATTTTTTTTTTGTGTTTTTTGATTTTTCAAAAACGCATAACAGGATGGAAATAAATTTATAATCCGAATGTGACCAGTTTGTTGTTTTTTCTTAATGAAATATATATAAGTCATGTATCATATTTAAGTAGCTTTGAAAGTTATTCAGTTCTGCTTCTCCACTTGTGTATTCAATGAATATGTCATGAATATATCTTGCATAAAAGCGGTAGTCATTCTTAATTTCCAGGTAAATGTACATGTTTTCAAATTTGTCTATGTAGGTGGTTGGGTATGAAGGGGCTGTAACAATCCCCAATGTATATACTTTTGTTTGTATAAAATTGAAGTTGTTTAAACTGTAGCATATCTACGTCCAAAAATATGACCAAGATACAAATATGTGAAATAGACATAGGGAATCCGAAAAACACAAAATTGGTTCAGGTACAAAACTTTTATTTACCTTTTTGAGTTTAAGGTTTTCCGACATGAGGAGAGAGAGACACAATTTCTTTCTAGGCTGACTTTTCCATCTGACCCCACCACATGCAGCACCCCACCACAAACTACTGGTCTGGCTTCGGTGAGCTCTGGAAAATCAACTTCCTTCCTCTAGTGTCAAATCTCAACTAACTGTTTTTTTCAAATTCCAAAATCCTCAGCTTACAGGCATGATGACATTCATGTCCCCCGGTCCCATTTCCTATCAGGGTTTTTTTATTGTGACATCTGTGATAGTCACATCCACCCCACATGCGCATGAACACCTGCACTCAATGTGTGCACCTAACTAACCCATGCACTAAGCCGAAAGGTTCTTAGCCTAACTAAACCGAAAGGTAAGATATACAAAACGAAAAATGATAATATAAAAAACAATCCTTCCACAATTATATAACAAAACTAAGTATATGTTGAATAAGTGTTGTTATTACTTAAGTGGGAGTTTTTTCTTATTCTCTAGTTGGAGTATTAACCCAAATTTTAAAGTCCCTCATTATGTTTGACATGAGAATACAGGGATATGACATCTATTAGGACTAGAGTCGCATCTTGTCGTATTGTTTTAATTTCATTGATTTTGTTAAGGATGTTTGTTCTGTCATGTAAGTAGTACTTTACTTTCTTAGCAAGTGGTTCTATGGAGTGAGCTATATATTTGGATTATTTAACAGTGGGACAGTTAATTGAGGATATTACTGGTCTTCCAGAGTTGTTGATCATAGGTATTTTAGGTAGCAGATAGAAGCTATTGGGTTTTAGAATCTCTGATGTTTCTTTTTCAATTAGATTTTTCCCAACCATATCATTTAATAAGTTTATGATTATTTCATGATCTCCAAAGGAGTAATTTGGAAGTTTGTGGTTGAATTCTTCTTTGTTTAATTAGTTGTTGGCTTCTTTTAGATAAATATATATATGTGTGTGTGTGTGTGTGTGTGTGTGTGTGTGTGCATTTGATTAAATAGAACAGACACTTTGCATCTACCAATTCTGTCCTCAACCCATTCAAATCACTGAATAAGTCTTTTGTCTTTGGGATGGATGGTTCGGTTTGGTTTCTTTGTTTAATGGCCTATCAACTTTTGTAAGTTATTTAATGCCAAAGCCGTTCTCCTAGAAGAACAGTAGTGGTACTATTTAACCCATAACTGGGAGGATAAGGGGGTTCATACCTTTCTTGAGGGTATTTACCCGAAAGTGAACATAATAGCGCGACTGGAGTACAAACTCGTTTACTACGATTCATTTGGGATGGAATAAATTTAGGAAGACATATGTATCCCAAATCAAATGGCTTCTTTGGCAACTTAAATAAATTGAGGATAGAATTAGCAGATATAAAATGTCTGTCCTATTTGTTCAAATATGTTTAAAGGAAAAAAATGGTGCCTCTATATATATATATATATATATATATATATATATATATATATATATAGGCAGCATTTTTTTCTTTTAGATGTGTTTAATTAAATAGGACTGACACAAAGTTTAAAGGAAAAAATATTGCATTAAAGTATCTACATATATGCAGCATTTTTTCCTTTAAACATGTATAAACTTTGGAAGTAAATAATGAAGTGTAATCTGACAATATGCAGAGAAAAATTAATAACAAGGAAATCCAAGTAGAAAGATTTATTGAGAAACAAAGTCAACACTATAGTGTTTTGGTTCTAATAAACCATTATTAGGACTGTGAGGGATGATATTAGTGATGTTAAATCAACAATGGATGTTAGAAAATACAAAAACCTAGGGAAAATTTGTATATCAAGAAAGAGTTGGCTGTTTAATCAGTGAATCAACATTTGCTTTTTAAATTATGTCATTTGACTTATTAGAAATATTGTGTAGAATTTATGTTCTGTTTGTTTATCAAGAAAGATTTTGATTTGGTTTGTTGGGTTTTATGGCATATCAACCTTTGTAGGTCATTTAACGCCAAATCCATTTTTATGTAAATAATCTGTTCTATTTAAAACAATTCAGTTTAGCATAAGTACACAGTTTAATGGTCAAAACATTTCCATTTCTAACAATTCAAGCAGTTGTATGTAACAATTCGGTTAAATGTAAATACAGTTTTAATGTTGAAAAACAGTTCTATTTCAAATAATTCAGTTAAGAATAAGCACGCAGTTTAAATGTAAGTACGGTTTAATTGTAAAAAGTCATTTCTATTTCAAACTATTCAGTTTTACTCAAACAATTCATTTTAGCCTAAGTATGCTGTTAATTCTATTTAACCCATAGATAGGACCCTTATCAGGTGCTACCACTCCGGGCTAGAGTGGACCTGGGAGCAATGGCAATGAAAGGGTACTCCACATTCCCCAAAGCTCCAGCATTGCTGGAACCTCACCATCAGATTGTTTAGTGTCATATCCAGGACACTCGTTAGGGGGGGGTCTTACCCCTCTGCAGAGGTGCAGTCAGTGTATTCTACAGCCCCAGCTGACTGGGCAATACACAGAGTTAAATGTCAAATAGTTTTATTTCAGATAATTCAGTTCAGCATAAGTACACAGTTTAGACATCAAAAACGGTTCTATTCTGAGCAATTCAGTTAAGCAGTAGTAAGCAGTTCCAATGTCAAAACAGTTCTATTTTAAACAATTCAGTTTAGCATAAATACGCAGTTTAAATGCAAAAATCAGTATAGTGAAAGAAGCACGGTTTTGTTCTATTTAACCCATAGATAGGACCCTTATCAGGTGCTACCACTCCGGGCCAGAGTGGACCAGGGAGCGATGGCAACGAAGGGGTACTCCGCATTCCTCAAAGCTCCAGCACGGCTGGAACCTCACCATCAGATTGTTTTAGTGTCATATACAGGACACTCTTTGGGGGGGTCTTACCCCTCTGTAGAGAAGCAGTCGGTGTATTCTACAGCCCCAGCCGACTAGGCAAAAAGATTTTGAATCAAAAGGAGAAAGAAAAAGAGAAAGTGCAAAATTATGATCTATATTGAATATATTAACTAAAAATGGAATATATTATAGTTATTTAAAATGGATTTGTTCAAGTATGGAAAAACATTATAAAAGCCCAGACAAGTATTTACAGAATTACAAAGTGAAATAGCACTAGCCTCGAAAATCCATCAGTCTTTTATTGTGAATGTAAATATTATCTTTACAGAATTGAAATCTAAGTTTTTGATAAACAAACGGAACATAAATTCTATACAATATTCCTGTTAAGTCAAATGATATAATTAAAAAAAAACAAATGCTGGTTCACTAATTAAACGGCCAACTCTTTCTTGATATACAGATTTTCCCTAGATTTTTATATTTTTAAACAACTATCATTGATTTAACATCATTACTATTATCCCTCAGTCTTTATGATAGTTCATTAGAACTGAAACGCTATAGTGTTGACTTTGCTTCTCAATAAATCTCTCCTACTTGGATTACCTTGTTATATATATATATATATATATATAAATGCTGCAGGTATCATCATAAGCAAATGGAATTGACTATCCAAATTGAAATCCTGAAAACAATTTTCCTTTTAAAATCTTAGAAAGAAAACTCAAAACAGAATTATGTACTCAGTTGAATGCCCTCATTTGGTTATTATTATAGTCCAAATATAAAAGTATATAACAAAAATTACTTCTCTTTTAAATGCAAATGATAAGAGATGTACAAAGATAATTTCTGTGATGAATATTGAAATGATACAAGTTTCATCTTACCTCTGTATGATAATTCTTCAAGAAGTTAAGTTTCTGTCTGAGAGGGTCCTTGGAGATACCATCCATAAAACCCACCATTCCATGGGGAAAATTATGTTGGGCTAACCAAGATATCACTTTTTTGTGCTGCATATCAGGGCGAGCCGTGACGTAAAGTATGAAGTAGCCAAGGTTTTGCCAATAACTGAAAAAGGATTTTAAACAAATATTTTTTAATACATTTTCCAATAATTTTTTGCATTTTTTTTTATCCTGCTCAGAAATGAAATTCCATTAAAACATATTCAGTTGTATAGAAGACATTTTCTTTTCCAAATAAAAAAAATCTCCTAAGTCTTATCAAGTTGAAGTATTCATTAACATTTATCAAAATTTCATAGACTACAAATAACTTAAATGACAAGTTGCTGAAACTAGTAGACCAGTTCACATACCTCAGTAGCAATATCTCATCTACTGAAAGCAATTCCACCAAACACTCAGATAAAGTATGGACTGCATATGACAAGTTATCGACCATATGGAAATCTGTCGTTTTAGATAAAATAAAACAAGAATTCTCCCAACATGAAGCCAAATCATTACTACTATATAGTTGTACCATTTAGACTTCAATGAAACACCAGGAAAAATAGCTAGATGGGAACTATGCAAGAATGCTATGTGTTGGTTTAACTATATCCTGGAAGCAACACCTTACAAAACAGCAGTTGTATGACCACTTACCTCCCATCCAACAAACCATCCGAGCAAGACATGCTGGGCACTGCTGAGAAAATTAGGACAACCAGCAAAAACTTATATTCATCAGCTCTGTGCGGACACTATATGCCGTCTTAAGGACTTACCAAGAGCAATGGCCAATAGGGATGAATAGCAAGAGAGAGTTAAAGGAATCCATGATGCAGCAGTCCACGATGATAAGCATGATCTTATCTTAAAAGGCACTCCTTTGCTCAACTCCCAAGAAACAACAATTAAAAAGGGAAACTAAAATAATGCTAAAACAATCAACTTAAGCCTAAGTTATGGCAGTACTAAATTATAGTTTTAATATAAACAAGGTGTGACAGAAATACCTCCCATATTTTAAACTGTCATTTGTGTAGGGCAAGTCAACTGAGGCAAGCGCCAATGGTAGCACCATCTTACTAATGCCTTACCATTTTCTTTCAGATATAAACAGTCATGGTTTGGACTGGTTATGTTTTTAAAAGTTGACAAAAGGACCAAGTGTCATGTCTGTCAGTATTTCTGCTACTTTGCGGGGACGGGAGTGGGGGAATAGGATCCTTTCATTCTCTCAGGTGACTTTCTTTAAATCAGTGAACCTGTAGTTCTGAAATTTTCAACCCATAGCAGTATCAATTTTCTATCCAAAACACCATCATTTTGACATAACATAACATCACATGACATAGGCACAAAAAGCTCTCTGTGTAGCAATTACAGATCCACTAGTCTTTCAAAAGGTTTTGACAGCAAACACATGGTGTGTACACTGGTGCAACCCATGATCATAAGTGATCATATCTATGAAATGAAAAAAAAAGGAAAAAAAACGGTAGGACATTAGCTAGACGGAACTATCATTACCACTTGCCGAAGTTCTTATACACCATACAAGGGACAATTTGAAATGTGGGAAGTATTTCTACTGCATCCTGCATAAGACTAACCTTCTCCTAAATTATAAAATAAATAAATACTGCATTGCCAAACTTTTATTTCTATACTATAGTTATATTATTAGTAATTGTTGTTGCTACATCATGACACCTAATTTATAGATAAAACTTTATCATACACACATATTGAAAAAATATATATAGTGTCTGCAATTATCTAAGGTATTCACCCGGAGTTTTGCAAATATTTCCCATATTGATAATAAGAGTGCATTTGCAACAAGAATATTGGTTTCTGGAAGAAGATTATTATTTGGATCATTTTATTTTGAGCAATGATGCATTACATACATAGTTGCTCTTAAGAACACAGAATTTAAGAACAAAATCAGGGACAAGGGAGGTAATTCCCATATACTTAAAAGAAAATCATATATTACAAAATATGTTTGCATATGCACATACACAGAGTATTCAAATTTACCAGCTGTTAATTAAGATTTTATCAGTAAAAATGACAACAGCCGTGTGTGTGAAACAGAAATTTATATAAAAATGTAAATAAACCCAAGTGTTTATATTTCAGGGTGATGAGAGCTTTATTTCAAGGGAACTACTTCTCTCTTTCTCTCTCTACATACATATTTACAAGCATATACACTACAGGCAAAAGATTTGGAGATACCCTGCATTTCTTTTAAAAACACTTTGAAATAAGATATTTTTGTATTTTTCTAAGTAAAAAGATAAAATTTCAGTAGCCACAATGCTTTTATTTTTCACTCTTCCTCTAGATTTTCTTCTCACATACATTGTCTTCTTACTATTAAAATATCCTAATTTGGACTTGTCTGTCCACAATACATGTTACTAAACCATGAATATTTTGTATGAGAAATATAGTATTTTATTTTCACCATTTATCCCTCTGTCGTCTTTTTGAGATTACAAAAATTTTCAACCAAAGTTAAATGTTAATAAAGTTCTAAATGTTAACTCAGCTATAACTAATGTTTTTACACTGGTTGCCATTTAAAAGAACATTAATTTTGGCCAAAACAGACCTGTTTAGAAGAACATTAATTTTGACCAAAACAGACCTGTTTAGAAGAACATTAATTTTGACCAAAACAGACCTGTTTAGAAGAACATTAATTTTGGCCAAAACAGACCTGTTTAGAATAACATTAATTTGGACCAAAATAGACCTGTTTAGAAGAACATTAATTTTGGCCAAAACAGACCTGTTTAGAAGAACATTAATTTTGACTCAAATGTAGCAGTTTAAAAGGACAGTAATTTTGGCCAAAACAGGGCTGTTTAAAAAGACACTAATTTTGGCCAAAAGATAGCAGTTTGAAAGAACACTAATTTGAGTTCAAATATAGCTGTGTCTCTCTTCAAAGAAAAATTATGTCATTACAACAATTTTATTGAAGAAAACAAAATATGATGGTGTTGTATGATAATTTTTTATGATTAAGTGCTTATCTTTTGTCAAAATAAAAGCAGATAAACTGCAGTTACTAAAATTTTATCTTTTACTTGAAAAAACATAAAAACATCTTTTTTTAAGGTATGCTTTCTTTAAAAAAAATGCAGAGTAGCTTAAAATATTTTGCCTGTAGTGTGTGCGTATATATATATGCTAGAAGAAAGATATTTATATGGATGTATATAAGCATATCTGTACAAATATCTTATACACGTGCATATATATATATATGCAACTCCCTAAAACACACACATAGGTATATATATGCACTCCCTAAAACACACACATAGGGATAGATCTAAGTTAGGTTAGCATAAACACAGTTTACAATACTTGATTGATGATGATAATAATTAAGACACTGGGTGTATTTGGATATCTTCAGATCATCAGTATTTATAAAACACACACACACACATATATATATATATATATATATATACACACACTCAAAAATGGATTGAAAAGTTCATATGTCATATCTGCTGATGATGACCTTTTTGACCAATGGGATCCAAGCACTGCAATACCAATGGCTGAAGTATGAGAACTGTAAGGGAGACAATGTTGAAAAATAAACTTCATTAGGTTAAATTCTATGAAAGTATCTGGGTCAGCCTATCAACAGCTGACCCTCCTATATATGCATACAGAGATACAGAGGCACTCTCATGTAGATATATACATAGAAAAAAAAAAGACAAGAAGAAAGATAAATTCTTTTAATTTTGTTCTATATTTTATGCCAGGGGATTAAATAAAAATGCAGAAAAATTTAACTCACCGGACAACATCAACAGCTCCGGCTCGCACTTTTGGGTCTTTGCCCATAATGGACATGCTGGCCGTGAAAGAGCCATCAATACTGAACACAACTGTTTCGGTTTTGGGTGGAAGGACTGACAAAAAAAAGTCAGTTGATGTATGGTCACCTCTGTACAAAAAAAACAAAAGAAACATAAAATTAATTTATTTTTACTCATCTCAAATCCATAATAAAAGATCAAGAGGAATAAAAAGATTGCTCATCTTTTAGAAATCACCTTTTAAAGAACTGGAGTTCTGCTGTAATGCCTCAGTGAGGATGCTGAGGTTAATCTAGCTAATAGGGTTTTACAGAGTAGAGTCACAGCCTCTGGTTTTGAATTCAAAGCTTTTATTTCTGTAGGATTAGTTGCCTACTTACTAAGATAGAGAACATCAGTTGCCTACCTACTAGGATAGAGAACACCAGTGGCCTACCTACAAGGATAGAGAACATCAGCAGCCTACCTAAGAGGATAGAGAATGCCAGTGGCCTACCTACTAGGATAGAGAACGCCAATGGCCTACCTACTAGGATAGAGAACGCCAGTGGCCTACCTACTAGGATAGAGAACGCCAGTGGCCTACCTACTAGGATAGAGAACGCCAGTGGCCTACCTACTAGGATAGAGAACGCCAGTGGCCTACCTACTAGGATAGAGAACGCCAGTGGCCTACCTACTAGGATAGAGAACGCCAGTGGCCTACCTACTAGGATAGAGAACGTCAGTGGCCTACCTACTAGGATAGAGAACGCCAGTGGCCTACCTACTAGGATAGAGAACGTCAGTGGCCTACCTACTAGGATAGAGAATGCCAATGGCCTACCTACTAGGATAGAGAACGCCAGTGGCCTACCTACTAGGATAGAGAACGTCAGTGGCCTACCTAAAAGGATAGAGAACGCCAGTGGCCTACCTACTAGGAGAGAAAACGTCAGTGGCCTACCTACTAGGATAGACAACACCAGTGGCCTACCTACTAGGATAGAGAACGTCAGTGGCCTACCTACTAGGATAGACAACATCAGTGGCCTACCTAATAGGATAGACAATGTGAGTTGCCTACCTACTAGGATAGACAACGTCAGTGGCCTATCTACTAGGATAGAGAACACCAGTGGCCTACCTAATAGGATAGAGAACATCAGCAGCCTACCTAAGAGGATAGAGAATGCCAATGGCCTACCTACTAGGATAGAGAATACCAGTGGCCTACCTACTAGGATAGAGAACGCCAGTGGCCTACCTACTAGGATAGAGAACGCCAGTGGCCTACCTAAAAGGATAGAGAACGCCAGTGGCCTACCTAAAAGGATAGAGAACGCCAGTGGCCTACCTAAAAGGATAGAGAACGCCAGTGGCCTACCTAATAGGATAGAGAACGCCAGTGGCCTACCTACTAGGATAGAGAACACCAGTGGCCTACCTACAAGGATAGAGAACATCAGCAGCCTACCTAAGAGGATAGAGAATGCCAGTGGCCTACCTACTAGGATAGAGAACGCCAATGGCCTACCTACTAGGATAGAGAACGCCAGTGGCCTACCTACTAGGATAGAGAACGCCAGTGGCCTACCTACTAGGATAGAGAACGCCAGTGGCCTACCTACTAGGATAGAGAACGCCAGTGGCCTACCTACTAGGATAGAGAACGCCAGTGGCCTACCTACTAGGATAGAGAACGCCAGTGGCCTACCTACTAGGATAGAGAACGTCAGTGGCCTACCTACTAGGATAGAGAACGCCAGTGGCCTACCTACTAGGATAGAGAACGTCAGTGGCCTACCTACTAGGATAGAGAATGCCAATGGCCTACCTACTAGGATAGAGAACGCCAGTGGCCTACCTACTAGGATAGAGAACGTCAGTGGCCTACCTAAAAGGATAGAGAACGCCAGTGGCCTACCTACTAGGAGAGAAAACGTCAGTGGCCTACCTACTAGGATAGACAACACCAGTGGCCTACCTACTAGGATAGAGAACGTCAGTGGCCTACCTACTAGGATAGACAACACCAGTGGCCTACCTAATAGGATAGACAATGTGAGTTGCCTACCTACTAGGATAGACAACGTCAGTGGCCTATCTACTAGGATAGAGAACACCAGTGGCCTACCTAATAGGATAGAGAACATCAGCAGCCTACCTAAGAGGATAGAGAATGCCAATGGCCTACCTACTAGGATAGAGAATACCAGTGGCCTACCTACTAGGATAGAGAACGCCAGTGGCCTACCTACTAGGATAGAGAACGCCAGTGGCCTACCTAAAAGGATAGAGAACGCCAGTGGCCTACCTAAAAGGATAGAGAACGCCAGTGGCCTACCTAAAAGGATAGAGAACGCCAGTGGCCTACCTAATAGGATAGAGAACGCCAGTGGCCTACCTACTAGGATAGAGAACGCCAGTGGCCTACCTACTAGGATAGAGAACGCCAGTGGCCTACCTACTAGGATAGAGAACGCCAGTGGCCTACCTACTAGGATAGAGAACGCCAGTGGCCTACCTACTAAGATAGAGAACGTCAGTGGCCTACCTAATAGGATAGAGAACGTCAGTGGCCTACCTACTAGGATAGAGAACGCCAGTGGCCTACCTAAAAGGATAGAGAACACCAGTGGCCTACCTACTAGGATAGACAACACCAGTGGCCTACCTACTAGGATAGACAACACCAGTGGCCTACCTACTATGATAGAGAACGTCAGTGGCCTACCTACTAGGATAGAGAATGTCAGTGGCCTACCTACTAGGATAGAGAACGTCAGTGGCCTACCTAAAAGGATAGAGAACGCCAGTGGCCTACCTACTAGGATAGAGAACGCCAGTGGCCTACCTACTAGGATAGAGAACGTCAGTGGCCTACCTACTAGGATAGACAACACCAGTGGCCTACCTACTAGGATAGACAACACCAGTGGCCTACCTACTAGGATAGACAACACCAGTGGCCTACCTACTAGGATAGACAACACCAGTGGCCTACCTACTAGGATAGACAACACCAGTGCCCTACCTACTAGGATAGAGAACACCAGTGGCCTACCTACTAGGATAGACAACAATATTATGGTCTTGAATTAAAAAAATATATCTTTACAATCATTTTAAGCAGATAAACACTTGATACTTAGTTGCAATATTAATATTTTAAGAGTCAATGGAGTTTAAAATGATTTTAAACATCTCAAACAGATTTGATCTGTACATAGGATTCCAACTAATCAGAATAAACATGGAAATACTGATAATGAAGGGGTGGCATCACACACCCAAGATCTCCAGAAATGGAACCCCAACATCAGATGCAACTTACTATCATACCCAGAGTACCCAAGATATCAAATTTATAGGTCCAAAGTGTGAGGAATAGTTCCAATATAGATGCTCCCTTTTGTCATGTTAAAAAGTATAGGTTCTTAAGTTCTTAAAGCATTAAAAAAAAAGGCAAATAATTGATGCAATGACATTAGATAACTCATGAAGCACTGTGGAGTCTCAAGGAAATTTGGAAGAGACAAAGACAAGACGAAGAGATGATGAAAAGTTCACATCAAGAAAACAAAAACATCAGGCACAAGGTCATAGAAAACCCCACAGTCTTTATCATTGAAGTTGCAACTTCCTTCCGGACT
Organism: Sepioteuthis lessoniana; assembly: GCA_963585895.1. Classification (NCBI taxonomy): domain Eukaryota; kingdom Metazoa; phylum Mollusca; class Cephalopoda; order Myopsida; family Loliginidae; genus Sepioteuthis; species Sepioteuthis lessoniana. The sequence goes on along the minus strand of OY757936.1, from coordinate 50,500,581 downwards.
GGTGTCAAAAACCAGGAAGATGTGAAGTGGTATTCTTGAGTCAATGAAAAAAAAAAAATTATTTTTTGACAAATCATAGAGTCGTCTCTAAAAGGGGAAGACTGTTTTGCTAGTCCTGAAATTTAGGACATTACTCATTGCTTTTCTGGTAACCAAACAAGTGCCCCTTTTCAAAAATTCCCCAACTCTCTCAAGTGTGGTCATTTCTCACAATTACCATGAGAGTTCTCATGATCAATTTTTGTTGTTGGTCACACAGCTCGGGACCAGGGTCACTAGAGTGGGAGGTGGCTACCATATTACATTTATTTTTAATATCACATTTTGAAACAGTCGGGTTCTCTTTTCAATCACAATTTAGCATTATTCCAATATGCCTATTCTATTGCTAAGGTTAAAATCATCTAGTTTTCTATGTTTGAGCTTAATCCAAAAGAGCTTTTATGTATAGATCAGCTGAACAAACATTCAAATATAGAGAATCTCCTTTAAGACAGAATATCAGTAAACATTGTCATTTCATGGTTAGATTACATTGTTTACTCATAAATATGCCAACTCGAATCAAATCCCTGGAGCAGGCAGCAAGAGACATTGGTATCTACAGGAACACAAATAAAACAGAGTTCAAGAGCTTTAAACAAGATAAAGCCATCTCCACCAAGCCTCTGAAATTAGTTGACCATTTCACATACATTGGTAGCAATATCTCATCTATGGAAAATACTGTCAACATACGCCTAACAAAGGTATGGACTACTATTGATAGGTAAGTCATATGGAAATCTGATCTCTTTTGTAAAATAAAACAAGATTTCATCCAAGATACAGTATGGATGCACTACTCAGACTAACAAAACACTTGGAGAAAAAACGAAACAGAAGATACACAAGAATGCTACATAGTGTTTTGAAGGAATCCTAGAAGCAGCACACCACAAAACAGCAGCTATACAGCCACTTGCCTCCTATCTCACAAACCATTCAAGTACAATGACTAAGACATGTTGAGCACTACTGGTGGAGTAAGGACAAACTCATAAGCAATGTTCTCCTATGGACTTCAACACATGGACATGCCAGTGTTGGCTGATCAGCAAAGACTTACATACATCAGTTCTTTGTAGACACTAGATGCAGTTTTGAGGACCTGCAAAAGGCAATAGGAACAGATAGTGAGAGAGAGAGTGAGTCCAGAGACAATGATCATATCATAGCTCTTAAGAGGACAAGCAACATTGGTGTTTTGCTTACCTGACGACCATTTTGATTGGGTAAATTCCTTGAGTCACTCGCTTCTCTTCAGGAATGACAAAGCTGATTTTACCATGATTGTCAGTCATATCATTACCAAGATAGTCCCATTCTCCTGACGGAGGTGCTGTCATCATGTAGATATCCACCTGTAAAAACGTGTAAGCACAGAATATAATCAACAAGTTGATTCATTAAACACATTTTTTTCAAATCCCATGATAATCTGCAAATGAGGCTTTTTTTTTTTTTTTTGAAAGAAAAAAAAATCGTATTATGAGATTGTTAAAATCTCCAGTAAGAATGAATGTTCTGACATATTTTTCTTACAGTACAGTTATAATTGTACTGTTTTATTATTAGATATTATTGCTAATTTCTTATTATGACATGTGATGACTTTCTCTTACCAGAAACATAAAGACCACACTGCTTTGCGTGTTTTTTTACAAAGAGACCATTTGTATATTTGAGTCCTTGATATTAGTATTGCTTATGCATATGAATAAGTTGTAGTGTACATAAAGATGATAGATTGTGAGAATGACTGTTAGAAGTGAACCAGAACAAGTGGCATTTATTTGGAGCACATAAAACAAACCTTTGAGAGAGATTGTGATGAAATGATTAATATTGTCGAAGAAGTCAAACTTCATCATAAAGGAAAATGAGTCTGATCTGCCTTTGTTGGTTAGAAGAAATGAGAAATGAGTCTCGCAGCATTGTTCATGACAAAGTAACAAGTCTTTCTCGCTTATATATGCACAAACATGAAAAAAAAAAAGAATAAATAAGATTTGATACTCTCAATAATTTCAAGCATCTGTTGGGGTTTATAGTACATATCTCCTGCAGATTAGGTTTGGTTTGGTTTTATGGCATATCAACTATTGTAGGGTTTTTTTTTTAATGACAAATTCTCTTTATACATATATATATATATATATATATATATATATATATATATCTCAAATATATAGAAATTGGTTTGGTTAGGTTGTATGGCATATTAACCATTGTTAGTTAATACCAAATCTTGTTATATATATATATATATATATAAAATTAAGTTAAATCGCGAGTCAGAATTCTCCTACTAAAGTTTCCATTTAGTCCAATGACATTTTTTCTTCCCCCCCCCCCCCCCCGGTGGTGATTCGAGATATTTTTATCTCTTGTTCCTGACGGGTTTTTTTTCTTTTTTTTTGGTAACTGTGAATGCTGGTAGATAGTAGATTAGTATATATATATATGATTTGTAAACACATTCTCCAGATACTCACAGTTAAATGATCAAATTACTATTTCTAACAACTCAATTTAGCATAAGTCAACAAAATTAAATGGTTCCAAGTATTCCTATGCATCACAAACAATTCAATTAAACATCAGTCATTTGTTTATACACAGTTGAGTTATAAAACAGTTCTATTTCTAACAACTCAATTTAGCAGAAGTCAACAAAGTTAAATGGTTCCAAGTATTGCTATGTATCACAAACAATCCAATTAAACATCAGTCATTTGTTTATACACAGTTGAATTATAAAACAATTTATTTCTAACAACTCAATTTAGCATTAGTCAATTCTTTGCACTCATTTTAAATGTCAAACAGTTCTATTTGACCCATAGATAGGACTCTATCAAGTGCTACCACTCCAGGCCAGAGTGAACCTGGGAGCAATGGCAATGAAGTGGTACTCTGCATTCCCCAAAGCTCCAGTATTACTGGAACCTCATCATCAAATTGTTTCATGTCATACCCAGAACATTTGTTGTGGGAAGGTCTTACCCCTCTGCAGAGATGCAGTCAGTGTATTCTACAGCTCCAGCCGACTGGGCTATGCAAATTAGGGAAGACTAATCTGTAAAAAGTATAATTATAAACAGTATAGTAATTTATTATTTCATAGCAACAGGGCCTAGGGAAACAGTTCCTCCAACATTTGAGTGAATTTTCTTGTGACAATGAAGTATTTCCATAAATTAGATAAAAAGAAAAGATAAAAAGGAAGTAACAAGTAACAAAGTGTCTTCTTACCTTTTCGCCAGAAAGATAAGTCATGTCAAAAGGACCATAGGTGAATTTGGCAGTGAGTATCTGGAGTGAATCTTCTACAACAATCACATCATTGGCTCGGTGATTGGGTTGCAGATTCTGAAAAAGAAAGAATTGAAGATGTCATATAAAACTTCTTTTTTTCTTTTTTTTTAATAATTCCAGCCAACATTTGTCAACCAAAAAAGTTTTCTTTCAGATAGAAAAATAGTCAAATCAAAAACAAATTGTGAAATTTAAATAAATTAAAAATTAAAGAATTAAATGGGTCCATTGGCATAATGCTCAGTGTGTTCACCAATGGCTTTGGAAACTGGGTTTCAATTCCAGGTCAAGTCATACCAAAAATGCACAAAATGGTACTTGATGCCTCCTTGCTTAATACTCAGCATTATAAGGTATAGATCAAGGTTAAGTGGAACAATGCAGGAAAGCTATTGAAAAGGGAGGCTTCATAGTCAGCCAACTTACTTATATTTTGTACAGAGAATAAACAAAAATAGAAGAGTGAGTCAAAAGTTTCGCAATATTTTAGTAATATGAGGCACAATTCAGCAACTCCAAATGCTTTCATCAAGTTCATAAAAATGATAAACCATGCTGGACTGCAAGTGCTATTTATCAGATTTGCCTCTATGACTTCAAGCATAGCCTAGGAATCCGTGTGCTAAGGCCTACCTGAACTTGCTTGATCACTGAAGTTCTTGAAACCCAAACAAAATTTCTTCAACCATCTGGTAACTGTACTGTGATTAACTGTGCCGTCATCTTACACATGAAAATGTTTTTGGTTGCATCCCTGTAGTATGGCTCCATTTGGACTTATAAACAATAAGTTCTTGAATAAGACTTTATTGCATATTCATCTGTGTGGCTTGCAAATCACACACATAGTGAAGCAATGCACAACATGTCAGTGCACCAACTATCACAATACTACTAACCATCAGCAGCTAACCACAACAGCTTAAACTGCTTTAGTACTGAGATATCCACACTAACTAGCACATAGCAAAATAGTGCAAAACTTTTGACTCACCCTAATGTGTGTGTATATATATATATATATATATATATATTTACTGAGAGAGAGAGAGTACCTTGTGGGGTGTAATGAGTAGGAAGCTAGATTAACAGACCATTCTTAGTGAATTCGACTGACACTGGGCACCCCACACATCTGGGCTTGTGCAATATCTAAGTTAGTGTATATATATATATATATATATATATATATATATATGCCCACACACATGCATGCATGAATGAATACATACATACATAAATGCGCAAGATATCCAAACATTAAATAAATTCATTACGAGGAAGGTTGGGTTTGGTTTGGTTATTTGGTGTAATGACATCAACCCTTGTGGGTTATTTAATGCCAAGTCCTGTTAAAGATACATATATAATTTTTAAGGGAATAGTTTGTCAGTAACTTTATTTCTAAATGAGTTAGAGCTCATTTGTTTATATACCGTTTAAATGGTTTCAAGTATTGCTATTTAATTCTAATACTTCAATTCAATATTATTCATTTGTTTGCACACAGTTAAATGGTTTCAAGTATTGCTATTCAATACTAATAATTCAATTGAATATTGATCATTTGTTTGCACACAGTTAAATGGTTTTAAGTAATAGGGTGGAGATGAACTTACCCGCACTTTGATGGTGGTTCTTCGTTTCAGCCATTTTTCACACGGCTGGGACGGCGAAAATTTCCGACTCGTTCCCCTGTTGATTTCAGCCTCTGCATTTGAAGAAAACGATTCTTGCCGAAACACCTGCAAGAAAGAAAATTGCATTATGCTTACTCTAACATACACAAGATTTAATACTCTGCAACCCTAAGAATAACAACATTAACTGTTATATGTAAACTATTATGATAAAATATCTCAATTTACATTCGAAAATATATATCTTTAATTCTTACCTGTCTGAGAATAAAGGAGACCACATCACTTGATTCCCAGAAACTAGAATGAAAAAGTTGGGGAAGGGCATTGGTTGGAAAGGAGTGCAAGACTTCAGGGCAGTAGAGGACGTAGTCCAGACGTTTGTTGCCCCACCATCGATTGGTTACTGAAAATACACAAAGTCTTCCTCAGTTAATAAAGTGCGCAAAAGACATGAACAATAAAATCAAAAATCAAAATTTTAACAGAGAAATATGTGAATATTTGTAATATAAAAGAAATATACATTATTTCTTTGTTTAATAGCATATCAACCTTTGTGGGTTATTTAATGCCAAAGCCACCCTTGTAGAACAGTAGTAGTGGTATTATTTAATCTATAGCTGAGACTTAACATATTAGTTAAAAAGTGAATGTAATAGTGTGACCTGAGTTCAAACTTGTTTTCCAAAATGTCGTAGTCCAGCACATTAGTCACTACACCTTGGGGATTCATCTCAATGACACTTGGTGACTGTCACTTTCTCACCTATGAGATCATCAGTCACCAAGAACCAATGACTATGTATACACTATCTTAACACATATATATATATATATATATATATATATATATACATATATATATTTACTAACTTACTGACTAAAAGCACTTACGGTAAGGGACAAAAAAAAAAAAAAACGCCAGTAATTCAAAGATAAAGATATACTATGAATCACTCTCTGGGGAGAAAAAAGAAAAAGCCAACAGTGTCAGACCAATTGAAAAAAAAATCAAGAGATATGCAATCAGTTGGTCAAAAGAAAAAAAAACACCGTAAAATGCTGCTAAGCTACAAGTACAAAAAGTGCTTAATACTAGGTAGAGCAAAATAGTTACAAAAATTATTTTGTGGGTCAGGAACTAACCTACGACAGGTACCCTGATGAGCTGTTTAGGTGAAACTGTAGTAGGTTAGTTCCTGACTCACGAAATAATTTTTGTAACTATATATATAAGTTAGGAGAGACTATATATATGTATGTATATATATATATATATATATATATATATATATATATACATACATACATACACTTTTTATACAACTTTGACCGTATTTGTGGCATCTTACACAGAAGTAACAGAGTCAATAAAAAAATTTAAAAACATTATTCAATGTAGCCGATACTTCATGAAGTTTCACTAATTGTTTATATCCAAATCAATACAGAGTGCAGAAGCAAAAGATGGAATAATTTTTAAAACATTCTTTTTAGTCTGATTAGTCCTAGTTTTCGAAAAAACAAATCTAAATTTTCATTATTAGCTATATTATTCGAGCACTTTTTCATTAAAATTCAGCCCAAAATGAATGAGCAAGAAAAGAAATGACAAAGAATCTATGATTTGCCTAATGCCAAAACCAAGCCAAAAAAATTTTCTTTATGGCCTCCATCAAGCCTAGACTTTGGTGGATATGCCTTAAACCCCCTTGATTATGCTATATGAGGCTAGGCGTTTGAGAAAACAAAACAAATGCAACTTCCCATCCAAATATTGGTTTGCTTAAGACTTCTCCTGAGGAGGAATGGAATAAAATGTCTAAAGAATTTATTTTGAAGACATACAAATTGTTTTGAAGGTGTGTGAATATAATAATTGAAAAAAATGGCAGCCATATTGAGTAAATTTACTGTTTTGTGTCTGTCTTATTTTGTTGTTTATTTTTTTTTAAATAAAATTAAAATTGTTTTATAATAGAGTCATATATTATTATACAAGAAGATTCCTAATTTTGCTTCCATTCCCTGTACCGGAAACTAAGTAATGAAAATATAAAAGGAGCTAAGATTTTCATTTCGTTTAGCTTTTACACTGCTATGCAGGTCAGCATTTGAGCACTTTTTTTTTTTAAATTTACTAAATGTTTTTAAACAATTCGTTTATTCTCACTAAATAAATACATAACTTTTAAAATAATAATTCCTCTCAAATCTGGGTGATACTGAATTTGTCTTTTCCAACCAAACTCAAAAGAGAGCAGGATTTTTTAGAATTAGATATAAACTCCATTTACTGGGCAAGTCATGGAAAAAATAAATGAGTAAAAAATTGATGCATAAAATGAACGATTTTTTTATAGAAAAGAATGCATTTTATTTAACCAAGTTATTTTTTGAAAAATCTCTTAAAAAAACGAAAAAGAAATCAAGATAATCAAAGGGAGATAACTAGTACAAATGTTCAAAGCAACAAAGACTTACCATTTGTGATACTGGACACTGTCAGTTCATCTAGACATGAGGCCTGGCTGCAGATGCTTGTACAGCTGCTCTGCCGTTGCAGGGACGGTTGACAAGAGGAGGCAGACCTACGCCGGTTATTTGAGAATAGCCGCAGGTTACAGTGAATGGTTTCAACTGAAAAAAAAAAAAAAACAAATTATATAAAACTTATAATGTGCAATAGTATAACAAATGTGATCAATAAAAATCAAACTATTTTATATGATATTGATAAGTTCCCCCCTATTTAAAAATCTGTGACTTTGTTTCTATGTTTCAAGGATTTAAAAAGTAAATTTAGTAAAAAATTAATGATTAATTTTAATGGCAAGTCATTCCATCTTGGGTTATTTTATGCAAAGAGGTTAAGGAATTGGAATCATTGTACATTTATATTTACATTTTTAGTGTAGTTGTTTAATCTTTTTTTTTTTTGGCACATAGTCCTATTGAATACAAATAATTTTTAAACAAATTTATTTGGCCCATAGATGAGACCTGAACAGGTACTACCACTCTGAGTCAGAGTGGATTTGGGAGTAATAACTATCAAGGAGTACTCCAGTCCATACTCTTCAAAGCAGGGACATCATCATAGGATACAATTTCGTGTTATATCCAGAATACTCAGAAATTATTTACTAAGCTTTTACCATGGTTGGCTGTACCACCTTAGCCACCAAAACTATGGTATCCACCCTTGGTTGGCAGCTGAAGAGAACAGGGTATCACATGTTTTTCACACATTTGATGATTAAAAAAAGTTTTGGGGCACCCAGTGAGAATCAAACTCACTAATAATGAAACTAGCAGGGACTGTACAAGGATTTATAAATAGCAGTGCAAAAATAGAGGATATAAACTGTTTATTTTTACTAATAGTTTATTTCATTTTAAATTTTTAGTTGTACCACCCCTCCATTTATTTTTATTTTTTTAAATCACAACTCAGGCCATCAATCTATGGCAATGAGTAACAGTGTGGATTAGAAATAAAAACAAGCTCTCAGTGAAATTCAGATTCATGACCACTCCACCCTGTCTTTGCTTCAGAAAGCCTAGTTAAACACATCAGCTGCTCTAAACAACTGAGCTACAAAAATCTATTGTTTGACGTAACCCAAAATCAAACCCTTTAAATTCATCCTTTAATCTACTCATTATTTCTCTCCACACTGATTACTTTTTTTTAAAAATACTAACAATAATATGAGTGAACAGAAGTGCAAGGCTGGGCGCTTTAGCCTTGGTAAGGCAACCACTCCTGGAGAAGGAAACATTCTGAATTCAAAACTAGCTGTATAAATCATGTCAAGGTTTATTTCTTGCTACTGGTACCATGTAACCCAGAACAACCTGTTACCTAGAGAGGTGATGGATACTATCAAGTAACCCCCATGCCGTAAGAGATACCAGAAAGGGTAATTACTCAGCATGTTACCCTGATGACCAAATAGGCTATGGAAGAGCAAATGGGCACTTCCAAATAACTTCAGTACTCTGAGAGATACCAGAAAGGAGAAGTACTCAGCATACCACCCTGATGACCAAATAGGTCATAGAAGAGCAGATAGGCACTGCCAAGTATCCCCAATGCCCTGAGAAATACAAGAAAGAAGTATTCAGCATGCCACCCTAATGATCTAATCAGTTATGGGATATGAAGATAGGGTATAATATTTTTTAATTGATTTTTAGTTTTATTACAACTCAGACTATTAATCTATGACAATGAGGAAACACTGATTAAAACTAATAAGGGATAAGTTCCTGGGGAGGGAACATGATTTCTAAATCATTTAAGTTCAATGGTTTACGAGCTAATCTGGGCAATCATTACTAGTAAATTCAATCAAGTCATTTTTTTGATATTTCTCCTCAAACTGGAAATTTAATGTCAAGACAGATTTTGAAAACTTAGTCTTCTAACCAATAAGATTTTTTGCTAACAGAGTGATATATTTATGGAACAAATTACCTAATCAGAGAGTAAAAAAATTTAAAATTAAACAAAGAATTTAAGAGGGCATTTGATCTGTATATAGCTATAGTATTAATAGTGTATATGTTCTGTGTAAAGATTTTTTAATGTGATAAAATAGTAAAAAGGAGAGATACCCAAGAAGGTTTAACAAACAAATAAAAAACAAACTCAATGAATACTCCATAATTTGGACCTTGTGTCTGACTAAATTAAGTTTAATCAATATATATTTACTTCTCTATAGTTTTATAACTGCCCAACAAGTAAAGACTTACCAACATGTACAGTTTCCCCATGACCAAGCGGAAACTTGCTGTAACGGGGAACTTTGATTGGAGAAATATGTTTGAATCCATCATGAATAAGAGGTTCCACACGAACTGCTGAGGGATCATGGGAATGGAACATATTGTACAACTGGTGACAGGCAGGACGAACAGGAGGAACTGAAAGAAGAAAAATATAGTAATAAATTTCCCAGTCGGCTGTCAGTTGTATAAATGATCAAGGTGACATAGCAATCACCTTTGATATATCTAGTTAGAGTCACTTCAGAAACCAGTTTTTTTTTTTTTTTTATGCCAATGAGTTCAATGTGAATATATCAACTGTAAACATTGTGATAAAAAAAAAGTTTGAAAACACTTGCAAAAAAAGTATGGAATAATTACTAGGGTGAGTCAAAAGTTTTGCAATATTTTATTTGCATTTGGTACAAGTAATCAGCTCCAGAAACTTTTGTCGAGAATGTTATGGTGACGAACCATACAGTCAAGAGACATCTAGGTTCTTGCAACCTGAGGGAAATTTCTTCAACCAGCTAGCTACTATACTGTGATCAACTGCACCGACACCTTTCCCACAAAAATGTTTTTGGTTGCTTCTGTGGCGGTATGACAGTTCAAACTCATAAAACATAAATTCTTGAATAAGACTACATGCCTGTGCTGTAATGGTTATCATCATAGGAAATGGACACAGCGACACGAGTTCAAATCCAGGACGAGATTGATTGCATTTCACATAGCACTAATACCCTTGGGAAAGATATGAATCCAATTATTCTCCCTCCAGCTTTGGGTAAACAGTAGGGTAGACTGGGTTCTTCAGCATTGGTGAGACAACTAGTCTAAGAGAAGGAAAACTCTGAATCTAAACCTGTTAAACTCTGCTTAAAAATTGACCTTGTGTCATATACTGCCCTTGCGTAAGGTTTGGTAAATATGAAATAAGACTACATTGCACATCCATCTGTGTGGCTTTCAAATCACAGAGTGAAGCAATGCACCATGTATCAGTACACCAACTATCACAATGTTACAACCTACAGTTGGTACTTTAACCAGTATGAACTGCTTTAGCCACATGATATACACACCACAAACTAGTATGTAACAAAATATTGCAAACCTTTTGACCCTAATGATTATTAGCAGAATTTCTTTGGGAGACAAGGGTAGTAATCCCACACTTCATGTCAAAGATGTAAGCAAGATCTCACGCTTATTAAGAATATTTCTTGAAACAATGAAGAAGGCATGTTACCTAAAACTTCCAAAATAAAACCTTTTATTTATTCACTCAAGTTATATTTCTCATCTCTTTATTTTGTGCAGTTTCGTTTTTTTTTTTCTCATTATAAAGTCACCCACTTTTCATCATCCATCACAATTTAAACTGTCCAGAAGGACACATAGCATTATGGTTTTAGGCATTGGTTCCCTAAGCTTCTAAGGAGACAATCATCTAGTGGTTGCAGGTTCAATCCTGACTACAGGCGAGTAACAATACAGGAATACTTAACACTTGTACCCGGTTATGGCAAACGGAATCAGAAAAAAGTGACCCCCCCCCCGAATTCAATAAAGGACGTTGTTCGAAGTTTCGTGTAGATTCCCCGAGTTTGACAAACACCTGAAGAAGGCTGGAGGAGATATCAGCCAAAACATTGTGGAAAGAACAATAAAGATGAAGACAAAAGCCCGAAGACCTTTAATGATAAAAACCATCACAATTTGTTTGAAAAACAAAGTTTTTATCGTGTAGAAGCTACACAGAAAAGTGACTAATATAATCAAAATGGTGTAAATGTTTGATCTGGATTAAAAAGCCTGTTTTGAATATGTTGGCCAATATCCCAAACATGATGGGTTATGAATATTCATATAACAAGGCTAATCCAGAACAAGCCTAAAGTAAGTAGATATACTTCTTTCACTGAAAAGTTTACTAATTAAACTGAATTTTATTAATCAACAAAACATTCATATCATTTCTATATACCATCTTGAATCAGATCTATCAAACTAAATGAGAAAAAAAAACAGTAACAGTTACTTACAATTTCTTTTATAAGCCAGTATAAGTCCAAGAGGTGCTCCAAACATAAAAAAATCTGAAACCTCAAAACTCAAGCGAGCACCATGATTTGAGTCATAGTGGCTACCACTGCTGGTTCTTTGAGAGAGATGGCTTCCGCCACTGCTTCCAGAGGTGCCTTGGACAGACAGATGCTGATTGGTTGATGCCTTGTAAGTAGCCTCAGATGATTTGTGGCCTTCAATTTCATGAGTGAACACGTCATTGCTGACTGGTGAGGACATTCCATTGTCTTGTGGTATAAAGGTGAGGTCTGGGTTGCTATGTTGCTGATGGTGACTGCCTGCACCACCTGTGTTATTTTCAACAGCCTCTGCCTCATACATACTACCATGGCTTCCATATCGACTGCTGTTCCTTTGGTCTTTCATGCTGTTGTGACAAAGAGCTTCGTAGGCAAGCAGTGAACCGACACTGTCAGCAATGAAGCAAACCTGACAATAAAAAAGAAACAAGAACATGTAAGAAATCAATCATATATATATATATATATATATATATATATACACACACACCCCCCATCATAGAATAATTCTGATAGCATGGATTCCTTTGAGTCCCTCTTGCCTATCATTTTTGGTAGGTCCTCTAGAGTATCCAGTGTCCGCACAGAGATGATGAATATAACTTTTTGCCAATCAGCTAATTCTGGTGTGTCCATGAGGAGGAGTTCACATGAGAATGTCGCTTATTAGTTTCTCCCTCCTCTTCTTGTGGCATGCAGCATGTTTTGTTCATCTTACTGGCATGTTTTCTGAGATAAGAGGTAAGGACCATATAGATGCCGTTTTGTAGATTACTGCTTCCAGAATTTGTTCAGAACAGTACACAGAATCTTTGGGTAGTTCCCATCTATTTTTTTTTTTTCAAATGTTTTGTTAAAGTTCAAATGGTGCAACCATACAGTAGGACTGACACAAGTACAGCTTGAAAAAATTCTCATTTTATTTTAACAGAAAGATCAGATTTCCATACGATAGATAACCGATCAATAACAGTCCATGCCTCTCCTATGCAGTTATAACATTGCTCTCTGAAGATGAGATACTGCTACTGAGGTATGTTAACTATATATATATATATATATATATATATATATAGAGAGAGAGAGAGAGAGAGAGAGAGAGAGAGATCAAAATGAGAATGAATCTTTTAAATTTAAATAGAGATATGTAGTGTTTTTCCACTTGAAATAATAAAACACAAGTATCTTTAGTTTAGAAGAAAAATATTTTTCATGAAAAATTAATCATGAACAATATGCATATCCTATTTCTTTGTACATAGTGTACTACTCACCCTATTTCTACTAGTAAAACCTCCCACATATTTTCAAGGAAAATGTGAACCCCTACTTAACCATAAAACCTTTCTCTTGTAGAAAATCAATCTCAGCAAATTTTTAAAAATCTTACTAATCAATTTTTAACTGTTGCTTATATTTTTGGTTACAGAGTTTCATCAGTGTAGAGTTTGGTGATAAATGATACCTAACAATATCCATTCTGATGGCATAATATTTCACTAGAAATAATAAAACTGTGTCTGATAGTGACACTACAGTCTTGGGGCTTTAGGGAATGTGGAGTTCTCCCTCATTACCATTACTCCCAAGTCTACGCTGACCCAGAGTGGTAGAACCTGTTAGAGTAACATCTATGTGTCAAATAGAACGGTTCAATTTTTTGTTAGGGATTATTAGTAGTAGTAATTTGAAACCATACAGCCATATGCAAGTTGTTTGTATTAGATAAGAATATTTGTAAAACAGAATTTCTTATATTAAACAGCAATTCTTGAAACCATTTAAATGATTGCAGATAGAATTATTAGTATTAGATAGGAATTCTTGAAGCTTTGTAACTGAGCAAAGAAATGATTAATATTAAATAGAGTTATTTGTGTTAGATAGGAATACATGAAACCATCTGTTTGCAAACAAATAAGCACTGGCTTGTTTAAAATAATGTAACCAACAAACTATTCACTTTATATACAAAATCAGGATTTGACATTAAATGACCCACAAAACCTGATATGCCATAAAACACAACCAAACAAAAATGTGATTAGGAATAGCTCTCTAACTCAAAATGAAAAACTTGGGTAATAAATAATATCTAATAATATGTGTAAGAGGTGTATTTATTAAAGTTTGGTAATAAATAATACCTAATAATATCCATCTTGGTATCTCTGCTTAAGAAGAAAATCTCTGATAAAAGTAGTTTACTTATTTATAGACAATACTGTAAATGCACATACTATTTCTTTGTATGCAGTGACTCCGCCCCAACCTATTTCTGCTTGTAAAATCTTTTCATAAATTTCCCTGTAAAACGTGACCCTTCAGAGCAAAGTCTTTTTCTTATTGAAAATCCTATCAATTTTCTCATTTTTAGCAGCATTATTATTTTTTTTTCTTTTTTGAAAAGCCAGTAAAATCCTGAATGTGCAGGTCTCCATCTACTTAATCGAAAAAATGATAAAGAGTTTCTGTGATTGAGAAAAAATAGCAAGTAGAGTAATATATTAAGCAATATGGCTCAACCAAATAAAATAAAAAAGAGTCAAAGTTGGTGTGGGGGAGGGGAATAAGGGACATTTGTATTTGCTAACTTAAAAAGATTAAAGGAAATTTGACCAACTAAGTTCCTACAAAATGTATCCAGTCTGAATATCACAGGAACTGGTTGCATAGCCTTGATGCAACTTTGTAACCAATCAGAGAGAACCTTACTCCGCATGCATGAACAGGCAGTCTTTCATGGAGTTATTCAGTCTGCAGTAACATGCTAGCTATTGATTTTAATAGCATTTCAACCTGTCTTGAGTTATCTTATGCTTTTAGGTAAGAGAATTGTATTCACTGTACTGCACACAGTATCAAGTAAGCTTAATATAAATAATTTGCACATAGTAATAGGGTTTCAAGTATTCCTATCTAATACTAATAATTATATTAAAAGGAAAATATTAAATGGCTTTAAAATTTAAATAAAGATATGTATTGAGTATAATGCTTTATTATAAACATGCATAACCTATTTAATTACAACAATACCAATCTTCAATATCTGTCAATATTTCTGAGGTGAGGTATTATGTACATTATTTACATTTTTTTGGACTATTGTCCTCATCTTTGTCACCATATTTTTCACAATGTTTTGGTCGTCATACGCTCCGGCCTTCTTCAGGTTTTTGGAATGTCGAACATAGCCCATTATTTCACTCACCGGGGTAGACTGTTCTAGTTCCATGAGCCATGTTTAATGGATGTCAGTTATCTCCTGTTAATTTCTCCTTTGAAAGTTCTCCACTGCCTTCACCGGGTATTGAACTCACTCAAGGACACATGACACAATGGATAAAGGCGTTGGTTAGATCCAGTGACATACCCGGAGGAGGTAGTTCCTTTAAGGGACGTAATCTTTCTGGGTCAGGCTTAATAATCCCACCGCTGATATGGTATCCTAAAATATTAATTGACCGAACTGAAGTTATGGACTTTGGTCTGTTGAGGTTAATAACTGCATTTGCTCTAACCTCTAAGAATTTTTTTTACATTTTGATCATTTCTGACTGAACATCCTGCAATAGTAATATCATCTATATAGGGAAAAGCACCAGATAACTTTTCTTTCTCGATTATTCTGTCTATGGCTGTCTGAAATGCAGCAGCTCCGTTTTTGGCCCCGAATTGAATCCTACAGAACTGAAACAAATGACCATTCGCCTCAAAAACTGTGTATTTTCTATCAGATACTTTTAGCGGCACCTGATGGTAGGCGCTTTTGAAGTCGAATGAAGAAAAAATCTTATATTTAGCAAGGTTGTTGACCATTTTATCAATTCTTGGAAAGTGGTAAGCATCCAATTCTGTATATAGGTTTATTGTTTGAGAGTAATCAACATACTTTTCTTTTTTTTTTTGCGGTTGGTTGGGTCCTTTACCACTACCAGTTGAGCTCGCCAAGGGTAAACGCTTTCTTCAATTATACATTCAGAAAGCAGTTTCTGAATTTCTTCATTTATGAAAGATTGATCCTCCTCAATTTCACATCAATAGGTTTATGACTCTGTAATATATTAAGAAATAGGGAAGGCTCCTCCATCTCCACTGCATTTAATGTCCAAAATTGATGAATATTATTGCCCACAGTTATTAAATGTTATTTTCTGATGCTGGCATTGAAAATCCTGGCCAAGTATCACATCAGAACATAAATTCTTCAGGACACCAAGACAGGTAGCAACATATAACTGGCTGTTAAGGTAAAGAAGTAAATTTACAACTACGTATCTCCTTGAGACCGTATATAAAGTTTTTTGAGCCAAGATAATACTTTTATTAGAGGGGTGAATTTCCAACTTTAATTCTCGTGCTACTCTGTCGCTGATGTAGCTATCAGTACTACAGGAATCAAGTAGAGCACTCAGTTGAATCTTGTTAATTATTACAGATGTTGCAGAGGAGTGGAGTTTCCGTGGTACATTAGTGCACATGCTTAGTACATGAGGATCCTCCACAGTAGCCAACAAGGGCTTGGACTGACATGCACGAGCATAATATCTTTTCTTTGAGCATTTTTTACAAGTAGTCACACAAGGTAATTTCATTTTAAATGAGTTAGAACTAATTTGTTTGCATACTATTATTGTTATTGTTTCTACACAGTTAAATAGTTTCAATTATTACTATTAAACACTACTAATTCTATTCAATATTAATCATTTGTTTGAATACAGGGAAGTGGTTACCACTACTATTTAACACTAATTATTCTATTGAACAGTATTCATTTATTTGCATACAGTTAACACATCACTTAATAAGTCCCAGGTCTAACAAATAAAACAACAACTTTTAGGCAAAATTCAACTTTATTCATCAACATAGCCTCCTTCAAGGGTGATACATTGATTCCAACACTTCTCTAACAATTCCATGTCTTTTAATTGTAGAGCTATTTATCTTTTGCCACAAAATACACCTCAGTTTCTGATATCACTTCTTCATTGAAGCCAAATCTCTTTCCCTGGAGCATTCTTTTGAGATCTGCAAACTGCCAGTAGTCACTGGGGTCCAGATCTGGAGAATAGGGTAGGTGTGAAAGCGATTCGAAGTGCAGTTCATGTAGTTTTGTCATTGTTGCAAACAACTTGTGACACGGTGCATCGCCTAGGTGAAAGAGCACTTTTTTCTTCTTCATTTGTGGACATTTTTTTGTCGATTTCTTCTATCAAAACACCAATAATGCTGATAATATTTGCTATTGAGTGTTTTTCATTTCTCAAGGTAATCAATGAACAAAATACCTTGCGCATCCCAAAATACACAGACCAAAACCTTGCCTGCTGATGTTTGCCTCTTTGGTCACTTTGGATGGTTTTCACCTGCTGCTGTCCACTCAGCTAACTGCCGATTTGACTCCAGAGTGGCATGGTAGATCCAGGTTTCATCCATTGTCACATTTTATGCAAAACTCTGTTTTGTTGCATTGTAAACAATGCTTTGAATCATCAACGCATTGTTCTTTTTGATTGACTGTGAGCAAATGCACCACCCACTTTGAACACAGCTTTCTCATTGACAAATGTTCATGAAAAATGGTGAATACACTGCCTTCTGATATCTTCAAATCCTCAGGTATCTCATACAACTTCAATTCATGATTGGCCATAACGAGTTTGTGGAATTTTTGGTGTTTTCCTGGACAACTGCCGAATTTGGGTAACCTGAGCATTCAGCAACATTTGTGTCTGTACAACCACTTTTAAAATCTGCATACCACCTCTTAACCATTGTTTCCCACAGAACAGAGTCCAAATAACACTTATTAAGAAATTGCTTTGCTTGAACAGTATTTTTTCCCCTGAGAAAACAATGCTTTATAAACATGAAATTCAGATTTTTGCATTGTTTTGAAAATTTGCAACCGTAGCTTCACAAAAATAACTGTAATTTGTAAACTAATATTCCGATTGGGCTCAAATTTTGACACATGCCATTTGAAGGTTAGATTTTTATTAGTGGCACCATTCATATGTCAGGTGCGGGACTTATTGAGTGAGGAGTTAAATGGTTCCAAGTACTGCTATGCGTCAATAAATATTCAATAAGACATTGGTCATTTGTTTATACACAGTTAAGTGATCAAACAATTCTATTTCTAACAATTCAATTTAACAGAAGTCATTTGTTTGCACACAGTTTAAATGTCAAACAGTTCTATTTGACCCATACTTAGGACCCTATCAGGTGTTACAGCTCCGGGTTAGAGTGGAACTGAGATTAATGGCAATGAAGGGATACTCCACATTCCCCAAAACTCCAGCATTACTGGAGACTTGCTATCAGATTGTTTAGTGTCATATCCAGAACACTCATTGGGGGAGTCTTACCTATCTGCAGAAATGTACTCAGTGTATTCTACAGCCCCAACCAACTGGACCAAGATAGTTTTAAGTTATTCCAATTTGATAGTAATTTGCTAACAATATATCTTCAGTTAACTATTCCGCTCAAACTGCAATATGTTTGAAGTACAAATGTTGATCAAAATCAGTTTAACTAAATATTACTACACCATGTTACTAGGAGTAATGGCAACAGTAATTGTTTTGTAAACATCAAAATCTGATGTAATTTTTCTTTGTCAACCAGTATTAGATTTTTAAAGTCATTTTTTGTAAACTATTACATGATTTCAAGTAACTAATGATAATCATTTGTGAAAAATTACAGCCTCAAGTAAGTATTCTTAATACACATAATTTGCACATAATCATATGATTTCAAGTATTGCTAATATTAATGATTTTCAAACAGATTTATTTAATCCATGGATGGAATCCTATCAGATCATTGCGAACCTGAGAATAAGGCCAATGAAAGAGGTGCCCGTGGTGTAATGGTTATCGTTGTACGAAATGGACACGGCGACACGTTCAAATCCTGGACGAGACTGATTGCGTTTCACATAGCACTAACACCCTTGGGAAAGGTATAAATCCAATTATTCTCCCTCCAGCTATGGGTAAATAGTAGGGCAGACTGGGTTCTTCAGCCTTGGTGGGGCAACTAGTCTAGGAGAAGGAAAACTGAATTCAAACCTGTTAAACTCCGCTTAAAAATTGACCTTGTGTCATATCCTGCCTGAGCGGAGGGGTTGGGTCAATGAAAGAGTGACTCCACAAACTACTCAGAACTGGAGTGTCACCACCAGGTTTAATTTGTTGATTGATTTTAATAACATGTCAACCCATCTTGGGTTATTTTTATGCCAAGAGGTTAGGGAATTGTGTTCATAGTACATCCATATTCATATTTTTTGTGAAGTTGTTTCTATTGAAGTGCCCTTCCAGATAATCCTACTGAATATGAAATACTTAAACAGATCTATTGAATCCACAGATGGAACCCTAACAGGTACTACCAATCCTGGTCAGAGTGGGCCTACGAGCAATGGAAGAGAAGGAGTATTCCATACTCCCCAGTTCTCTAAAACTGGAACCTCATCAGCAGATGCATTTTAGTGTCATACCAAGGACACTCAGTGCATTTGGATATCTTCAGATCATCTGTATTAAAACAAACACACACACAAGGACAGGCTGAAAAGTTCAAATGTCATATGTACTGTTGATGACATTTTTGGCCAATGGGATCCAAGTATGGCAAAACCAAAGGAAGAATTGAATGAAATTCAAAGGAGATTATGTTGAAAAACAAACATGAGAGTATTTTGGTCAGCCCATGACCTTTTCAGCAGACCCTTAAATAAATACAGAAGTTTATTAAAAAGTCTGTACCCTGATATGTAATTATGAGTTAAATCATTTTACTTGCCATTTTCCAGATATATTGTCCTTTTTTGCTGACTAAATAACACATAACAAATATGCAGAAAGAAAGAGAGAAAATATTCACAAAGAAATTGTGTTTATGTGTGTGCATATACAGTCATCTTATTTCCCCATGTCCGCTCTTGCTAGAATCATCAAATTCTTCTTCCAAATGAAAATACTTAAAGCCAAACAAAGAAAACGCAACCAAAAGAGAAGAGAAGAAAGCAAAAAACATCAGATTTTATTGGCAGGCATTCAATATGTTTAGACACAAACAAGTTATTCTCACTGGTCATCTCACTGTGCTGAGTGCGAGGGTGGAAGAGAAAAAAAGAAAAAGAAAAAAAAGGAAGTGACTGACAGATCCAAGCAAGAGCCATCAAGATATTTATCATCCAGAAGATATTTCCATCAATGTTGAGTCAGCAAAAACAAAATATCTAAGTGAACAAAGTTTGTTTTTCGGGTGTGTGTGTGTGGGGGGTTTAAAGATCACTTTACTGCAAAGGATAATCAATATGTTTTGATATTTATGAGGCAATAGTCTCTTCTCAAAATGATTGTTGTATGAGAATAGAAATCAAATGAGGAACCAAAAAACATTCATTTTCAGTAATAAATAAAAGTAAAGTTGGCAACCGTAGTCAAGGGTGACCCAAAGGCTCTCTTTTCAATAGCTACTACACAATGGTGTAGGGGAGGGCACTACTCCATTCCTGGGATTGCTCCACTTTACCCTTGATCCTTACCTTATAATGCTGACTGCTAAGCAACGCTGAATCAAGTACTATTTTTTTGAGTCTTTGGTATGACTCATCTTAGGATTGAAACCTGGTCTTCTCGACCATTGGTGAACACTCTACTCATTAGACCAATGACCCGGTCCAATGTTTTGTTAATTATTTCTATCTAGTTCATAGTTTTAAACATTATTAATATCATACACTCCAACAGTCTTGTGAGACCCCATTGATCTCTGCCTTGATCTTGGCACAGGCTTAGGCAAAGTTTTAAAGAAGACAAACAGTTGCCTATGCAGCAGGTCTCCACTCTTTATAACACAAATGTTGTCCAAGATGCTAGACAATTTGACATCAGCATCATCACAGAAGTTGCTAGTATGAAGCTGAATACAATGTCAGACTGCCTTAAAGAGTTTTAAATTCCAAGTTCTTCCTTCTCTTGGGCTTGAGAGCCAAGCTAAGCCTGCTCTGTGAACTTATGAATTCTACATCTGACTATTGTATTGGAATAGAAATTATTTTTGGAATCAACAGACAATTTCATTTTTAGTGATAATTTTGGTTAATTTTTCTATCTAGTTCATAGTTTTAAACATTATTTTTATGGCATCATAAGACCCCATAGATCTGTGCCTTGACCTTGGCGCAGGTTTGGGCAAGGTTTCAAGGAAGACTGTCAATTTACCAGGCAGCAGGTCTCCCTTCTTCACAATGCTCATGTTTCTCCAAGATGTTGGACAACTTGGCATCAACATTGTCACAGAAGTTGCCAATATGAAGCTGAACATCAGACTGCCTTACGGACTCTAGCTCTTTATTTTAAATTCAAGGTTCTTACCTATGGATGAGGATAAAATTTTATCAAGTCAATATATCTATATATAATATAGAATACATATAATCATCTGTTGATATAAACCTTGATATCAGTAGCAGATTTATCTGAATAACCAGCATTATGACTAATATGTATTAGGGTCATTACTCTGCAAAACTAATGAATTAATTCGAAGTCTTGTGGTAACTGAAACCACAAATTAATGGGGAAAACTTCAGTTAAAAATTGAAAAAAAATGTTTAAGTACATAACAATGTTCCTTTTATATAGAAAATATACAGTGACAACCCCAGTAAGATAAGCACAAACATCAAAGCTGGCATTATATATTAGATTTAGACAAACTTCACACCAAGTTACTCAGAGTAAAAATCCAAAATGGCTACTATCAATTTTCAGGCATTAGAATGAAAAGCTTTCACTGGCTCCTTGGCAGTGGTGGAAATAGTTAGCTGTGAATTTGCCACTAGCACAAGGGGCAGTGTTCAAATCTAGGAAAGAGATGATTGGGAATGATAATTTTAATTTTTTACCTACAGTTAACATCAGAATTATTTGACTACCCAACAACTACTATGATTATGAATAAAGCTGTAATATCTCAAAATTTCATGTTTTCTAAAAGGATGAAATGATGGATTTGAAAAAAAAAAAAGCTGCAATTATAGCCACAACAAACAAACATTTAATATAGAAAAAAATTAACCTTTTTGCCTTGATAATAAATTGTGTAACCTTTATTTTTGATTATAAATTTTAATCATTTTTTTCATAGCTCCTTATAAGATTACAACACACCCTGACAGATATTTTCCTCCATTCTTACTCCAAATTTAAAGGATTCCTGTCTTTTACTTTTTCTTAAAGTAAGCCCATAAATTTTCAATGGTGTTTATGTCAGGATCTCGTGCAGGGTATGACAATACCCTAATTTTGCTAATATCTAAGTATTTTGTAACAAGTTGTGTCGTGTTTCAAGTCATTGTTATGTTAACATATCCAGTGATGCCCCCAAGAAAAGCATACAGTTCTTTATCCATGATACTCTTACTCGTCCTCCTAGTCTAGAAACAGCAAAACATCCCCAACTTCTACCACTATACTTAATTGTTGGGAGGTTATTTTCAGTTTTGTGAGTTTCTTTTGATTTCCTCCATACATACAGGAAAATCATGAGACCAAATAATTCTAGTTTGGTCTATTCTGACCATAAAAGAGAGTTCCAATATTCACTCCCATGTTCTAGGTGGCTTTTAGCATAAGCTAATCGACTTTATAGATGTTTAACCTTAAATAAAGGAGTTTTCCTCAAATAATTACTTCATGAAAGCGTAGTGAATGTCTCCATCTATACATTAAACTCTGTTGTCTTTACATCATTGACAATACCCACTATTAAGTGTGGATTCTTTGAGACATCTCTAACAAGTATCCTTTCCATTCTTTCAGAAATTAACTGTTTCTGCAAGTCGGGAACTTATTCTTAACACAATGAATTTTCTTGTACTTCTTGATTGTTAATCTAGGAACATTAAATTGATTGGAAAGTACTACATATCAATCACCTTGCTTGTATACATCAACTATCTTCATTCTGAGCTTCTCGTCAAGTTTGGCAGTCTTCACCATGGTTGCAGAACAAATGAGTATTTGTGGTATGTGGCATTTACATATTATCTTCCAGAATCTTACAGAATTAGGTTACTATATTCAATTTTCATAGAGTGCTTGTATTAAATATCAAATTAAGAAAAAAATTACAACTGCCAGAGAGCAATATTTCAATTTTCTAAAGGAGGAAGGAGGCAAATAATTTTTGACCATACTAATTTTCAGTAAAATCTAACTATGGATATAATGGATCAAAACTTTTTAAAAAAATTCCTGAATTATTCAAAACTAAATACAGAAAAAAAAAATCTGTGGCAAATTCAGTAAGTACTTGGTAAATATACAAATATTCAGAAGTGGGTGAATAATTCTGACACCAACTGTACCAATCATGTTTTTAATATTCTGGCATGCTAAAGATGCAGAGCATAGTTTTCAGCCAGTACACCTTGGTTGTGAGAGTACATCTGACATTTTGCCCAGTTGACTGGGGCTGTCAGATACACTGACTGCTTCTCTATAGAGAGATAAGACTCCTCTAATGAGTGTCCTGGACATGACACTAAACAATCTAATGGTGAGTTTCCAGTAATGCTAGTGCTTTGGGGAATGAAGAGTACTTCTTTATTGCCATTGCTCCCAGGTCACTCCGGCTCGAAGTGGTAGCACCTGATAGGGTCTTATCTATGGGTGAAATAGAACTGTGTACTTATGCTGAACTGGAACTGTTTTGACATTTAACTGTGTGTAAACTGAAAAATATACTTATACTAAACTGAATTGTTTGAAATAAAACTGTTTATATGTATAAAACTGGATTTGGCATTGAATAAGATACAATAGTTAATATGCCATAAAACCAAAACAAACCTTCTCAATAACAACCAATAATCTATTATCCATTGATTTTGTTGATTCTTTAATATCTGACGTGGTAGTTTTAATTGCTTCTCATAGGTCTGCTTCGCTGTTATTTTGCTTGCCTCGTTCATGTAATTTCATCTTTATAATTGACCATAGATTTTTGATCAGATTCAGATCAAGACTTCATAGTGGCTATTCAACTCCTGTAAATCTTTTATGCTCAAAGAACTCACAGGTAAACTTAGATACATGAGAAGGCACACTGTCAGGCATGAATACCTATTTTACTTTGAAATTGTGAGACTGGGATTTGTACCATGCAAAGAAAATCTTGTCTTTAAAATCACTTCATCTTTGAATGATCCAATAATAGTTTGGTCAACTATTCCAGTCTATATTATCACACTACTGCCTCCTTGTTGCCTTCTTTTAGCCACAGGCAAATCAGAATTGAATAATATTCATCCTTTGGCTCAGCCATCAAATGTCACTCAAAATCCATCAGTGAAAATTACTATAGAAAAATCAATTCTTAGGTATATCTTGACTCAATTTTGACGTTTTAAAATAATTGCATTCTTGAGAGGAGATTGCCTAGATTTTTTTTACAGATTCTAATTCACAATGTATTCTACATCTTTTGTCCTTTGTGATTCCTTCAATTCAAATCTTTTCAAAAATTAACTTATGTCCATCTCAAGGAAGCAAGCTCTTCAAGTCTTTTCCTTTACTTCAAGTTCTCAACTAAGTTACATTTTCAACAGCCTTCTTTACCATTCAATCATCTCAGCAAAACTCCTTTGATATCTCCAAAGTAGACATTTTCCCCTCAACTCAATAACTTTATTTTCTGTTTTTTAGCAGTTGTTAGATCCTTCTCTTTACCCATGTTTCAACATACATTATGGGGAAAAATAGTTTTGATTAGATAGAGATCTTAAGCAAATATTTGTTTAAGCTGCATAATAACTTCAGTCAGTTCATTTTTATAAATTTCAAATATCTCAAAAACCGTTAAAAATGACAGGAAATTTTAATTCAGTATTCTACTAAGAGTGGTATTAGTTCATCTTCCTGCCAAGATGAAGTGTAGCACAAGGCCATTTTAGAGCAGGGGCCAGACATTGGCCAAAGTGTGCATGACCAGTGGCGCCAGAAATCCGTGATCCAATTGGCATTTCTCTACTTGAACACCTCAAACACCAAGCAATGAACTTGGTCCTGCTGAAGCAGGTGAAACTCTGGAGGGATTGCTCCCTGAGACCAAAGAGTGACAACCTTAGCTAACAAGCAAAATCAGGCAAATAAACCAACACAAGCCAGTCCATGTATCACCTTGCACAAGGCTTCAGATTATTTTATTCGGGGTGGAAATGGACCAGTTTAATTCTAACAAATATTGGTCCAGGACTTTTTAATCATTGAGGTTTAATAGATTTGCATAATAACTCCAGACAGGCTATATATATATATATATATATATATGTGTGTGACTGAAAAGAAAGGAATGAATCATTTTCCAAGAACCAAACATGATTGCCATTTTCTTCTACTACATTTATAGTTCCTGTCCTTTCTGAAACCCAATTCTTAGGAATGGCTCTTAATGAAGATGTTCAATAACACATCTCTGTTTAACCTTGGTTTTTGATCATTCATGGCAGAAAACCAATAAATAAAGCTTTATGACATGAAATTCATCATCTTGGCAGTGCTTCTTATTTCACTAAGGTAGATACAGCCATGGCAAAAATGTCTGAAATAGCCAAGGAAATTTAATGACCCACCATAAACTACAGAATTCTGTATACAGCCACTAAAAAATGA
Organism: Sepioteuthis lessoniana; assembly: GCA_963585895.1. NCBI lineage: Eukaryota > Metazoa > Mollusca > Cephalopoda > Myopsida > Loliginidae > Sepioteuthis > Sepioteuthis lessoniana. The sequence goes on along the minus strand of OY757936.1, from coordinate 50,474,973 downwards.
TCTCATATTCTACTCAACTTGAAGAGTAGAAAATAAGTAACAACACCCAACTACTCAGGTTGTATCGTATTTTCAAATATCAATCATCTGAAGCCTAACTTTTCAAAATTTTTCTTAATGCACCTCTTGTAACCAAATTTAATTTCCTCTCATAAATTAATCGAATATCAAATTATAAAACATAATTAATTTACCAGTGTTTAATACAGTCTATATGAAAAAAGTAAATTATAGATGCAAACACACCTTTAATTCTAGAATTATTTTTTTTTACTGGTAAATAGGGGTTTGATTTTTTTTTTTTTTTTTTAAGATTAAAGTTTTTACAAAATACAGGAAAGTTATCAGAAATGGAACATTGAATCATATAATAACACCCACATCAACAAATACCAGACAATACTGAAACCAACTTAAGGGAAAATCCAGACCTCTTTGATCAAAGTGGGATTTTTTAAAATCTTATTTTATTCCTTAATAGCATAGATAAGAATTAAAATTTCAGGTATTGTATTTGAATTTTTCATTATTTTTCTTCTTTTTTTAAAAAAAAAATAATCTATATTCTTATTCTTATCTAATCTTTTTAAAGACATTTCATAACCTATTATAAAAAAGGGATATCTTAGAATTCAGTATTTTTATAAAATAATTAATTTAAAATAAGCTTGTTTTTAAATGTTTTATTCCATGAAAATATGATTAAATGCATTTACTGGTTTGGTGGCATATCAACCCCATGTGGGTTATTTAATACCAAATCCTTTTTATGCATATATATTGAATATATGATTTCTAACCACATTTTCCAAAGAGCCAGAGCTCTTTTTTTTTTTAAATACAAAGTTAAATGGTTTCACTTATTTCTATCTAATATGAATAATTCTATTTACTATTGATCATTTGTCAGCACACAATTGAAACAGTTCTATTTCAGTGATTTCAGTTTCGAAGTTTTGGAAGTCTAGTCAAAGTGGAATCAACCTATTGGGGGGTAGTCAAATTATTTAACATGCAAAATAAACTGATGGATGTTCCCCAATCAGACATCAGCAAAATACTGCCCTTTTCCACTTTAAACTTAGTCTCTTTTATATTCATCAAATCTCACCACTTCATGGAGGTTTATCTCGTTCTCCTCCATAAAATAAGTCACACCTCTTGCGTCCTTTTCTTCTGGTTTCCATGTGCCAGTAGCAGAGAGAGCACACCGTCTGTTTTTTCGAGGTAATATTGTTCGTGGCATTACTACTACAAGCATATGTCATTTGTTTGTACACATTTAAAAGTCAAACAGTTCTATTTAGTTAATAGATAGGACTATGAGGAGTTACCACTCCAGGCAAGAGTGGACCTGGGAGTGATGGCAATGAAGGGGTACTCTGTATTTCCAGAGCCTCACCATCAGATCGTTTAGTGTCATATGCAGGACACTTGTTGGGGGAGTCTTACCCTTTTGGAGGTGCTTGTGGTGTAGACATTATCGTCGTAGGAAATGGACACGGCGACACGAGTTCAAATCCTGGACGAGACTGATTGCATTTCACATGGCACTAATACCCTTGGGAAAGGTATGAATCCAATTATTCTCCCTCCAGCTATGGGTAAATAGTAGGACAGACTAGGTTCTTCAGCCTTGGTTAGGCAACTAGTCTAGGAGAAGGAAAACTCTGATTTCAAACCTGTTAAACTCCGCTTAAAAATTGACCTTGTTTCATATCCTGCCCGAGTGGAGGGGTTGGTAAATAGTACCCTTTTGAAGGGATGCAGTCAGTGTATTCTACAACTCCAGTCAACTGAGTCAAAATGCATTATCAATGACACCAAAAAAATCTAGATCTTTTTACTCAGAGCTAGATCATTTGTTCATTAAAATTATCCAGGTTTTACACAGATCATAAGTGAATGACATCACTAGAGGCCAATACACCCAATAAGGCATTCCCCTAGGTGTATGATAACTTAGCAACTAGTCAACAGGACCCAGCAATTTTTGTTCAGTTATAAAAGGTTTTAAAAATGCAAATGAGTAAATTTGCCCACTATTTATATTGATGAACTGATTTGACACAAGAAAGGTGAGACTTTTCTCCCAAAGAACAGTGCCAACATCAAAACATGCAGGTGGCTCAATGATGTTTTAGGGTTGTTATAGCTCAAGAGGGACTGGAATATTAATTGCAATAAGAGGAATAATGAAATTTGTGGACTATATCAAAATTCTGGATAAAAATCTACAACTATCAGCGCAAAATTTTGACCAAGGTTGGCAATTTACTTTCCAGCAAGATAATGATCTCGAAAATACATATAAATCAGAGGCTGTGTGGCTTCAGAAAAACAAGATTATAGTTCTGCTATGGCCTTCAACGAGTCCTGACTTGAATCCTATTGAAAATCTATGGCAAGTGTAATAGTTATTAAAGAAAATGGAATTGGTGACCTAAGCTCAAATCATGGATGAAGCTGTTGGCATTCATTTCACACTCATGCCCAAGGAGAATGTATTGATCCATTCACATTCTCCTTTCCTCAGCTATGGGTAAATACATACACACAGATAAACAAATTCACATTTTGTGTGTGTGTGTGTGTGTGTGTGTGTGTGTGTGTGTGTGTGTACACATATATTCAACATGGCCTAAAGATATGTCCACATTGTATACATGGTCAAATGAAGGCAAAGTACATAATCAGGTCATTTGCCTTTTGCAATAAAATCATAAACATGTATCTAAAAAGAAAAAAAAAGAAACCAGTTATTCATAAAGAGTAACATCAACTAAATGGACTTCATCAAAAGCAGATGGAATTTGATACCACTTTGGTTCTGCTACAATTGGTAGAGGTTAGACAAAATGTCCTTGTTTGTCTAAAGATGAACCTTTCAGCTTGATTCCAATCTGTCATTCTCTTTTCACCCACTGGAAGTTTCACAAATTATGTATCTGTTGTCTGACAATCAATATAAAATCATAAAAACTGACACTAATGAAACAGATTATGCTGACTGGTCATTTTTAGATGTTCTTTTTAGAAATACTTTTAAAAAGCAATTTCACTATGATCTGGTTATGACTAGATATATATATATATATATATATATATATAATATATATATATATATATATATATATTATATATACACACACATACACAAAGGTCATTTAAAAAGATGAATATTGCTAAATGAGTTGGCAATAGGAGGCATTGTCTACAGTTTGCACCTTTTTCAAGGAAATCAATAGTGATGGGTTTCTTTTATGTTCCAAAAGACTGTCTAGGATGAGCGCCATAACACGTGCGCGGGCGCATCACCCCCGGGTTGGTTTTTTCCGAGTACGACTCGGCCGACTCTGGTGTAGCGAGCGGCCAGGGACCCGAAAAATGCCGATCCACGCCCGGTCGGGATGAAGCCAGAGGAAACTCTGGTGGAAGTCCGAAGCGCCTCTGACGTGCAAATCGATCGTCGGAACCGGGTGTAGGGGCGAAAGACCAATCGAGCCGTCTAGTAGCTGGTTCCCTCCGAAGTTTCCCTCAGGATAGCTGGCGCTCGATCGTCGCAATTCCATCCGGTAAAGCGAACGATTGGAGGCCCCGGGGCCGTTCACGGCCTCGACCTACTCTCGAACTCGGAACGGGTGGAACGGGTCGACTCTCCCGAATAACGGAGCCGTACCCACTCTCGTTTCCTTTTCTTCTCCTCTTGGAGGGGGGGTGGAGACGAAAATCGAATGCGAGTGCCAAGTGGGCCACTTTTGGTAAGCAGAACTGGCGCTGTGGGATGAACCAAACGTCCGGCTAAGGTGCCTAACGCGACGCCCATGAGATCCCCGAAAGGGTGTCGGTCGATATAGACAGCACGACGGTGGCCACGGAAGTCGGAATCCGCTAAGGAGTGTGTAACAACTCACCTGCCGAATCGACCGGCCCCGAAAATGGATGGCGCTGGAGCGACGGACCGATGCCGGACCGTTGCGGTGAGGAGCGAATATAAACGCGCCGAAACGATGCCGCGACGAGTAGGAGGGCGCCGCGGCGAGCACGGAAGCCTAGGGCGCGAGCCTGGGTGGAGCCGACCGCGGGTGCAGATCTCGGTGGTAGTAGCAAATATTCGAACGAGACCTTCGAAGACCGAAGTGGAGAAGGGTTCCGTGCCAACGGCGGTCGAGCACGGGTCAGTCGGTCCTAAGACGCGGGCGAAATATTAAATATTTTTTTCACTAAAACATACTTCTCTATATACATCACTCATTCTACTGTAAATTTCACATGGTCTGCATTTCTGGGCCACCAAAGATTTCGTGACAGAGCTCTGTTCAAGCCTAAAGCACATTGATTTGCTGCCATTTTAAATAGCCTTAAATTAGATATTTTTGCAGGATTAAGATAATCTTTGCTATAAACCTATTCCACATAATGTACTATTTACATTTATGGGAAAAAATTCTAGAAAAAAAAAATCGATTTTTCAAAAATATTTCCTTATTTATTGAATGGCCTTTGTAGATAATGAGAATGGCTCTTGTACATCTATGTTTGTGTGTGTGTGCACATACATGCATTATACAACTGGGTCTTAACTGCAGAGTTCAATGAAATTCCAATGTCATTTTTAAACCAAACTTTAAGTAAAGAAGAAAGAGATAAAAGTGAAAATAAAATAATTTGGATTTATTGACTGGTTTTAACAGTGTGTCTAAGGTCAAAGAATTGCATTCATTATACATTTATATTTACATTTTTTGTGGGATTGTTACTGAAGAATTTTTTGCATACACTTGTATGATATCAATTATTTCTATCTAATACAAATAATTTGCACACAACTGAATGATTCATTCAGAACTAATGCCAATAATTATATGGTTTCAAATAACTATGTCTATCAAATAATAGTCATTTCTTAGCACAATTATATGGTTTCAAAAAACAATGTCTATCAAATAATAGTCATTTCTTAGCACAATTATATGGTTTCAAATAACGATGTCTATCAAATAATAGTCATTTCTTAGCACAATTATATGGTTTCAAATAACTACGTCTATCAAATAATAGTCATTTCTTAGCACAATTATATGGTTTCAAATGATAGTCATTTCTTAGCACAATTATGATTTCAAATAACTATGTCTATCAAATAATAGTCATTTCTTAACACAGTTATATGATTTCAAATAACTATTCTAAATACAAATAATTTACAGCTATATGGTTTCAAGTGTCCTACCTAATACTAATTAGTGGAAAGAAGGATAAATTTATAAAAGAAAAAAAAACTCCAAATGACACAAAAAAAGGAAGAAAATTGATACATAGAAATTAAAAGTGAGAGGGGAAAAAAAATGGAAGGTCAAAGGAAAGTGGTTCCTGCTGATCAGGCTTTAAAAAAAACTATACTTCGATCTCAATAAAATATGAATAAATACTCTCACCAACAAAGGAAAAGATTAATAGAATTAAGAACAAAAAGTTTAAAAAAGATAGAAAGAAAAACTTAAAGAAATTAATTTTCCAGCCAAACTATTCAGAAAATATCACTATCAACAAAAGGATTGAAGCAGACAGTAAAATAACATTAAATGGATTGTGCCAAGTAAAAAAAAAACACTGAAGACAGGCTTTTCAAAACTCTCATGTCGCTTAAGCAGGAACAAACTAAAGTTTCCAAACAATGGCAGAACCAATAACTTGGAAGCCAGACATTATTAACACAGTGTGCAAGATAACATCTCACTCTGTAGTGAACAAAATGAATAACTCCTAAGAGATAGATGGGCATCACTTCAGAAATAAAATCTGCCACAAGTTGTGAGTTAATACAATTTTACTGGTATTCACCTGGTTTTGCCAGGTTTTATAGACAGGAGAATAACAAAATTTTTATCAATGACCTCTCCGTGATACAAAGAATTTTACAATGCTTACTATCTGACAGAAAAATGGTACATTGTAACACAGTCTTTGTTAGTACAATATTGTTAAAATGCTCTAACTTGGAGAATAAATCAATTTCCAGTCCAATTTGCAAGTAAATGATAATAGTATGGGATTTATATTTGCACTCAGTCCAAAGGAGATGATTACTTAATGATGATCATAAAGGACTACTTATTTATAAATAATAAAGTGCAGATATGTTTACATTCAACAAAAATTTACTTTTTATAAAACATTCATAGGGATGTACTAATTTATTGTCAATAATGTATCTATTCAACAATATTTTGGTAAGGTTGGTTGATTGGTTGGTGTTTTATGGCATATCAACCCTTGTGGGTTACTTAATGCCAACTCCTGTTTATATATGATTTGTAAGCAAATCCTTCATAGGTAACTTTATTTTTTCAATGAGTTCTATTTGACTCATAGATGGGACCCTAATAGGTACTACCATGCCAAGTGAGAGTAGACCTGGGAGTAATGGCAATAAAGAAGGTTTCCACATCCTTCAAAGCTCCAGAACTGGAGCCTCACCCTCAGATGCAGTTTAGTGTCATACCCAGGATAATAATTTGCAGTCAGTGTATTCTTCAGCCTCAGCTGACAGGGTGAACTTTGCTAGCAGAACTTCCATATTTCAGGTACTTGAGCAATGGAAGCTCACTAAATACCAGGTGTTGGTAGAAAAATATAGAAACCTGGGCTGGTGAATCCTCTGAAGGGTTTTAACAAGAATTGGTATAACAAGACATGCTATAAAGGGACCCATTAGAACGATTATAGAGTCCAAAGAAAAAGGTACTAGTTGTCTTTGGATAAAGTAGAAAAAGCCCATGGATACTTGCTGCTGGGAAAGGCGAGGGGGTCTGATGTTGAAAGACTAAAACCCCTGACTAACTCAAAAACATCACTGATGATGTGTCCCAGTGCATCTATAAGATGTGTCTTCAAAAAAAATTTTTTTTAATTTGGAACTTAAAAAAAAAAAATAACCAATCGATTTTCAGAAAATATCAAATATGAAACAGTTAAACATTTACCTGGCCAGTAAATCCTTGTCCTTCATCAGAACGAAGGAACTCCTGGTATACATTGTTGGCTTTGCTGATGACAAGAGATACATGCTCATCAAAATCTGAACTTGATGAGGCAAACAAGGCAATGGCTCCAAGTGGGATAAATTCTTGAGTTAGGGTCAGGTTGTGGTCTCCATCCTTCACACCCAATGAGTCAGAGGAATAGGGACTCAAACTGAAAAGATCAAACAGAAATCATTACATAAACAATTTCACCATTCAGAAGAGCATTTTTGGAGGATGGATCAAATTCAGACACCCCCCCCAAGACAAAAAAAAAAAAAACAAAGACAAAAACTTTCTTTTTAGCTGCAAATTTTATTATTTTACAAACCATAAATAAATACTTCTCCTAGTGAAAATTTTTACTTTTATTTTTTTGCTAAATGAGCCATGATGGAGGCACTCATAGTGTAATGGTTATCTTCATAGGAAGTTAACTTAGCTAGCCATGTTCAAAACCCTACATGAGATTGTTTGCATTTCACATAGCACTAATACTCTTGGGAAAAGTATAACTATGTTAACCAGTCTAGGAGAAGAAAAACTGATTTCAACCAGTTGTAGGCCTGGAGAGGGATGGGTTCCAACAGGCTATTCAAGACTAAGACACACTACATGAGTAGTGTTCCAACAATCAAATCAGGTTATGTGACCAATGAGAGGAATGGCCCATAGGCATCCATAGGGAGACAATAATTAATTATCTCCCTTACGGAATGGGTGTGTCCCTTTTGTTTCTATAGTTTGAACAGTAGAATTAATATCTCTCGCTTTGTCTTTGAAATTAAGCCAACATGGCTATGACCATTTTACTGTCCTCAATTGCAAGTAAGCATTTTTTGTACCCCCTTTTACATACTACTTGTTCATTGAACAAGATGTGCATATTCAATCAGTTGGGAGACATTTGTGTAGGTTTTCAATACTACTTGTGTGTATATTGCATATATATGAAATGTTTCTGTATGTGTAAAGGAACTGTGGCGGAAATCGTGAAAACGGAGAGGGGGGGCTTACCTTTTAAGCGACCTCGCGTGTGCGTCGTTCAAACAGGCCGTGAAACAAAGAAATTCAAGATGGCGCCCGCAACTTTTTATAAACATCTGATCTCGTAAAGTTGTGCAAATCATCACTGGTCGGATGCAAATGAGGTGGTCTCCGACTGAATAAAAGCGGATCGCTTTGGGGATACGTTTCGTGTTGATACGAGGATCGTTGGATTCGGTTGTTGTTGTTTCTGCTAGTGTGATGTATGGAGAATAGAAAGGAGTTTCGCTGAACTAACAGAGACCGCTTTGAAAGTGAATACAAGGATCAATTTCACATGGTCATTTGCACCTACTCTTACTACCAAACTGATATTCGAAAATTCAGGGTGCAGTGATATCTTACTACAGGAACTTATCTTGCCTTGCTAAGTGTTAGTGTATCATGAATATACTAATGCTAAAATGGGTCCTTGGTAAGGGAAGATTCAACTTAATATCTTCCCAGCCTCCAAGTAACTCAATACATATTTAAGTAATAAGTCAAAAGCTTGTTCAAAGACTTCATAAAACAATACGAGAAAATCCTAAGCTTCTTGCAAGAGACCATGAATTTCATCTTAAAACTTCAGACCACAGTCAATCTGTTAAACATGAATTCTGTGTTGAATTGGGAATGTAGGGAGCACCTTTAACACAAGGTCAATTTTTTTGGAGGAGATCAAGTGTACCTTCAATATTTGTTTAATGTTCATCATGAGACAACCCATGAAGCAACAGGGGAGGGTCAATAAAAGTGGACAAAGAGCTTACCCAGAGAGAACGTTGAGCGATTCCGCACAAATTGATGGGCAATGGATGAGGCGGAAATAGACGTGATTAAGTGCTGATGGGTAATGAGCATTGATCACAGTGTCAAAGGTGTTTTTCAGGGTGGCATAATCTCCACGGATGGATGGGAATTCCTGTCCTGTTTCCAGAAGAGAACCTAAAAAGAGAAAATAAACATGATATACATACAAGAAAAAAACCAACTTAAATGTTCTAGAAGAAATATTCCAAATGACCATTTCAGATACACTTTATAGAAAATAAGAAAACTAATATGTCTATGGATCTTCTTCTGAAGTCGGTGGTCTATGGAATCATCTATGAGCAATTAGAATATCATGTCATCAGATGCCAGAAACAATTGGCACAACATTTTTCAAGAAGGGTATTCATTCCTTTGTGTTCCAATGGGACAAGTGTATCAATCCTAATGTCAACTACACAGGAAAGTAGCATAGGAGTGCTGGGAACATATGCACAAGGTTTTATTTGTATCATACTTAACATATGCATTAATAGGTTTGGTTTCTTTGTTTAATGGCATATCAACCTTTGTAGGTTATTCAATGCCAAAGCCATCCCTCTTGAAGAACAGTAGTGGTATTATTTAACCCACAGCTAGGAGAATAAGGGGGTTCATACCTTTCCCACAGATATTTGTCCGAAAGTGAATAGAATAGCATGACTGGAGTTCGAACTTGCTTACTATGATTCAGTAGTCCAGCGATTTATCCATTACACCACAAGGACACCCACTATGCACTAATAGAACAATTGCAATGTTTAAAAGTAGCATAGTAGTGCTGGTTTGAATTGGTTTTATGGCATATCAACCTTTGTAGGTTATTTAATGCCAAATCCATTTTTATATAAGTAATCAGTTCTATTTCAAACAATTCAGTTTAGCATGAGTAAACAGTTTGTCAAAAACATTTCTATTTCAAACTATTCAGTTTATTCAAGCAGTTATATATAACAATTCAGTTTAGTGTAAGTACAGTTTCAATGTCAAAAACAGATCAATTTCAAATAATTCAGTTTAGCATAAGCACACAGTTTAAATGTAAGTACGGTTTAATTGTCAAAAACATTTTTATTTTAAGCTATTTAGTTTAATTAAACAATTCAGTTTAGCATAAGTATACCGTTAGTTCTATTTAACCCATAGATAGGACCCTATCAGGTGCTACCACACCGGGCTAAAGTGGACCTGGGAGCAATGGCAACAAAGGGGTGCTCTGCATTCCCTAAAGTTCCAGAATTACTGGGACCTCACCAGCAGACTGTTTAGTGTCATATACAGGTCACTCGTTGGGTGGGGGCTGCAGAGATGCAGTCAGTTCATTTTACAGCCCCAGCCAACTGGGCAAAGTAGTGCTGGTAACATATTCTTAATGTTTTATTTGTAGAGTAATAAATATGTTGGCTTGGTTTCTTTATTCAATGGTATATCAACCTTCATGGGCCATTTAATGCCAAAGCCTTTCTTGTAGAAGAACAAGAATGGTACTATTTAACCTATAGCTGGGAGTATTAGTGCACAAGACAATACCATAGCGTGACTAGGGTTTGAATTCACTAAATGCAATGTTAAAATCCAGCATGTTAACCTTCACACTATGGGAACTCCTCACTTTTGTTATGTTAGGCATTTGCCTATATAATGTGTCCAGAAGCTGGTGCTAGGAACTCTGATTCCATGGCTCCATCACTCAACTACATGTCACCTTTCATAAATAGCATACCTATCTTTCTGGTGTCTCCAAGCAGGCTTGGGCTACTCTGTTGAAGGGTTTGGGAGTAATACATGCTGGATCTGATGTCCTACTGAGTACCAATGTTGCAAGATGGTATTATGATTACACCAATGGTACAAGAGTTCCATCACCCAGAAAGAAGCATCAACAGAAAAATGAAATTTTTTTTTTTTAAATGTAGAAACTATTAATGTGACAAAGCAATTGTTTCAAATATTCATCATGCAAGCAAGGGCAGATAATTTAACAGGAATAATGGAATACACGAACCTCCATAAAGGACCAAAAAGAGAACATCTGAGCGGTTATTTGAGCTGCTGTTAAGGGATGAGTATGCATGTGTGTCGACGGACTTCAGGGTATATTTCTCAAGTTTACGTTCAAATGAGGTTCCTGTAAGAGAAAAATGTAAGAAATAAAAAAATTTTAACCAATAATAAAGACCTGAGAAATTTGAAAGAAGATTGCCTTCAGTTTTACATTAGTACCAACACAGTGAGCTAAATTGTCCATTTCATGAGCATTTGGACTGGTGAATTTGTCAAAAAATATGATAAAACATACAATGGTTTCATGTTGATGGATTTGATTTTCATCAGGATGTTAAGTTAGGTTATTTGCTTGAATGGCATATCAACCCTTGATGCTAATTCAATGCCAAATCCTGTTTCTAAATATATTACATATCATTTTCAAGTGAATAGTCTGTAGTTAACTTTACTGTTAAATGAGTTAGAACTTGTTTGTTTGCACACAGTTAAATGGTTTCAAGTATTGTTATTTATTATTTACACAATATTAAATGGTTTCAAGTACAGTAAATGATTAAATAGTTCTATTTGACCCTAACAAGCACAACCACTTCAGGTCAGAGTGGACCTGAGAGTGAGGGCAATAAATACATTCCCTAAAGTTCCAGGACTAGAACCACACCATCAGATGGTCAAGTGTCATATCCAGGATACTTGTCTGAGAGTGTCATACCCCTCTGCAGGGATGCAGTTGGCATATTCTACAGCTCTGATTGAATAGGCTGAGGAATCCATTTATGACCTATAACAAGTGCTTTGTTGGAAAGAATTTGATATCTTTTCAACTACTAACACACACAAAAATCTAAAAAAAAAAAACATCTAAAATTTACAGCTAAAACCAGACTTTGAAGGAGTATTAATAGCACATGGCAGTATCAAACTAAATGAAATGAATATTCACAATGTGACTAGAATTTTTTGCTTCTAACAATGTATCTGATATTTATACAGGAAAAATCAAATTAGGTGACAAAATATGAGCTATTTTAAGAAAATTTGGATCATGGATGTTTTCCAAATAATCAAGTCAGAACTAAATGAAATTATTTTCAAGAGATAGCATGTAGATTCTTGTTTTTGAATATATACACATGAGTAGTGTGTTCTCATTTAACATTTTCCTTATATTTCCAGATCTAAACAGAAAATATTTCAGTGTTTTTTACTCCCCAAAATAGGCATGAGAGGTGTTAACTCAAAATCTGGTAATAAAAAGTAAGAATTTCCTGAAACAGTTATAAAAATGCATTACAAAAAGTTTCAGTCCAAAAAAAATCAGAATATTCCTAGAAACCATTGGCATATTTTATCTTGATGTAGTATATACTTTAACAAGAAAGCAATTCTAAAGATTGCAACATAATTTTAATAATAAACTTACACACAAAAATTTTACCACTAATTTTGTGATAAACCTGTCGACTTCAAAACAATTTTTTAACAAAAATGTAATAGAAATAAAATTTTGAAAATGTATTTTTGCCCTAAAATTCAAGAATAAGAATATGAATATGTCCTGTTACACTAACTATCTTCAAAAATAGCCAATGTCTGGCACCAGGCCCACGATGGCCAGTTCTATAAGATGAAATGATTTTGAGAATTACATTTTTCATTCAAAAGTTATATTCATGTACTTATTTACTGTTACAAGCAGAATGTGACATAAGATTAATTTTTGACTAGAGTGCATATTTATCCAACCCCACCACAGGAAAAATGTGACACAAGGTCAATTGTCAAGTGGAGAACAGCTGTTCATGGCAGAGGGGTTGGGTAAATATATAAATAAAAGAAAAAGACAATACAAAAAAATGGTTTATATTTTGTTACTTCTTCAATTTTAAGAAAAAAAGTGATTACAGCTAAAATCCAAAAAGTCATCTGATAAAAGGCAACGAAAAATGAGCAACTAATAAAAACTTTAAATGAATCCATCAAAGTTGAGACATCTTTTAATTTTGTTATCCACCCACATGAAAAAAAAAAGTTACCAAAGTGAAACTTTACACGATTGATTTTAATACCATGCCAAATCGTCAAGGATTATTTTATGCTAAGTAGTTCGGGAATCACATTCAGTGCATGTTCATATTTATATTTTTTTGTTAAGTTGGACCTGGAAGTAATAGCTATGAAATGGTACACAACACTCTCCAAATCTGCAAAACTGGAGTCTCACTATTAAATGCAGTTCAGTGTCATACTCAGGACGCCCCTTTAGAAAGGGGTGGGGTCTTACTCCTTTGTAGGGTATAGAGTCAGTGTATTCTAAGCCTTACTAATGGAGCATGTGAAACTTTAATCAAGACAAAAAGTTTGCAGTGAATATCATCATCATCATCATATCGTGCTGGCAGCACGGATATCCCTGACCCTCTCTCGCCACTCCTCCCTATCATTCATCGCCCTAGGTAGGTCTTCAGGACAACAACCTGTATCCTCACATAGCTGCTGAATGTACGTTCGTGCTGGTCGTCCTGCTTTTGCGCGGCCGTGTGTGGGGATCCATAAGAGTACATCTCTTATGAGTTCATCTCTGCTTCTCCAGCAATGTCCTGCATGTCTGGTTCGCCTAACTTGAATAGTTTTCGTGATAGGGGGCAGGTGGCCGTACAGTTGGTGTCTTGTGGGGTGTTGCTGCCAGGACTTGTTCAGGATTGCACGCAGCATTCTTGTGTAATTGCCATCTAGTTTCTTCTCCAGCCGTTTTGTTAGCGTCCATGTAGTGCATCCATATAGCAGTATCGATGTGACCGCTGCCTGGAAGATTTTCACACCTTATTTTCCTACAGCACTTAGTATAAAATATACTTACTCATGAAAGCTTGCAAGATCAGTACAGTCAAGTACTCTTTACTAAGGTGTCACAGTCCAACACATTAGCCACTATGTCATAAGGACTCCGATCTGCCCAAGAATTCTCTCAAATGCCTCCAACTTATGTGTGGCATGAGAGGTGATATCCCACAGCTTTTGAAATATTTTACATTTTTACACTTTTTAAAAAGGAATTTTTATGACATTACTTCAGTTTTTGGTTTCTTTTTTTAATGGCATATCAACCTTTGTGCAGTATTAAATTCCAAAACCATGCTTGTATAAGGACAGTAGTGGTATTATTCAACCCGTAGCTGGAGGGCATAAGGGCACTCATACTTTTCCCAAGAGCATTAGTCTGAAAGTGAACATAATAGCACAACTGGAGTTTGAACTCGTTTACTCTAATGTTGCAGTCCAGTACATTAGCCACTACATCATGGGGACTTCCCTACTAAAATTCTGTTAATTATATGATTCAAAATGTATATACTATCCTTGGAAAAATTATGGGATTAGCATACTTAGAGAATGTTCACTTGGGTTGTATATTTAGCAGTAAACAGGTAAGACTCAAAACATTTTTTATTTAATGGTTAAACATTCTGACATCATAAAATATTATTTGAATGAACTAGAATTCATTTTTTCCCCAAATCATTCAGAGAAAAATTCTATTCATTTCATGGTGTAGTGGCTTATGTGTTGGATTGCAACATCATAGTAAGCAAGTTTGAACTCCAGTTATATCATTAGTTTCACTTTCAGACAGATATGCGGTGCATTCAATAAGTTTCCAGACTTTTTTGTACAGGCATTTAAAATTGTCATAGACTCTTAAAAATTCAGTATGTTATTGCTATATATCTTATGAGATGACTGACCAATTTTTATGATTTCAGGTTTAAACCAACAGCTACAGCAGCAATTGGAATACACCCTGACTGTCACAGCGGGTGAGTTTCAAAAATGCAATCTGGACATGAGAAAGAACAATATGCAATAAAATTCTGTTTTAAATTTGGAAAAAATGCCACAGAAACGTATGGAATGCTTCAGACTACTTTTCGACCATCTTGCATGAATCGAGTATCAGTTTTTGAGTGACATAAGAGATTCGAGTAAGGCAGGGAGTCTGTGAGGGATGATGAGAGGTATGGGAGGAGTAAGGAAGTCAATACACCAGAGTTGATTGGCTGAAGGGTTAGGGTTAGGCTTAGGGTTACTACGTTGAGGTTTTAAGGGAGTTCAAGAAGAGATTCCGTCAGAAGAGGCAAGCACTCTTCAAATCGGGTCAGTGGCATTTCCACCAAGACAATGCACCAGTCCACAATTCCATCCTTGTCACAGACTATTTGACCAAGATAGGCATCAAGACAGTTCCTCAGCCTCCCTATCGTCCAGACCTTGCTCCCTGTGACTTTTGCTTATTCCCTAAGCTCAGAGGCTGTCGTTATGAGACAATTGAGGAGATGAAAGAGGCTGTGATGAAGGTCATTGACACACTCACACAAGAGGACATCCATGGGGCATTCCAGAAGTTGTTGGAATGGTACAACAAGTGCATTGCAGCTGGAGGAGATTACTTCGAAGGGGACTAGAGTTTCATGTGTGTACTATCAATAAAAGTCTGGAAACTTATTTAATGATCCTCGTAGTTTGAACTTCCTTATTGCCACAAGTACAGGTTAAAAAGTACTGACCACCTTTAAGGATTGCTTTGACATTAAATAATCCAGGAAGGCTTTGTTGGACACACTGCTATTTTCTTTTAAATCAGTGGTTCCCAACTTATTTTAGGCCATACCCAACTTTGATATTTCGAAAATCCTGATGCCCCCCCCACCATACTATTTAATTCTTTCATATTCAAAATTTTACTGCAATTCACATGAAGGAAGCTTAAAAGGCCATTAACTTGGTCTCTAAACTATAACTATGCCCCATCAAGATATTACAGTGCCCCATGTTGGGAATTATTGCTTTATATAACAAGCGTGTGTGTGTGTGTATGTATATATATATATATATATATATATATGTAAGTATACTTGGGCAGCAGTCTTTCATTTAAGCATGTTTCATTAAATAATAAAGACACATTTTGTCTATATAATTTTATTAAGATCTTTTCAAGGTTCCTGATAAGTGTCTTGGTTTCAGGTTGGAATTGGTGGCTGAATTTACCTAAACTGTCCCGAGCACTTTCAGACCTTTCAGGTTTTGAAATATCTTTAGTGTTTGTTTTTTTTAATATTCTATATTTCTTGATAATATTCTATTTCCATTGATAGCGTTCTGTTTTTTAAATTCATCAGTATATCAGTTTTATCCAATTCTGTATTGATGTAATTTTGTAATGTTATAAAAAAAAAACTCTTTAAAAAACACACTTTATGCATGCAAACAACCCTTGATGATGGCCTATGAAAGGTCTGAAAGCACTCAGGACAATTTTGGTAAATTCATCCACCAATTCCAACCTGAAACCAAGATACTTATCAGTAAACTTGAAAGGATCTTAAAATTATATAGACAAGTAAAAAAGTAAAGTTGGCAACCAGAAGGCTCCCTTTTCAATAGCTACTACACCTTTCCCTGGATTGCTCTACTTTACCCTTGATAATACCTTATAATGCTGATTGTGAAGCGAGGAGGTATCATGTACCATTTTTAAAGTCTTTGGTATAACGTGACCTGGGATTGAACCCAGGTCTCCCAGACCATTGGCAAACACTCTACCCACTAGGCCAATGAGTTGGTTTATTTAATCAAACATGTATATATATACATAAACATTATAGGATACTAAAAACATTCTCAGCCCAACCAAGAAAAGAAAGCCCAGTTGGTCGGCACTGTAGAATACACCAACCATCTCTGCAGAGGGTTAAGATCCCCTCATACACAATGAGTGTCCTGGAAATGACACTAAACTATCTGATGATGAGGCTTTAGTTCTGAAGCTTAGAAGAATGAGAAGTACCTCTTTATTGCTATTACTCCCAAGTTCACTCTGACCTGGAGTGGTAGTACCAGTGAGGGTCCCATCTATGGGTCAAATAGAAATGTTTAATCATTTATTATACTTGAAACCATTTAACTGCATCCAAACAAATGAGCTCTGGCTTATTTAAGAATAATGTTACCCACAAATTATTTGTTTACAAATCACATATATATATATATATATATATATGTAAGAACAGGATTTAGCATTAAATAACCTAATATGCCATAAAACACAACCAATAAAGAAAAGAACAACCTAGAGCCATGAAATGTATATACTATTCAATGTCTTCATCTTGCAGCTCAAAACACTTGCCATGTATTTTGCAATTTTCTTTAGTCCTTCAAAATAAAAAAAAATTCTAAAGTTATTTTCTTTTTGGTTAAGTCAACATTCCTTCACACACATATATATATATATATATATATATATATATATATATATTATACCAAAGCTATCCTTGCCCTATCAATGATGCCTAGAATATACCAATTACATTCTCTGTTGAGCAGTAAGCTCTCACCTCAAAAAAGGATATCCTAGGTATGATGCTAAGCTGTATCTGGTGGAGAAGCTCAAGTTATACAGCTCTGATGAATGTGGAGTCACATCTTCAAACAGAGAAACACTTCATACCTAGTTGCAATCCAAATGTTTTTAAAGTGAATGTAATTCAAAATCATTTAAAACATTATTTCAAACAGATTCATGGGACCTTAACAGGTACTACCATGCTGAATCAAAGTGGACCTGGAAGTCATAGCAATGAGGGTGAGACTTGATATTCTCCAAAGCTCCAGAACTGAAGCCTCATCACTGGATGAAGTTTAGCATCATTCCCCAGATACTTTGGAGGAAGATCTTACTCCTCTATAAAGGAATACAGTTTCATGTCACACCCAGGATGACATTTGTGAATGAAAGATAAGTAATGAATTAGTTGTGACATAATATCATTATCTTTCAAGTTATCAATGTAAATCAGTTTGCAATCATATTAAATAATAACTATTTATGATATGAACAATCAAGACAAAAATCAATCCAAAGAATGAAAGCAATTGTTATGATTTTAACAAAAACAAAACAATTTTCTGTAAATCAAGCAAGTAAACATTGAAATAGCAATAAAGTTAATCATCAATATTGTCTGGGAATAAAAATTTAACAACTGACATATTTAAAATCCAATAAAACTTTCATTACCTGTATACGATGTTATATGGATAATGTGAATAAAAACTAAAATATTAAAACAAAAATAAATCAACAAAATGCTGTTTGTGAATCAGTTTTGAGAAATAAGTTTCATTTTTCATTTCCAAACTAAAAACCTGAAAATAAATTTTAAACTGAAAAAAAAAAAAAAAAAAAAAAAAATAATTCTTGTTCATCTTGAAGATTGAGCTTATTTTTTTAGAACAACAATCCATTCTCTTAACCTCTCCGCCATTGGCAAGATGTGACACAAAATCCATTTTTTTACAGAGTAAAATTGGTTGGAATTCAGTTTTTCTTTTCCTAGATTGGTTGCCTAACTAAGCCTAAAGGACCTACTCTGCTCTACTATTTACCCATTGGCATAAACTAAACAACTAGACACACATACACATACACACACACACACACATATATATATATATATATTTCTGATAATGCAATAACTCACAAATATTAATATGCCATTAAACAAAAAAATTAAAACCAAACCAATACTACTCAGTGATGATAGATGAAGTTAGCATAGAGCAATTCCATCAAAGTTTAACACAGTGTTTAATCTGAAGTGGTACATTCAATGAAGAAGAATATTCCACTTGATTAAGAGAGGGAGTGGAAGAATATCCTATTTGGCTACAGGGAGGCATTGTGGATGAGCATAACATGAACAAATGAATAAGCAGAATTATATAGATTCTTTGGCTTTAAATTGCCAAAAAATGAAATCTCTTTTTTACCAAGCCCCAATGCCATGGCCAGGATATAACAGAAGGTCAATATATACCGGCTCATTGGCCCGGTGGGTGGAGTGTTCACTAATAGTCAGGGAGACCTGGGTTCAATCCCAAGTCCTGTCATACCAAAGACTTTTAAAATAATACTTGATACCTCCTTGCTTAACACTCAGCAATATAAGGTACATATCAATGGTAAAGTGGAGCAATCCAAGGAAAGGAGTAGCACCCTCCCCTACACCTCGGTGTAGTAGCTATTAAAAAGGGAGCCTTCTGGTCGCCCTCGACTACGGTCATCAACTTTACTTACTTATTGCTAGCTTGAATTCAGAGTTTTCCTTCTCCTAGACTGGTTACCTTACCAAGACTAAAGAACCCAGTCTACTCAATTTCTGGACAAGGCTGTTTGCATATGAAGGTATGAATCCAAATATTCAAGCTATGGGTAAACAGTACAGTAGATTAGATTTCTTTAATCTTGGTATGGCAACCAATTTAAGAGAAAGAAAACTCATCTTTTCAAACCTGTTAAACTCTGCTTAAAAAATTGACCTGGTGTCGCATTCTGTTCATGTGTAAGTAAGGTTTGGTGAATCTATACATGAATTCAAGTATGCTTATCAATTGCAAACAATTTTCAAACCGTAATATGTACAATTGAATAGAAATTCTTGAAATCATTTAACAGGATGAACATAAATGTATATCTTTATTATAAAATAGAAATAAGTAAGTAAAAGTCGGCGTCTATAGTCAAGGGCAATCAGGAGGCTCCCTTTTCAATAGCTACTACACCAAGGTGTGTGTGGGGGGCACTACTCCTTTCCCTGGATTGATCCACTTTACCCTTGGTACGTACCTTACATTGCTGAGTATTAAGCAAGGAGGTATCAAGTAGCATTTTTAGAGTCTTTGGTATGACACAACCTGGGATTGAACACTTTACCCATGAGGAAAAGAATCAGTAATAGTTACCCAAAAACATATAATTGCTTGCAAATTATCAGTATTAGATCAGGATTTTTAAAACCATGTAACTCTATAGACGTTATATGAATATAAATGTATACCTTTATTACAAAATAGAAATAGTTACCCAAAAACATATAATTGCTTGCAAATTATCAGTATTAGATCAGGATTCTTGAAACCAGCTAACTGTATAGATTATGTGTATTAAGAATAATTGCTTGAAACTATAACTGTTTATATGTGACAATTATTATTAGTATTTTTATCTAATACTAATAATTTTTAAACAGTTTTATTTGATCCATAGATGGGATCTAACAGGTACTGCCACTTTGGATCAGAGTGGACCAGGGAGTAATAGGAATAAAAGGGTTATTCTACACTTCCAATAGCTGCAGAACTGGAGTCTTAATACTGTCACGTGGTCTACCACTGAGAGGAGAGAAATAAGAAACTTCCCCTACCCCTCCATGTTTGAATGAGCAGGCCGCCAAAGACTGACCATTGAATGAGGAATGTAGGTCAACTACGGCCGGCCTGTTGAAGGAAGAAAAGGATGTAGGTCAAGCTATCTGTACTCCGTAACCTCACCCGGGTGAAAGAGATAGCAGTTGGAACGAATCACCTGACAGAAGAAAGAGGCTAAATGATTGGCCAGAATCCTAAAGCGGAAGTAGTGCCCTTTTTCATCAGCGGAAATAGGGATAAAAAATATCAGTTTTAGGAAAGCAGTTGGGGTGACAAGATGTGTGAACACTGTGGCCAAGACTCCGGGTGAAGAAGCGGAAAGCTCTTGGACAAGATGACAGATGCATTCAAGCTAAGCTATGTAAAATCCCGCTAGCCCGTAAAAGAGAAAATACTCTCAGAAGGAACCCGCCAAAAAAAAAAAAGCTAAGTAAATATTAAAACTGTTTCTCCTTACACTCTTCCTAAGTATTGCAATTACATACCCTCTCTCTCTCTCTCTCTCTCTCTCAATTTAAAGAAGGAAGAAAGAAAAGAATAAGGACAAAAGACATTTGTATATTGGATATCATCTGCTGATAATATAGCCGACACGTTAAATATGTGTGTCCGCATGTATTAAAAACCTTGTTATATTTTATATCTCTCCTCGTGTCGAAATTTATTCATTGTGTTGTCTGCCTATCAAGTTGTCTTTTGCATGCTCCTTTTCAGCTTCATTCACCTCATGTTATTCTCGCTAAATTGTTCTATTCGCCTTTAAAAATATGACACGGGAAATTGCAATTGTCGACTACAATAAATAGTATTATTATATCTAAACCTAGAGGCCCATATCTTCTATTATCTTAGGGGTAGGAAGAGGTAGTGGCCTGGTGGGTGTGTGTGTAATGTGAAATTTGGAATCCCCTTGCCAGCAGTGGTCAGTCTAGCCCTAAATTAACCCCCACATAATCTGGCAGTTCCCCTACGCCCAAAAAGTGAATCTTAACTGGAACTTATTTTGTGAGGGATCAAGTGCCAGGCTGCCCAGTCTTCACACGTGCGAAAAATAAACTCCCGTCTTGGGATAAATATTTTAGGCCGTGTCACAATACTGAATTCAGTCTAGTATCATAAGGACACCCAATCTTTTTGATGGGTGGTCATACAGTAGGGGATGCAGGTGGCTTATTCTGGGCCCTGCTGATCAGGTGGCATCTGTCTGAGGATCATGGCTACACAGAAAAGTTGATCCCTGGGATTATCTGAAATGACCAAGGGTTATCATATGCTATTTTTGGATCAAATAAATGAAGATAAATTGATTGATTTTAATGGTCTGTCAGCCCACATAGGGTTATTTTGTGTTTAGAGGTTAGGCAATCACATTCATCATACATTTCTTTTTGTATAGTTGTTTAAGAGATTTTTTTTGGCACATGGTCTTATTAAATACAAATAATTTTTGAACAGGTCTATTTGACCCATGGATGAGACCCTAACAGGTATTACTGTTCTGGATCAGAGTAGACCAGGTATAAGATAGATGAAGTGGAAAAATAGTTTTGCACTCATAAAGGACAAAAGTGGTCAGATTTCACCTTGCCATTCTAACACTCATAATCTAATGGTCATTGTCATGAGAAATGGACAAGATGATCCTGATCAAATCCTGGACAAGTCTATTTACATTTCACATGGGACTAATAACCATGTGAAAGGTATGAATCCAACTCTTTTTTCCCCCCTCCAGATATAGGTAAATAGTAAGGCAAAGTGGACTCTTTACTCTTGGTATGGCAACTAGTTTAGGAGAAACAAAACATTCATTCAAACCTGTTAAATTCCATTTAAAAAATTTACTTTGTGTCATATCTAGGCTGCAGTGGAGGAATTGGTAAATACAAATATGTTCAATATTCACAAGAAAGAAGTGAGAAAAGATATAACATATTATAAAGAAAAATTAAAGAAAAAGAAATATTGCATACATAATGACTAATCAGAATTTTTTCTTATCAACACTTTGAACGAGTCATAAATTTTGCAATATTTTGGTATGCACTAGTTTGTGGCACATATATCACATGATCAAAGCAGTTCAAGCTGTGGAAGGTACCTGCTGTGGTTAGTAGTGTCATGCTAGTTGGTTAGCTGATATTGTGTATTGTTTCACTTTATATATTTGAAAGCTGCACAGATGAACAAGTAATGTGGTCTAATTTGGAATCTTACTTTTTTCTGTGTTGAAAATGAGCCATAACACTGTTGTAGCAACCAAAAACATTTGTTGTATGAAAGGTGAAGGTGCAGTTATCAGATGATTTAAAAACTTTCATTCAGGTTGCAAGAACCACAACTATTAGGCAAGTTCAGGTAGGCCTAAAACAGTTATTTTCCAGGCTGCACTTCAAGTCATTGAGGCAAATCTGGAAAGTACATAGTACTCAGAAACTATAAGGTAAGATCAGCATCTTATAGACCAGTGTGATTTGTTACCTTCACTGCCTTGGCAAAAACAAACAGAGCTACTAAATTGTCTCATATACAACCAAAATATTGCATGACTTTTGACTTGCCCTAATATATCATGTATCAATAGAACACATACAAAAAAATTATTTGATAAAAACATTTTTTTTGATTTTTTGATTTTTCTCCAGCATCATTAAGCACCTCAGTTAAAATATAATATTAATGCATCTGTAACGGGTTCTGGAAAGTTCTCAGCCAAACCAAGAGCCATGAAACATATGTGCTATTCAGCATTGTCACTCAAGGTTCAACACAATTGGCACATAATATTTTAGGTTTCTTTAATCATTCAAAAACAAAGTTTTTTCTTTTTCTTTTTTTTTTTTTTTTTTTTTAACTAAAAGTCATTTGCATCTTGGTTAGATGAAGAACTTTTCAGAAGCTCCTTAATAAGTAGGGGCTTTTGAGGAAGACATATACACTTTTATATGGTGGTTTATCAAAATATTAAAAGCTTTAGGTACACTGAAGGTAGGTACAAGCAAGTGCATTAATATACAGGTAGCAAACAAACTGTGGCTAAATACAAATTGAAACATATCTTCCAACATTTTTAATATTTTGTATTGGATTTTATATTCATAGAAAAGCACAGATGATTTTCTCTTTCAAAATAATCATTGCTAAGTCTGTATTAACTTGTGGCAATCAAATCAATATTTAGTAACCACTTGAGATAATAATTTGTTGAATTTTGATCTGAAATTTTGACTGTATAATGTTCAGTTTATATGAATAACAGAAGCATTAGCTTAAACGTTGGTCTTGATAGAACATACAACCCCTGACAAGAATTATGGAATTAGCCCACTCAGAGGATCTTTACCTTGGTTTTTATTTAGCAGTAAATAAACTAATAACAAATAAGATGCAAAACCATTTTTTTCTTTGTGAATGAGTTTTACAATCCTTTTCATCGCTTCACTTGACAGTCGTTTTGTAGGAACTAGGTTTCCTTTCAGTTAGGTATGGCCAATGCTTGCAAGAACATTTTTTTTGTAAACAGATTTGCATCAGTAGGCTTCTGTTGGTATTTTATTTTTAGAAATGCAAATTACAACATCATTCTATTATTTTTTCACTGACATTGGTGTATTCAATATTTTCCTCTGTACGGCTTGGAGGAAAAATAATACCATTAATTTAAATAACCTAATCTAGTTTGTTTAAGGAATATTTTATGAAACCAGAATTATCATAAAGAAAAAATGTTGTGTGCTTTATTTGTTATTAGTTTATTTACTACTAAATTAAAAAAAAAACCCTAAGGGAACATCTAAGTGTGCTAATTCCATAATTCTTGTTAGGGGTTGCATATAGTGTTCTAAGAAAATATCTCTTAATCATACCAGTTGTTATTCCATAGATAACTCCACTTGTTTATCAACTAGGAGTAGTTAGATGTCGGCTGGTCAGCAATGTTACACTAGCAATATGTCACTCTGAAGCATCTTAGTTTCTTAGTTTGTAATTCAGAAGCTATATTCATTCATCAGATGAAATTCTTTAAAACCTAGCCCTAACTACAAGAGCTTGATAGTTCTTGTTAAATATGAAAGCCAGCTTTGTCTTAGCTATGTTAGTCTCTAAGCTATCTCTTACTTAAACTATCCTATCTAATCTAGATTCTATTGCCCTTTGCACTACTAGTCTGTCAAGTTTGAGCAGTCTAGTATAATTGGCAGCAACGGATCTTATTTTATTCTTAAGCTTAACCCACCAACCATTCCCAATTACAGCACCAGTCAATTTATTGTTTTAATATTAGTTTTAGCTTGCTCTGAAAATCCTTCTCATCCAACAAGGAACCAGACATCCTTGCCTTAGGCTTATCTAATCTTATTGTGACACAGACAACTCTGTGGTCAGTATAAGTTAAAATCGCAAAAACTTGGACCATCTGATAAATCTAGGTTGACTCCCTTAATTAATACTTGGTCAAGATAGCGAGAAAGTTATAAAAAAAAAAAAAAAAAAAAAGAGTTACAGTGTGTTTAAAAGCCCATGAAATTTAGAGTAATGTATAGTCAAAGTCTCCTCTCACTCAATACAAAAAAAAATTATGGGGAAAAAATCAGATGGAAAGGATTAAGTGCAGTGACAAGAAAATGAGATCATTAGCCTATCAACTTACGAATGTACATACAGCCTATTATTTCCTTAAATGAGCCACGTTGTAGAACAGTAGAAACTAATTTCTTATTTTGACTAGCAAAGGTTTACAGGGAATATCCAAGACAGGTGCTAAATAGAAATCAGGTCATTTTTTTTATTGAGTTTCACTAGAAGAGTTCATTCTTAACAAAAGGGATGACAGGTCTCCCACTGCTGGAAAGTAGATTCCCTTGATAAAGTTATTCTTGGTGGTTCCATAATTTTCTTTTCATAATTTAGTGATTCCATAATCTGTTCCTCTACTTTATATGGAAAAAAATCTCAATTATTAATCAAAATAAATCATTTTAACTAATTTGAGGTACATTTCATGAAGCCAGAAAGTATAGATATTAAATAGAATAGGTTTTGTCTCAGAATTGTTCTTAATTTATTTTGGGGGGATTAAAAATAATGAAAGAAATGTTTTCCATGATGGGGCGTCCATATTTTCTGCTAGGAATAGTACATATTTTGATGCTTTCTCTCTAAGAAGATTGATTAGTTGGTTTGAAATTTTATGGCATAACAACCCTTGTAGGCTATTTATAACCTAATCCTGTTTATAAATATATATATATATATATATATATATATATATATATATATATATATATAAATATCATAAAAGTTTTTAAGTAACATTTTTAAACAAGCCAGAACTCATTTGTCTGCCCACAGTTAAATCGTTTCAAGTATTTCTATCTACCAATTTTATTCAATATCAATCATTTTTTTAAACACAGTTAAATGGTTCTAAGTACTGCTATGAAATGTCAATAATTAAATTTTTGCACACAGATAAATGGTTTCAAGTGTTCTCATCTAACAGTGAGCATTTTATTTGCACACAGTTAAATAATTTCAAGCATGACTAACAATTCAATTTAACATCAATCATTAAGCTTACACAGTTAAATACTTTAAACAGTTCTATTTAATTCATAGAGGGGACTCTAACAGTCAGGGTGAACCTGGGAGAAATAGCAATGAAGAGGTACTCCACATTCCCCAAAGTTCCAGGATTATTGGACCTTCACCATTCGATGCAATTTAGTGTCATATCTAGGACACTCATTAGGAGGGGTTTTTTTATTCCCCAGTAGAAATGCAGTCGATATATTCTACAAACCCAGCGAACTGGGCTGCTCTAAGAAGAAGACTTAGTATTAGACGATACATAGGTAGAAAGAGTTGATGAGCACGGAGAGTATTCATTAACATTTAATGTTTTTTGGTAAGAATACAAAGTCTTTTGCACATGTTAGATAGCTATAACAGAGCATTTTATGGTCTACATAGCCAAATCAAAACCATCCAAGACAAACAGGACATGCTGAGAGCACTGCTGAAGAAACAGAGATGAACTCATAAATGAAGTTCTTCTGCGGACTCCCACACAGACACACCAGTGTCGGCTAACCAGCAAAGATATATTCATCAGCTCTGTGTGGACAGGAGACACCAGCTAGAGAACCTGCTAAGAGTGATTGATACCAAGGAGCGATGGCAAGAGAGAGCCAAGGGAATCCATGCTATCATATTGGTCAATAGTTGTTAATTCTTACTGTAACCAATCTGGTTAATGGATACAAGTGTTAGTTAAGGTTGCTAGGGATTTATGCCATATCAACCTGTGTACCTTCTGGCCTTCTTCAGTGGTTTTTTAATGCCAAAATTTTAAAATCTATTATAATCTGGAAAATACTTTCATAGCATTCAATTGCAACCATTTTAAAATCATATTTTCTTGGATTATAAGGATTTATTTGTACAGTATTCCAAGGAGGTGCCTGTGGTGTAATGGTTATCGTCGCAGGAAATGGACACGGCGACATAAGTTCAAATCCTGGATGAGACTGATTGCATTTCACATAGCACTAATACCCTTGGGAAAGGTATGATTCCAATTATTCTCCCTTCAGCTATGGGTAAATAGTAGGGCAGATTAGGTTCTTCAGCCTTGGTGAGGCAACTAGTCTAGGAGAAGGAAAACTCTGATTTCAAACCTGTTAAACTCCGCTTAAAAAAATTGACCTTGTGTCATATCCTGCCCGAACGGAGGGGTTGAGTCAATATGATATCAAGTATTCCTATCTAACATACATCATTTATGTACAATTATATGATTTAACATAACTATTCCTATCTAATAATCATTTTTTTTTGTATACAGCAATATTATTTCAAGCATTCCTCCACAATACTAATAATTTTCAAACATCTATTTAATCCATAGATGGGATCCTAACAGGTACTACCACTCCAAGTCAGAGTGGACATGGGAGTAATAGCAATGAAGAGGTACTCCATAATCCCCAGAGCTTTAGAACTGAGACTTCCCCACCAGATACAGTTTAGCAACATACCCAGGACACCCTTTTTTTGGTGGGAAAGGGGTCTTGTTCCTCTTTAAGGGATAAAATCAGCATATTCTAAACCCTGCTGACAGTGCTGTTTGGTCTGGTTTCTTTGTATAATGGCATATCAACCTTTATAGGTTATCTAATGTTAAAACCATCCTTTTAAAAGAACAGTAGTGATACTATTTAATGCATAGCTGAAGGATAAGAAGGTTCATGCCTTTCCCAAGGGTATTAATCCAAAAGTGAGTGTAACAGCATGACTGGAGTTCAAACTCGCCCACTACAATACTGTAGGAGCAACTGGCTTGACCAGGAATATTGTATAGCCATCTATTTGGAGGAGTGAAAGAAATGGTGAGGGACAACAACAAAATAAACAAATAGGGTGAAATTTATACACAAGATGTTATGTTATTTTAGGCAAGGAAAGAGAGATTATAAGGAACCTAGTTTATTGTATGTTCATTGAGTTATCACTAAGTATTTCAAGAATAAACTGACTTGTTGTGAATTATACTTCATGTGTGCGTGAGGGGAAGTAGATTGGTCTAATAAGTATATGTTTTGAATGTTATCTGTACCTATTGTGGTAACAGGTTTGGTTTGGTTTCTTTGTTTAATGGCATATCAACCTTTGTAGGTTATTTAATGCCAAAGCCATTCTCCTAGAAGAACAGTAGTTGTACTATTTAACCCATAGCTGGGAGGATAAGGGGGTTCAATACCTTTCCCAAGGGTATTTGCCCGAAAGTGAACGTAATAGCGTGACTGTAGTACGAACTCGCTTACTACGATTCTGCAGTCCATCGCTTTAACCATTACACCACGAGGACACCCCCTGTGGTAACAGGGTGTTTATATGTTTTATATGTATGGGATCAAGAAAGCGTTTATGATGCTTTCTGTTTGATAAAAAAAAAGCTTAATTCTTTATCACGATTGCTCACTATTACATCCACAGTATTCAGACAGTGACCTTACATGATATACAGGCCATTCTATTTTTTGACTGCAATGAAGAGTTAAGAATTGTAATGAGATTTGACTTAGCGTAACAATGCTTTCAACTTATTCAGACATGAACTACCTGAATCACCGTGGACTTAGGATTGATTGATTCAACAGCATGCCAACCTGCCTTGGGTTATTTTATGCCTAGAAGTTAGGGAATCATGTTCATTGTAGATTTATATTTACCTTTTTTATGCAGTTGTAACTTTAAAATTTTTTTACACAGTTTTATATCAACTATTCTTATCTAATACAAGTAATTTAAACACAAGTGTATGGTTTCAACTATTCCTAGACAATACAAATAATTACATGGTTTCAAGTAATTATTTCTATTTAGTAAGTTGTTTGTTTGCACAGTTACATGGTTTCAAGTAACTAGAAATAATTCTTAATAAAAAAAATTATAGCTTTAATTAAGTACTCTTAATACAAAATCTACAATTATATTGCACAAAGGATTTCTTTGAAATACAAATAATTTCCAAACTTCTATTTGACCCACAAAATGGAACCCTAACAGTTACTATCACTCTGGATCAGAATGAACCTTGAAATAATGGCAATGAAAGAGTACTCTACACTCCCCAGAGCTTCAGAACTGGAGCTTCACCATTAGATACAGATTTTTGGGGGGAGAGGGTATTTTCCATCTGGAGAGGATACAGTGAATTCTAAGACCCACTGACAGGGTAGTTTGGTTACAGAATCTCAATGATGTAGTGTTTGGTAATAAATAATACCTAATGATATCCTTTTTGATTATATAATGTTCGATTCAAAATAAAATCTTGATATTTTTGACTTAAAAGAATATTATTCATAAAATCTCCTAGTTCCTAAACACCTTGAGAAATGATGCATGGACACTGATACAAACTAGTTCCTAGGTTATGCACAGAGACACTTATGAGAATGGTATTCCTTCAAGACCTATCACTCCTTTCCAAACTTATATCTAGCAACACTTAAGTCATAGGTAAAATTAAAACAAATCTTGAGTCATAAGAATACAGGTTTTGTCAGAAAAACTGCTATCATTTCATAATCTAATAATTTGATCAATTTTCATTCAAAAGATCTCAAATTTTAAGAGCATTTGTAGAAATAAGTCAAAATTCTATGTTTTATGGGGTTTTTAGGGGTTTTTTTTCCAAATATAGAAATGACAATCAATGGAAAAGAAAAGGTATTCACACATTTAACAAAGAATTTTATTTATTTTGGTTTGCTTTCTTTGTTTAATAGCATATCAACCTTTGTGGGTTATTTAATACCAAAACTAACCTTTTTTTTAAAAAAAGAACATTAGTGGCAACCGAGAGTTGGAGGGGACAAAAGGCTTCATAACTTTCCAAAAAGTTTTTAGTCCAAAAATGAACAAAATAGCACAACTAGAGTTTGAACTTGCCTGTTACACTCAAACATGTTAGTCCCTACACGAGAGGGACACTCACAATTTTTTTACTTGTTTCTATACATGCTGTTAAAACTTGAGATCATTGGAATCAGAAGTGGTCAGAATATTGGATTACAAAATGATATCTTTTTTAGCTGAAACACATCTCAAATGATATCAAATTTTTTCTAACATCCTGTATTTCCACCTGTCAACTGACCATATAATTCAGAAAATCACAAATTTGTGTAACCATTTGCAAACCACACACTTTTGTCTCTATAGTCTCCTAGTTACTAAGTTACACACACAGACACTTATTATAAGAACTTTGGAGCTCCAAGACCTACCATTCCTTTCTAAACATATATCCTGCCACACATAAGTTGCAGGTTAAAAAAGAATCCCAAGTCACCAGAATTTTTCCACCTTTTGATTGACCTTATGATTCAGAAAATTGCAAATTTGTGTAACCATTTGTGAACCACACACCTTTGTCTCTAGAATCTTCTTTAAACTCATCATCCGCAGAGGAGATCAGCTCAACAGAGGTAGAGTGCATAAGACGAGGCCGCTCTCCATTCAAGGACAGACTGTCCCAGTGTTCTGTAGGGGCATGGACAGGAGTGCATGGAAAAAACAAAACACATTCAAATATCAGTGGAATCAACACAACATTAGCAACAACATCAAGAAAAAAATATCCCCCTCCACCAAAGTGGAGAATGGTAAATACTTGATTACAGTCACCTTATCAAAAATTTTTGATGGTATTTGTATTTTCACTGCATAAGAATATTTTATCTATCTTACAGACATATACATGAGTTGGAGTATTAACTGAACTTATCTTAGTCTGCCACAAAGACACACATGTGGAGTATCCCCTAAAGATTAAACATTGCAATCATAACTGCTTGTTTTACAAGCTCACTATATATATAAAACAATATTTTCATCTATAATATAGAATGATAAAAACATTCATTTTGTGAAACAAAAATCTATTCTATTATTCTCACACAAAATTCATCACAACACAATTAATATGGTTGATCAAACCCCTGGTTATTTAATGTCAAAGTTGATCTTCTTTTCAAGCATTATAGAGTTTTAAATAAATAATCCTTTTAAACAATTATAGCTTCAAGTAACTTTTCTTAATAAAAATAATTTGTACACACAGTTATATAGTTTCAAGTATTCCCATCTAATACTGATATATTTTCTTTGGTAGCAATGCTTTGTTTTTCAGACTGAAATATACTACTTGTTGTCTATTTTCAAATGGGATAGCCAACCATTGAACAGTAAGAGGCCACTCAAAATTTCAAAAATCACATATTTTCCAGAAAGCTATTTATATATTGACCTTATTGATGTTGACCAATTTTCATTGTGACATTTTGCTGCAGAAGAGCAAACATTGCTGCATTTGGCTTTTTGTTGACATATTTGCAAAGATATCTAATGGATTTGACCAAGTTACAAAATTCAACATTGACATGAGCACTAAAGATCCTAAG
Source organism: Sepioteuthis lessoniana (assembly GCA_963585895.1). Lineage (NCBI taxonomy): Eukaryota > Metazoa > Mollusca > Cephalopoda > Myopsida > Loliginidae > Sepioteuthis > Sepioteuthis lessoniana. Next base: position 50,443,859 of record OY757936.1, on the reverse strand, counting down.
TAATAATGGCTGGCTGATCAATTTTACAGCATGTCAACCCTTCTGGGTCTATTTTATGCCAAAGCCAGTTTAACAATTATAGTCTCCAGTATATCTTCACAAGAACTTAAAATAGGTAAACATTTTTTTACCTAGTTGCAATATCAACCAATGTATTAATAAAGTTCCGAATCATTTTAAACAAGTAAACACTTTATACCTAGTTACAAGATCAACATTTCAAGAGCCATCATATAAATGTAGTTCAAAACAATTTTATGTGTTATCTCAAATGCATCAGTTTGACCAATAGATAGGATCTTAACAAGAGCTACTACTTTAGATCAGAATGGGCCTAAGAATAATAGCAACACTTCCTGGAGTTCCAGAACAGGAGCCTCACCACCAGTGTTTGATTATATTTGGTCAGATTTTAGTGAAAATGTTGATATGGTGAGATTTTGATGAAAAGGTTCTTTTTTTTTTAAATTCAAGATGTCCTTTGGTTTGGTGTTTTTGAAAAAGTCCTCTAGGTTACTTATCAGGTAGTATATCTTGGACAAGTTTGTCTGAAACTGCCTCAGTTTAAGAGAATGTGCTTGACAGCAAAGAGCACTTTGTACACCGAGCATAGTGTCTTAGGTATGAGACTAAATAGTACAGTTTAGTATCATACCAAGGACACTGTGCATTTCATCCATCCACTTAAATAAGATTATATGGTAAAGTGTACTTGTATCAAAGATATCAAAAAATATTTTCTTTCAAGATTGCTTCCTTTAGTTTGATATTCATCAAACTAAAGATGCTGGCTGAAAGGTCATGCCGGTTTATATATGGCAGATGTCCATTTTGAATTTCTTTCCAGTTTGGATTGCAAATAAAGAAAATAAGAGGAGGTCTGTTCACCAATAATATCTGACATATGTGTCTTTTCATGCATTCTTCTTTATGAAAGCTTAATGATAGGATACAAAGTTGCCCCATAAATCCTCTAGAAACATCATTAACGATATCAACTGGTAACTATCTAGTGAATTCTATAGAAGGCCAACTTATTGATCTTGACCATAGAAGACATGTCAACTAAAAATTGATGAAACAAATTTAGGTTTCTGCAGAAATGTTCAAAGGAATTTTGCAAAACCATTAAAAGATAAGCATAGAAATCTTTCAATAATGTGTTTAAATGCCAGTCTTTTATTAATACAAGTGTGATATAATTATATGATAGATAATTAAAAAATATCATCTCTCATCTAATCAAGTTTGATGACTATGTTCTATTATGTGTAATTGAGACATTTTATCTATCAATCTATGATATACGTGGGAAATAGATGTTTGTTGTGCATCCTATGGCCCAGGGCAGCCTATCTGAGGCATTTTTTAAAGTTTGTTTCTTAGATTAGTTTGCACTTCAGTGCTTGTGTGTGGATACCAATTAAGAGTAATTGTACACTGAAATGTCCATGGACTAAAATAGTAAGCAGGGAGTGCCAGTGGATGGGAATTTTATTTGCTTTCTGGACAAATTGGAGTTTTCTAATCAATTTTAAGCCAAATTGTTGTTCATCCAAAAAGGACATTAAAAACACTTCTGGAATTTAAGTGAGTTCCACACATTAAATTTTATCAAGATTGGCTCTTTAGTTTATAAGTAACAACCAAGAAAATAAACTAATAACCTCTGTGGGTTATTTAATACCAGCAAGGTGTAGATTAGTTTTGTCTTTTTTGAGGATTTTACTGGTATGGGGTTTTATGATAGTATTTGATTATATTTGTTCAGAATTTAGTAAAAAGTTTGATTTGGTCAGATTTTGATGAAAAGTTTATTTAAAAAAAAAAACTCAAGATGCCTCTAGTTTTGAAAAGGTTCTTTAGGTCGCTTGTCTAGTAGTATATTCGGCGAGTTTATCTGAAACTGCCACAGTTTAAGAGAACATATTTGACTGTGAGGGATGCCTTACGCACTGAGCATAATGGGGTGTCTTCTCTTTTTAAAAAGTGAGTCAGTGATGTGGTGTGATCAATGCAAAATCTAGAAAGTATCATTTCTTCCTTTTTGTTTCTTCTATAACCTGCCAACCACTGTTTTGGCTCTTCATTGTTTATATTGGTTTAAATTTTTTCATAAAAGGTTTGTTTTGAATTTCCTGAGAATTGCTTGACATTCTCTTTAAATGTATTTGTACTCCTTAATGAACTATAGTTTGTGTTTTAAGGTTATTGTGGTTTTGGGGGATAGTTTTGTTGGCGATACTAATGAAGGTGTTTGTAAAAGGTATCCTGGATTCTTCATGATTTGCATCTGTTTCTGCACATCATAGGGATTTTGGAATTGTTTGTGGTTCTAAGTTTTCTATTATAGTGTTTTCCATTATTATTTGGTAGTGATCACTGCTGTCGGGAGTTTTGAATACCCACCAGTTAGAGTCTATAAAGATTGATGAATAACTGAGGGTTAGGTTTATGGCAAAGAATATACCCAAGGATGGGTTGCGGTGAATCTAAGATTTTTGATTGAGGAAACAGAAACTGTTACTATTGATGATTAGTTTTTGAGGGTTTGGCTCCTTTTTACCAGCCCATCTGTATAAGCAAGATATGACACAAGATCATTTTTTAAGCAGAATTTAACAGGTTTGAATTCAGAGTTTTCCTTTTCCGAGACCAGTTTCCATCCCGAGGTTAAACAGAACAGTCTGTCCTACTATTTACCCATAACTGAAGGAAGAATAATTGCATTCATAGTTTTCCTAAAAGTATTAGCGCTGTGTGAAATGCAAACAGTCTTGTCCAGGATTTAAACTCATGTCACTGAGTCTATTTCCTATGACAGTAACCAATACACCACAAACATCTCCTGATCTGGCTGCTTTTGTTTGTTATTTTACTCCCCTATATTATGTTGTGGCTATTAAAGATTCCCATCAAGATAAACAGCTAAGGGAGTTGTTTTATTAAGTCATTTAGCTCTTTTTAAAAGTGTTTCATCAAATCTCAAAATACAAATAGACATTCATGGCATCATAAAGTGGGATATATAGTAAGCAAATGATAATAGTTTTGTGTAAGGTTGCTGTGACTGCAGGTGTTCATGTTGATTTCACTTGGGGGACATTTTTCCTAATTAGGATTGATACTTTACAGTAAACTCTTAGTCCAATATTGTGTAAGTGGTTATATTGTTAATAGTTTTTCATATTTGGTTTGTCATTGTTTTTTGTAAAGGTTTCTTGAAGGCATATAATGGTAGGATTTAATTCAGCTTTTAACTGAAGCAGCTCACTGTAATTCCCCTTGGATTATCTTGGGATTTGATTTGGTTTCATTAGGTTTTATGGCATATCAACCATTGTATGTTATTTAATGCTGAATCCTGTTTATATATATATATATATATATATATAATAAATATATATGATTTGTAAACAGATTTGGTTGATAACATTTTTAAACAAGCCTGAGCTCATTTTTTTTTTTGCTCACAGTTAAAGGGTTTCAAGTATTTCAATCTAATACAAATAATTCAATTTAATATTAATCATTTGTTTGCACAAAGTTAAATGGTTTCAAGTATTGCTATGTGACAGTAACAATTTAATATCAGTCATTTGTTTGCACACTAGTATTACTATTGTTTCTATGCAGTTAAATGGTTTCAATTATTGCTATCTAACCCTATCAATTCTATTCAATATTAATCATTTCTTTGCAGAAAGTGAAGTAGTTACAAGTATTGCTATTCAACACTATTCATTTATTTGCACACATTCAAATGGTTCCAAGTATTGCTATCTAAATACCAATAATTCAATTTAGGCATACAGTTTAAGAGTTTCAAGTATTGCTATTTAATACAAATAATTCTATTCAACATTACTCATTTGTTTGTTCACAGTTAAATAGTTCCACATATTCCAAAACAACAGTTTTATTTGCACACAGTAAAATGGTTCTAAGTATTGCTATGTATAATTAACAATTTAATTAAAAATCAGTCATTTGCTTACGCACAGTCTAAATGGTGAAACAGATCTATTTGATCCATAGATAGGACCCTATAAGATGCTAGCACTCTGGGCCAGAGTAAACCTGGGAGCAATGGCAATAAAGGAGTACTCATTCCCCAGAGCTCCAGGACTGGAGCCTCACCATCAGCCATATCCAGAACACTCACTGAAGGAGTCTTAACTCTCTGCAGAGATGCCGTGTATTCTACAGCCCCAGCCAACTGGGCTGATTACCTTGGTAAGTATTTTGTCTTGGTTTGGTTTGGTGGGTTTTATGGCATATCAACCTTTGTAGGTTATTTAATGCCAAATCCATTTCTATGTAAATAATTTGTTCCATTTAAAACAATCCAGTTTAGCATAAGTACACAGTTTAATTGTCAAAAACATTTCTATTTCAAACTGTTCAAACAGTTATATGTAACAATCCAGTTAAGTGTAAATACAGTTTTAATGTCGAAAAACAGTTCTATTTGAAATAATTCAGTCAAGCATAAGCACGCAGTTCAAATGTAAGTACGGTTTAATTGTCAAAAATATTTCTATTTCAAGCTATTCACTTTAATCAAACAATTCAGTTTATCATAAGTATGCTGTTAGTTCTATTTAACCTATAGATAGGGCCTAATCAGGTGCTTCCACTCCGGACCAGAGTGGACCTGGGAGCAATGGCAATGAAGGGATACTCCGCATTCCCCAGAGTTCCAGCACTGCTGGAACCTCGCCATCAGATTGTTTAGTGTCACAACCAGGACACTCATTAGAGGGGGTCTTACCCCTCTGCAGAGGTGCAGTCAGTGTATTCTACTGCTCCAGCTGACTGGGCAAAAGTATTTTGGTATTTGGTCATGAGAGTTTAATGGGTATGTTTTATTTTCTTATATAGCTGATTTGGTTGTGATTTTCTTTATTTCACTGTATTATTTTGTGTGTTATGGATTTTATTTGAGGGTTTTAGATGTTTTATTTTATTTTCATATTTTGGATTGGGGGTGTTGAGTCCATTCCAGTTTCCATTTGCTCTATATTTTTTTCTTTTGTTTTTAGTGGTGAGGTGGGAGGGTTAGAGTTGATTTTTTTTATTTTCTTCTTGAAGTTGATCTTTTTTTACTTTTTGTAGTTGATCATTCATTTTTTTTTTTTTTTGTAGGAGTTGTTGGAGTGTTGTTTCATCAATTGATGAAGGATTTTTCTATTTTGGCTTATGTGGTTTTTAAAGTTTTAATGTGATTTTGTAGTTCATTTATTAGGTTTATCAATTCTTCTATACTTGGTTTTCATGCGTATTTTGTGGAGTTTTGGTGATTTTTGCAATAGTTGGTTTGATAAAAGTAATTTCCACAAGTCTTCTTATTTTAGGGAAGGTAGTATTTTGATTGACTTTGATTTTTATGATTTCTCTTACTTTTTCCCAGATTTTGCATTATTTTGAATCCATTCAGTGGCTTTCATTACAGTTGCTGAAGTTTCAATTATATTAGCAATTTTTTTTCTATATGGTCTTGTTCATGTGTTCCACATTTTATGCACACTGGTTTTCTTGTGCAAGCTTCTTTTAAGTGCCCATATTTTGGCAACTGTGGCATCTTCTGAGATTTTCTATACGTTTTTCTACTTATGATAACATATATCCAATTTTTATTTCAGATGGAGGTTTTGGATTATTGAAGGTAAGTATGTAAGTATTAGTGTTGATTGTTTGATTTAATTTTCTGAGGGTTATTCTTTTGACATCACTTACATTTAGTTTTTTGAGTTCTTTTATTATTTCTCTGATTGAGCGGAGAGATAAGTTTTTGTTCTGTACCACACTTCTAAAAGTGTCTAGTCTCTCATAGGGATAAGTATTTATGCTTACGTTGTGAATTTTTTTGCAATATTAGCAATATTTCAGCCTTTCCTTTTTGGCACCTCTGCGAAGATGGTTCCGTTTTTAAGGTTTTTTTTAAAAACCAATTTTGAGGTAATTATTGAAAAAAAATTTTTTCTATAGTAAATGAGGAGAGTTTGAGGAAGTTTTTTAGATTCAAGTATAGTGAATTTGAAGTATGTTTCTTCATGATGCGAATTGGACTTTTTTTTTTTTTTTAGAAGCCATAAAAATATATTTTGTGTTTTGTTAACGATGCTCCCCACCCACTACAGAGCCCTACTTGGAGATATTCCAAGGAGAAACCCATTTACCTAAGGATATCAGAGCTTTGTAGTATATTCTTATAGGTTTTCATTCCCAAGATAATAACTCCCCCAAGGACAGAAAAGAGTAAGGGTCTTTTAAGCAACATGACTGACTCAACAGTCATCATTCTCTGTTTTAGATTTTTGCAAAAATCTTAAAGAGTGAATATGACCAGCCAATTAATCAGATCAGGCTGCTCAGACCACTCATTTAGTCCAGTAAGAGCCTAAGGGCAGTATTGCATATTACACGACCACTTTGATTACCAAGTCATGGACTGCTCAGCCATCAGGATCCTGTCCTCAAGCATTACAGGTCACCACCCATGACAAATAGGTAGCTTGGTTGGGAGGGTTTTATCCATCTGCAGAGGTGCAGTCAGCATATTCTAAAACCCCAGCCGAAAAGGCATTGATGAAGAGAGTTACATATTAAGAAGATACTCATAGTGTAATGGTTATCATTGTACAATACAGACATGGCAACCCAAGTTCAAATTCTAGACAAAGCGGTTTGCTTTTCACATTGAGCTAATACCCTCGAGAAAGGTATGAATCCAATTATTCTATCTCCAGCAATTAGTAAATAGAAGGTTAAACTAGGCACTGTAACATTGGTATGGCAACCAGTATAAGAGAAGGAAAACTAAATTAAAACCTTTTGAACTGTTTAAAAATTTACCTTGTGTCACATCCTACTCATGTGGATGGCTTGGGTAAATATATATATATTAAAATAGTGTGTGAGTGTGTATATATATATATATATATATATATATATATATATATATATATATATATATATATATGCACACACACACATACAATATTCAGAAAAGTATATATTGGTTGCAAGCCAATTGACATATAGGAAAACTATATATATATATATATATATATATATATATATATATATATATATATGTGGGTATGCATACATGACTTTCAGATAATCTTGTGTCCTTCATCAGAGCAAAGTGCTACATGTCGCAATCTGAATTCGAGCATGTTCAAAAGTATAATTAATTGATCACTTGCGCTATATATACATATATATATATATATATATATATATATATATATATATATATATATATATATAAAATAAATGAAAAATCAAAAATCAGTCTATATCTAACTCACTGAATCCTGGAAAAAAGTCTAACTGGTTCATCTAGTTGAATTTATCTAGCATGAAGTTGTTTGTCAACATAAGGTTAAAAAAATATCAATATAGAAATTCAGAATCTAACAACTAGCAGTTTACACCAATGATAGACACAGGAATGTCTAAAAATTACATAAGCATTTTTGCATACATATATTGTGCTCCGATATGTCATCTGGTCTACAGTCAAAATAAACTTTTCTAAATATTGTATATTATATAGAGCATATATGGACTTCCTATATGAATCAGTATAGCAAATTATGATATTTTTCCCATAACAGTTATTATAATAATGAATGAAATACATGTGCAAATGTAAGAACTATAATCATGAAGGTATGCTGATAATATGGATACCCTTGACACACTCACAACATCTGAGGTAAGTCTTCTAGATGGTATCTAGTGTCTACACAAAGATGAAGAATGAAAGTTTTTGCTGGACAGTCAACACTTATGTCCATGTATAGTAGTTCATAAGACAATGTTGTTAATGAGTTTGTCCTTGCTTCTCCAGCAGTGCCCAGCATGTCATTTGTCTTACTTGAATGTTTTGTGAAGTGAGAGGCAAGTGGCAGTACAGCTGCTATCTTCTCGGGTGTGACTTCCATTATTTGTTCAAAACAGCACATAGCATTCGTTTGTAGGTACCATCTAGCTTTTTCTCCAAGTGTTTCGCTAGAGTCAAGGTGGTGCATCCATACAGTAATACTGACATGGCCACTGCTTGGAAGAAACGCCATCAACAAATTTGGCAAGTTGACTATTATTAGTACGTTCAGACCTCATTTGGTGCTCTGTAATTGCAACTTTGTGCCAAAACTAAGATAAATTTTGAGAATATATGTGTTTGACTGACCAAAAGAAGTTACACTCATTTCTTTTGAATTTGGAAAGACAAAAGTTTTTAAAAATTATTATTTAAACTTTTAATCATTTAAAAAAATGTATTTCTCATTTTTTCATGTGACAATAATCAAGTATTAACCAAACAGACAATAAAAACAATTTATTTGAGAAAAAAAAAAATAATGAAAAAGCAGGATATAACAAATTAAAACTGGGGTAACTCACATAACAGTACTTTATACTGAAGCTGATTCCAGGTAAAGAATTGGAGGGTAGGTGAGAGGTAGTGTAATGGCTTGACATATTTTTATAGCAATGTTTGCAAAAATTCAAGGATGAAATATAAATGCAAAATCAGGTGGTTACATGACAGGTATAAAGAACTCATCAAAACAGATACGTTTTTATACAGCAAAAAAATTTTTTTTTAAACACACATGCATTTTCACAGTTAGGTTTTAATTACTGTAGTTTATATACAGTCTTTGTCATAAGTATTTAAACAAACAATTTTCTTTAAATAATATATAAAGCACACACACTTTTACGTAAGGTTTTTCAAATTGAATTTTATATATAGTACTTGTAAGTATACAGAGAGAAAATAAAGTTGAAACACCTTGAAGGACAATGTTTTTGACTTGGGTACAAGGGTAACAAATTTCACTTACCTTTCATGTCAGCGTCCATTTGTAATGTGAGGAGCACATATGCACAGGCTTGAATCATTATATTACTATTGCATACAAATAAGTATGAGTTGTATATATAAGGACTCGTCCAAAGTGATACAATATTGAATTTTGTCAATGATCAATGGAATGATTGCATCATATTACTAATAATATTATAGTAATATACCAGTTTGAACAAAGTTGTTTTCTCACATTCAGGTAGTTTAGTCTTTATCTTGAATACAATAAATCACAAAACCAGCTAACCACTTTTGTGAAGTCCTCCTTAAAGACAAGAGGAAACTGACAATCCTATAATATATGTATGCGTAGGGTAATAGCTTGATAAAATTTTCAGTCTTTTAGTTTCTTTGTTCAATCATATATCAATCTTTATGGGTTATTTAATACCAAAACAATCCTTGTAGAAGAACAGTAGTGGTACTATTTACCCCAGAGCTTTAGGGAATATGGGGGGGTCATACTTTTCCAAAAAGTCTGAAAGTGAATGTAATACAGTGTAACCCGGATATAAGATAGAATTTCTCTGGTCCCAAATTAGAGCCTGTGTTACCTAAACAAAATAGACCAAACAAATATAAGAGACTTATTCTCCAGTCCCATCAACTCTCTTATATCCGGGTTACACTGTAGCATGATTGAAGTTCAAACTCGCTTACTAAAATGTCATAGACCAGCAAGTTAGCTACTGCGTCAGGGGAATTCCCTCCAATTTCAGTCTGATTACTTGTAATACACTAACCAGTGTACTTTAGCATACGTATTTTAGAGTACAGGATTGTGATAACACCCCGGGAAACTGGGGTTCAATCCCAGGTAGAGTCATACCAAAGACTCAAAAAAATGCTACTTGATGCCTCCTTGCTTAACACTCAGTATTATTATGTACTGATTAGGGTAAGTGGAGCAATCCAGGCTAAGAAGCAACACCCTGCTCTACATCTTGGTGAAGTAGCTATTGAAGAGGGAGTCTTCAGGTTGTCCTCAACTACAATTAGCCAACTTCTCTCTCTCTCTCTCTCTATATATATATATATATATATATATATATACACACACACACACACACACACACACAGAGTAGCGGCCATAAGCTAAGGAGCAGAACAACAACAAATATTTAAATGATTTTTACTTGAAAAAATTGGCATTTACGAAATTTTCCCAAAGTATACTTGGAACACATATGTATTTATTACATATGAAGTTTTCTAAATTGTTTTTACAGTAAATTAATAGTGAACTAAAAAAACAAAAATATACATTTTGCCATGGTCAAAAGTTAAGGATTGCTGTTGAATTATAGTAATTTAGGTTATTTTTAAACAATTTGATAGCTAATTTTGATTTATAGTCAACTGTCATACATCGTTGAAACTATTTTTAAGGAAAATGGAGGCGAAAGCACGTAATTGTTTAACTCAAGAAAAAAAAAAGTCCATTTTAGCAAATCATGAAGGTAAATCATATTCTGAAATTGCTGACATTGTATGAAGGTCAAAATGTGTTGTTTATCAGGCAATCAGTAGATTTAAGGCTGACAAGACACTTGAACCAAAACCAAGAACTGCCAGGCCTCCTATGACTACCAAACAGGAAGATCGGATGATTGTTAAAATATCTTTAAAAGAACATATCAATACAGCAACATCAATTTCTTGTGCATTTTGGGAGCAAACAGGAAAACCAATCTCTAGAAAAACTGTTTCTCGTAGATTAAATAAGGAAAAATTAGTGGCTCTGATTCCATATCGCAAACCTTTGATTTCAAAGAAAAATTGAAAGGTTCGTTTTGACTTCACCACAGAGCATATCCTGTGGACAGAAGAACAATGGAATATGGTTCACTTTAGTAAGTAAAAAAGTAAAGTTGGCGATCATAGTCGAGGGTAACCAGAAGGCTCCCTTTTCAATAGCTACTACACTGAGGTGTAGGGGAGGGTGCTACTCCTTTCCCTGGATTGCTCCACTTTACCTTTGATACGTACCTTATATTGCTGAGTGTTAAGCAAGGAGGTATCAAGTACCATTTGTAAAGTCTTTGGTATGACGCGACCTAAGATTGAACCCCGGTCTCCCAGACCATTGGCGAACACTCTACCCACTAGACCAATGAGCCGGTTCATGAATCTAAATTCAACTTGTTTGGATCTGATGGTAAGAGGTTTGCAAGATATAAAAATGGGGAACGCTTATCTCCTCAATGCATTACGAGAACTATGAAATTTGGAGTGGGGAGCATTCCTTCAGTAGAAGTAGGACCCATTGTTTGTTTTCCCGACAATATCAATATCAGTGTTTATAAAGAACTTCTTCGCCAGCATGCTCTTCTTCATTTACGCAAAGGGACAGATGAAACTCCCATATTTATGCAAGACAATGCGCCTTGCCACAAAGCTAAAACTGTGTTAAGTTTTCTTGAAGAGGAATGAATAGCTGTTATAAAGTGGCCACCACAAAGCCCAGATATGAATCAAATATATCAGTAATTTTTTTTCACAGGTAATGATATTTTACCATTTCAGTAGACCATAGAGTGAAAATAAAAGAAAGCAAAAAGACAAATACTTTGATCTTGCTAGAGAGCTGAAAAAAACTGAGGAATAAGAAAGTGACAGTGATACTATTTGTAGATAGAGCCCATAGAGGAATTAACAAATTCCTAGAAATCAGGCAGGGAGAACTGGAAATCAAAGGCAGAATCAAGACCATCCAGACCACAGCATTGATAAAATCAGATAGAATATTTAGAAGAATTCTGGAGATCTGAAGAGGCTTGCTGTCACTCAGACTTCAGTGAAAAACCACCAGTTAAAACTAGTGTGAAAAATTTGCTCTAAATAACAATAATAATAAATAACCCATTTAACATCATCATCATCAAGGTATGCTGACAGTACAGATTCCTTTAACTTTCTCTCACCATCCATATCAAACAGCCATCATACTAGGTTAAGTCTTTTAGACAGCTTCCAGTCTCTACACAGAGTTGATGAATATAAGTTTTGTAGGTTGGCCAACATTGGTGTGTCCATATGTAGTTCTCCATAGGAGAACTTTTGCTTATGAGTTCATCTTTTGTACCCAGTACAACTTGCTTGTCTTTATTGGATGGTTTGCAAAAGGTAAAAGAAATTGTTCAAAACAGCATGCAGCATCCTTATATTGTTACCATCGAGCTCTTTCTCCAAGTTTTTCATTAGAATCAAAGTGGTGCAACCATACAGTTGTACTGACACAGCAACAGCTTGGAAGAATTAAGTCACTGCCAATTCCAACCTTTACTTAAAAGGGTCAAACTTTGTTCAAAATCTTTAGACTATTATTCAAAGCCTAAAATCTTTTATTCAAGTTAATAAGTACCTTGGGAAAAAAATAATATTTAGCTGAGTCTGACACATTTGGAAATCGTTTAGTTTGATTTGTTTTATATCTTTCAGTTTAGCGGACATGAGATTATTACTATTCAAGCAAAGAAAAAAAATCTATCTCCTGGGAAATAGCACAAACAGTACTACAAATAATTCAATACGTTTTTTGTTTTTTATTTTAAGGGAAAAGAAAGTTTTTAAAAAAAAGGGGGGGAAGAGAAAACAAGTTATCGATTCAACAAAAAATAATCCTGAGCTTAAAGAGACTAGACAAAGGATGTACAAAAATTTAAAATCAGATTCAGTTGATATTTCTGGGAAGCAATGTGCCTGATACAGCAAACTAGTTGTAAAATTGTTTCTTTTTTATATATTCTATCATTTTTCTTACAGATACAGCGTTTTCAATTTTGTGAAAATGTTTTCCACTATTATATAAATAAAATATCAATATTACTAAAGAAGGAAACAAAACTTGAATAAATGTATTTATTTTTTTTTAAATATTGAATCTGAATAATCAAAGAATTTACAAAGCTTAACTTTAATAGAAGGCTAGATGTATGGAGCACCTTGTAAGGATCAAATTCACTAATAACAGTCTACGAGCCAAGCTCACAAACCATTATAACATGCAAGGCACAACAAAGTTGTAGAAGTAATAATAATCAGATGACTTATGAATCAGTCAGATTTCCACCATAACAACCGTCCATGATGATACTGATGCTTCTATTTAGGAAAGAGTGAAAGATTCTAATTAGCATTTTAAAATTAACAGCTGTCCATGAAGATACTGATGCTTCTGTTTAGGAAGGAGTGAAGGAGTCTAATTATCATTTCATAGTTTTATCCATTTAATCAAAAATTTGAATAAAAAAGAAAGATCTTCATTGAAATCAAAGACCTCAAAAAATAATGATTCAGTTGCAAATTGGACTGGAAATTGCTTTATTCTGCAAGTTAAAAAATATTTTCATGATTGGGATATTTTGAAGTAGTACCTACAATGATAATAAAGATAGGAATATTGATTTTGAAATTCATGGAAGAGTTGAGACTGCCCAAATCATGGTGATGCTGGGGTCTGTATGATTACTGGGAAGGGCGCTGAAGATTAGAGGAGACTTCTCATCTCTCGATCTTGTTCAGCGATTATTACAGACCCCCTGGTATAAAGATAAGAATGCATGAAACCAAATACATACCAAGGGCATCATAAAATTGTTCATCTTCTGAACTTGATTCTTGCAGTTGTTCAAGACTCTCCAAACGCCAGTCAGAAAGGTTTCGACTTGATTCTGAAAGAAAAAAAAAATGTAAGCAAATTGAATTTTAATTCTTTCTAATCATGAGAAATAAAACATCAAAAATATGAAGAAGTAGATTTCTGTCACAAACCAGAAAAAAAATGATAATAACTCTGACATTTTCAGAGACATAACATAAATTATATCATCTATTTTTAAATTTAAACTTTTAAGATAAATTCCATTTATCTATCATATGGTTTCAAGTTACGAATGATAATCTCTTGTAAACTTCAATTAACTATTCTAAATATAATTTGACCATAGTTTTATGGTTTTAAGTATTCTTATCTAATACTAATAATTTTCAAACATATCCGTTGGACTCAGGATTATTATTTAACTAATATCTTCATTTTATCCCTTTTGTATAACATTTTTGGATGGTATATTCTTAAAGCTTCAAACTTTATCATGGGAATTAGATCAAAGAAATAACTTCAAGTAAGATCTGAACCTATTTTATGCCCTGCCAATGGAGCTTGCTATGTCATGTAGCAACACTCATTTATTCTTGGCATTTGAAAATGCTGAAAATTGGAATGGAACAGCCACATGATATAAGTTTTTATGATGGGATGCAAGATTGTTCTGAACTTTTGCAAGTTGAAAGTTATAAAAAATTTTTAAAAAACATTCAATAAAAATATAGTAAAAAAAAAATTGAATTATGAAGATACCTGATTCCAGAATTTTAGACAACTTGAATGACCTTAAAGAAAAAATTAGTTTCATAAAAATGGGATTATTTGGGACTTTTCCCTATCAAGGGTGCCAATAAGGGAAACAGCTTTTTTTTACTGTTATGATAATCTCTTATAAATTTCAAGTAACTATTCTTAACACAATTTGCACATAGTTTTATGGTTTCAAGTATTCCTATCTAATAAAATAATTTTTCAACAGATCTCTTGCCTGTTTAACAAAACAGCAGGCTAACAATGAAATAATTCTGGTCAAGATCTCTGGCAATAGCATGAAGATCAAGGGATAGTTTATTCATGCCTTTAATTTTACCAACTCTATTTCCCATGCCATGAAGCATTGCACTATCCATGCACTTTGACAATTTCAAAAATTAAAATTCTAAAACAAATAAATCTTATTCAGTTGCGCTCGGTATTACAGTGGCCCAACTTACAATTTTCTGATACTACAATAGTCATAAACATTCATCAGTAATTCAACCACATTTATTTTATGGGGGAGTGATGTTATGAAGGCCTAGTGATGCAGTATAATTTTTCTACTGATGCTGGATGAGGTTCAGTATCCACCAAGCCCCTACTTTCTTGTTTCTTCTAACATTTTTTAGGTTTGGTTTGGTTTCTTTGTTTAATGGCATATCAACCTTTGTGATCTATTTAATGCTAAAACCATCCTTATAAAAGGAACAATAGTGGTACTATTTTAGCCATAGCTTAGGGAATTCATATATTTCCCCAAGGGTATGAGTCCAAAAGTAAACAAAAGAGCGTGATTGGAGTTCTAACTCACTATGATAACGCAGTCCAGCACATTAGCCACTACCCTATGGGGGAAATCATCTTTAGATGTTGAAAGGTGTAACATAGGACCAATGTTTTGTGCTGTAAAGAAAGAAGTCCGCAGAAAAAGAAATACTCAAACTCGAAGGTAAGGGAAGAAAATATAGCAGTCGTTTATTATTCAGCTATGATCGCTGCAATTCGAAAAGTTCATTTTAGTTGCATCCTTCTTCTCCCTTCCTCTTGGTGGTGATGGGGTGTGGGTGAGAGCTGGCTGTTTGACACACGCCTGACAGATAGGTCGTAGCAGACTGGGGTAGGACGGGTCGGAACCTCAGAACCTTTAACACACCCGTTTTGACAACTGCCTTCAACTCTGCCAAAATCTCATTACTTGTTTTCTTATATAGAGATTTTGGAGAACAAATCAAAGATCCTCGAATGTTCGATGTCACCAGTGAAACATGCGATAATACATCTGTGATTATTTTAAAATCACGTCTAACTTTGCAGGTCATTCTGCCCGCACGCACTAGTCTCGTAACACCTTCACTGATTGACAACAGTGCCCGTCTGTAATATTACAAGGGGAATGAAATCAGCACCTGCTGTTTTCTTGAGCAATTGTGTAGCTTTCCTACAGGCTAGAGATGCATATTTCCTGGTTTAAAATTCATAGTTTTTCCTTCTCATAAACTAGTTGCCATACCAAGGATAAAGAAGTTATTCCTGTGACAACTTTTACATATCTAAAGCAACGAGAATATGCTGTTTTATGAATCTTTTGTGTAAGTGGCTATTTATAATATGAGGAGCAAATATGCAAAGATTCAACTCCTCATGATCTTATATCATACATGAATATGAGTTATCATGCATATGAGAACTCATCCTAAATGATACAGGATTGAATTCATCAACAACTATTGATAATCATATCATATTTTAATAATATGACCACACAACAACTTGAAAAATTGGTTGGTTGGTTGGGTTTTATGGTATATCAACCTTTGTAGGTTATTTAACACCAAATCCATTTTTGTGCAAATAGTTCTGTTTCAAACAATTCAGTGTAGCATGAGTACACAGTTTAATTGTCAATAAGTACAGTTTATGAAAATAGTTCTATTTCAAACAATTCAATTTAACATAAGTATGCAGTTTAAATGTAAGTACAGTTTAATTGTGAAAAACATTTCTATTTCAAGCTATCCAGTTTAGTCAAGCAGTTCTAATTTAACTAATTCAGTTTTAGTATAAGTACAAATTTTCTTTACCCACAGTTAAATGTCAAAAGAGTTCTATATAAACAAATAGTTCCATTTCAAAGCACGCAGTTTAGATGTAAGTACGATTTAATTGTCAAAAACATTTCTATTTCAAACTATTCAGTTTAGTCAAACAATTCAGTTTAGCATAAGTATGCAGTTAGTTTTATTTAACCCATATTTAACCCTATCAGGTGCTACCATTCCGGGCCAGAGTGGACCTGGGAGCAATGGTAATGAAGAGGTGCTCCACATTCCCCAAAGCCCCAGCATCACTGGAACCTCACCATCAGATTGTTTTGTGTCATATCAGGACATTCATTGGAGGGTCTCACCTCTCTGCAGAGGTGCAGTCGGTGTATTCTACAGCCCCAGCCAACCGAGCAATACAGAGTTAAATGTCAAAACAGTTTTATTTCAGATAACTCAGTTTAGCATAAGTACACAGTTTAGACATTAAAACAGTTCTATTTTGAGCAATTCAGTTTAGCATAAGTACGCAGTTCTACTTTAAACAATTCAATCTAGCATGAATATGCAGTTTAAATGCAAAAATCAGTTTAGTGAAAGCACAGTTTAGTTCTATTTAACCCATAGATAGGACCCTTATCAGGTGCTACCACTTCGGGCAAGAGTGGACCTGGGAGCAATGCCAATGAAGGAGTACTCCGCATTCCCCAAAGCTCCAGCATTACTGGAACCTCACATTCAGATTGTTAAGTCTCATATCCAAGACACTCGTTGGGGGAGGGTCTTACCTCTCTGGAGAGAAGCAATAAGTGTATTTTACAGCTCTAGCTGACTGGGCAAGAATGACATATGAAAAAAGTTGAGTCATCAATGACTAAACCATTTCCACCACTAGGCTGGACAGATAAGGGGAGTAGCTAGTTTACCAAGCAGAACAAAAAACATGACCTATCAAAGAGCAGAAAAAATCTCTCTCAGGATCAACAGCCATCATGATTGTAACCACGCTAACATCTCACACATGGCAGACAGTGCACCTGTACAGGCAATGTTAGTATGGTGGATAGAGTGTGTATTGTGCTGGACAAGTAAGGACCTCTTAAAACAATTTGCTAGTAGAGGTTGTTCAGTAGCACATATGGACACAGGTTGACCTCTTGCGTGACTTGCAAGTTACAAAATCTATAATGATAAGAACAGGTGGAATTTGCCATTGGGAATGCTCAGTTCAAACGTTACACATAGGTGGTGAGAAATAAGATAGCAACTGACAGAATTGCAAGTAATTCTCTTTGTGTCCTTAATTCACAACAAAGCAGCCTTTTCTAGAGATGACACTGCTTTCCTCACATGGAGAGCAGTCAAGAAAGGTGACCTAAAAAGCTTACTCATATTTTCCCCAGTCATTAAGTGCAAATGGCAAGGCATCCAATCCCCAGTTATGAGTAAAATAATTGGGTAGAATGGGCTCTTTAGTTTTGGTAGGGAAATTAATTTAGGAGAAAGAAAACTTGAGGACTTATTCAGGAGAAACTGTGACACATTGGCGTATCATTCTTGTTATCAGTTTAACAAGATGTGTCTGATTTTACATATACCTTTCGCACTATAAACAAATCTCCTGTGTAGGTAGGCCAACAGTTCATATCATTAACTGAACTGTGAAGCCCTTATACATCAAGACTGATGGAAGAGTCCAGTTCAGGTTTGGAATAAAATCAGACAGTATTAGAAAAGAAAGATAATGGATTTATCTGACCTCCCACAAAGTTCAATTTAACACAAGGTCATTTTATAGTCGGTGTGGGGAGGCATGTACGAATCATGACTAATACTTGATTTCCTTGGCATTCCTCTTTAGAGTCGCCTCAGATATTAAGCAATAAACTTAGTCTTGCTAAGTAGATATTACCTGGGAGAAATGGAAAATAAAACTAAGATGTCTTGCAAGAAAAAAAAATAATCAGAATTCAACTTTTTAATTTAAAAAAGAAGTCTACACACAAGTGAGAGAGAAGTTTCCCACTTTTTTACCCAGTTTATAAGACATAATGAAAATGAAATAAAATAAGGGTAAGTTTCCATGGTATAGTGGCTAATGTGCTGGAGTGCAACATTGTAATAAGAGAGTTTAAACTCCAGTCACATTATTACATTCCCTTTTGGACTAATACTTTTCATGAAGGTATGAAATCTCCTATCCCCCAGCTATAGGTTTAATTAGTAGCACAACCGTCCTTCTACAAGGATGACTTTTGCATTAAATAATGCACAAAGGTTGATCTGCCATTAAACAAAGAAACCAAAACAAAATAACTCATAAACAAGTCCAAAATTTAACCAATTATCGATACCGAAAAAGAAAAAAGAATATGCTTCTTTCCTTTTATCACATATAGATTTCATTTTTGCAAATATTTGAAGGGCTATCCTTAAGGTGAAACAAATTTAATTTTCCATATCGTCAACCTTATATCACCATTGTCATCATGTTGAGCCATCAACACGGATCTCTCTGACCCTCTCCCGCCACCCTTCTCTATCGTCCATCACTTAAGGTAGGTCTTCAAGGCTACATCCTGTATTGGCACAGAGCTGTTGCATATCTGTCCTAGCAGGATGTCCTGCTTTTGCTCTTCCATGTGAGGGGGTCCACAGGAGTACGTCAGTTATGAGTTGGTCCCTACTTCTTCAACAGTGTCCCATATGTCTGGTTCTTCTAACTTGGATAGATTTCGTGATGGGTGGTAAGTGGCCGTACAGCTGCAGCTTTGTGGGGTGCTTCCTCCAGGACTTGTTCAATATTGCTTGCAGCATTCTTGTGTAGTTTAGTCAGCATCCATGTAGTGCATCCATATAGCAGTATCGACACAACCACTGCTTGAAAAAACTGTTTCTTTTTATCAGTCAGGTATGACTTCCATATGACCGATAGCCTATCGATAGCTGTCCATGACTTTGCTAGTCTCAGTTGATGAGACTACTTCCTAGGTAGGTGAACTTGTCCCCTAGTTTCAGAGAACTACTGTTTAGTGTGGAGATGTCACCTCTTTGATTAAAGCACATGTATTGTCTTGTGTGTGTTGACATTGAGGCCGATGCCAGCAGCTGCTCATTTCCGACTATGTACCAGAGTTTCAGCTTGAGTGAGTGTATTTACCAGAAGTGCTCTATCATTCACATAGTCCACATCTTTAATTGTTTGTGTGGGGTATCTTCTGCTTCTTTCCTTTGTCAGCTTGAAACCATTGTCTTTCATTTTATCAATAGACATTCTAAGTACATAGTCTAGACAGATAATAAAGAGGTATGGAGTTAATGTGTCTCCTTGCAGCACACCTGCAACAATGTCAAAGTAGTCTGTGTCTCTATCCGGGAAGGAGATTGTCATTTAAAAATGCATGAAGGATTTTATTTTTTATTTGTAAAATCACTGCTGTGTACTATCTGTGCTTTAAATGCTAAGACATTTACTGTAATTCCAAGTTACAATTGAACCTGGTCAAGAGAAGCTAATACTATTAGACTTTATTAGAAACTGAAAACCTAAGTTAGCGTAAAATAGAATGCCTATAAGGATACAAAGAACCATAAATAAGGACTTTGATGAAATTTAAAAAGAAAGTAATTGTGGACTTTAGCTAAGTTAAAGCTTAATATTGACGGGAGGGGGAAAGAAAGAGGGGGGAAAAAGGAGAAAAAATTTTATTTTTTTATGAAACCCATGGGAAGCAGCATGATAGACATAAAAGCAAGCGGATAAATCCACTGATAGTTCAACACAATGCCTAATCCGGTCCTGAGCATATGAATCCTATGGTTCAACGGCCAGGATCAAATAGTTCGATTGGGGAACTACTGCTGCTCATCTATAAGGGTGGCTTCTATAGATGAGAATAAAAACAGCCATTGAAAGATTACCATGACCCACACTCAAACCACTACTTTTTATATACATATATATATATATACACACACACACACACACACATGGTGTGATGAGTAAATTATGTAAAAATGAACACTGATATCTCAAGTTATCCAATATTTACCAAAATTATCTTGAAATAGCCTGAATTAATTTTTTTAAAGAAATCATCATTGACTTCAACCACAACCTCCAGATGACTTTGTAATAACCTGCAAGCCTTTCCGACAGTCTCTTTATTTAAACTGATAAATACTGCCATCATCCTTGCTTTCAGTTCATCTTTAATGTTGCATGAGTTTAGTTGGTATTTTTCAAATGTGCCCCCACACATAATAATCAAAGGGATTGCAATCTAGGGAGGAAGGTGGTCAGATATTAGGGGTGATGTGATTGCAGAAATTTTCAGACAGCGAAGACTCAGTTCTTCTGTCTGTGTGGCATGGCACAGTGTGCTTTTGTTAGCTGTAGGGTCTTCCCACAGCCACCTTCTTGATTCAAGTTAGCATTACCTCTTCCAGGCACTTTATGTAGACTTCCAAGTTGAGAGTGAGGCCATGTGGGAAGATAAATGGAAGCATAACATCACCATTGTTAGTGATCACCACAAACACCATGATGTGAACTGGGTGTTCGGTTTTTATGAATTATCAGTACATCATGTGGGGACAAAGCAAGCCAATGGTTGTCATGGGAGTTTACCATCTGATCCTGGTAAAAATTTTTCTCATTAAGAAAAACCAAAACATGTTAGATGGATGCTTAAGCTTGTCAAAAAGCTTTGCAGTGCTGTCTATTTTCCTGTTCTTCAGGGGCTGTGATAAAAATTGACTCTTTCTCCTTTACTATGAGAAATACTGAATGTCTTCATCCACTACCTGCCTAATAAGAAACTCAGACACTTCCATGTTTCTGGTGACAGTCCTGATTGATTGACTGGGATCATTGTCAATCATGGTCTGAATATGACTAACAAATTCGAGAGTTCTTTTCTAATCATAATGATCAGAGTGAAGCTTCTGAGTTGGCATACCTTTGTAATCACCATTGGACACATCCAACTCTTTTTGAATCATCTGCACTGTCTTTAGATTGACACTCAAACACTTTCCCATCTTTGTATTGGAGCTTCCAGTGTGAATGCCAATCGGTACAGCATGCTATTACCAAATTTCTAGAAGAGTGTATTACATCATGGTGCTACTTTCCTCACAGATAATGCCAAATGACTAGTTTGCTACACAGTAGACAAAACCCGATACCAAGTCCATGCATGAGATTAATGATCTAAAATGTCAACAATTTACCCATCACACTCCTTGTGTGTGAGTATATATATATATATATATATATATATATATATATACATATATATATTGGTCCAAAGATTGCATAGAAACTGACATGTATCAAGTGCCATGGACTGTCTACACTATCCTAATATTGAGCACTATTCTTAGATACAGCAACGTGTATATAATTTTTGTTCAACAAATGGATATGCTTCATGACCAGTTAATTTTTTTGTTGCTTCTTTTATAGAATTGCAACTCTTTTAACAACTGTTTCAAGAGCCTTATACAAAAACTTTTTCTCCTGATGATGACAAAGTCGAAACTAGTTGAAAAAAATAACATAAAAGAAATATTACTATTTGTCTCAGAACTATTGTCCATCATATATATATATATATATATATATATATATATATATATGGCATAAAATACTAAACGCTTATCCTTCCTAACAATAATTATGATAATAAAATCACTGAAAAGATAGACATTACTTTAAGGTTGAAAAGGGTCCAGATCAAGCAAAATAAAATCATATCTCTTTGAATAGAGATATCTATCTTTTTTCAGATTCATAAGCACAATCATTCTGAATTCAACCAAAAGTGACCTTTTCTATGAGTGGTGTTTGCTCACTGGACAACCAAGACTATTAAACAAAATGAACTTTGCATTGACATTTCTGAGCAAATCACTGCTTACACTTCTTATCTTCTTGACATTATATAAGCATATATATATATGTTAGGCTAAAAGAGAGATACACAAGTTTAAAAAAAATACAAATTAGATATATTCCTCTTAACTGAGCTGTTTGCATTGTTCAGTGAATCAGAGATAAAAATATCAAGTATAAATATTTTGTATCAATTTGATTTGTCTTTTACATATGTTTCCAGATTTGATGGTCTGATGAAATCTATTATATGGTTTTCAACTCATAATAATCTTTAGTAAACAATTAAACCTATAAGTAACTACTCTTTTTCTTTGTTTTATTGAATAAAAATTATATACAATTGAGCACAAGGCTCCAGAGTTAGCTGCGGAGAGGAAAGGGGATTTGTTTTCATATGACTTACAGTCCTAAGCTAATCCTAGTTAACCATACACATTGACCCAAACACTGACAATATTTCCTTCTATCAGTCACCATTCGCAACACAGTCACCAAAATACTTCCATTCACTCTATGATGCAGCCTACTTAAAATTTTTCCCATAGCATGAAAGTTTTTATATTGCAGGGTGGATGGGAAATCTCAAAAAAAAATCTTTAAAAAACAAAAAAATGGAAAAACACAAAAAATTAAGTAACAATTCTTAATACAAATAATTTGCACGCAATTATGGTATGGGATGCAGTAGGAATATTCTAAGCTCAGCTGACAAGGTGAAGTGGTGGTAAAAGTCTGTCACGTGGATTTATCTTTTGTAATTGCAATCACTATTAGTAATTATTTGATTGCTGGGTTGGTTTTAAAGTATGTCAACCCTTGTAGGGTAATTCAATGCGAAAGTCTTATTTTATTTTCTTGCAAGCAATTGTATGGTTTCAAGTAACCAATAATAATAATCCTAAGTAAACAATTATAACTTTAAATAACTTCTAATACAAAAAAAATTGAACACAATTACATGGTTTCTAGTATTCTTATCTACTAATAATAATTTATGCACAATAGTTTCTAGTAATTGTTTCTATTTAATGATTATCCTTTGTTTGCAAAGTTATATGGTTTCAAGTATTCTTATCTAATACCAATAATTTGTATACAATTATAAAGCTCCAAGTATGCATATCTCATAGTAATAATTTGTACACAATTATAGAGTCTGAAGTATTTGTATGTAATACTAATAATTTTTAGAGTTATTTATCTCATATATGAATCCTGGAAGGCGTTCGGGCTTGTCGACTTTACCAAGGCCTTCGATTCCATACACAGAGGGAAGATGGAGCAAATCCTACTAGCATACGGCCTACCAAAAGAAACAGTAGCAGCGATAATGATTCTCTACAGAAACACCAAAGTGAAAGTACGTTCACCAGATGGAGACACGGAATACTTCGACATTGTAGCAGGAGTACTACAAGGAGACACACTAGCCCCGTACCTCTTTATCATCTGTCTAGACTATGTGCTTAGGACTTCGATCGACAAAATCAGAGAAAATGGCTTCGAGCTGACTAAGAGAAGAAGCAAAAAGTACCCCGCAAAAACAATCACGGACGCCGACTACGCTGATGACTTGGCGATACTAGCGAATACGCCTAATCAAGCAGAGACACTACTGCATAGTCTGGAACGAGCCGCAGCTGGCATTGGCCTCCATGTCAATGCAAACAAAACTGAATATATGTGTTACAACCAAACGGGCAACATTGCCACACTAGACGGAGCCTCTCTGAAACTAGTCGACAAATTCACCTACCTAGGAAGTAGCATCTCATCAACCGAAAAAGACATCGACACACGACTGACGAAAGCATGGACAGCTATCGATAGGCTCTTGATCATATGGAAGTCGGACCTAACTGATAAAATGAAACGCAGTTTCTTCCAGGCAGCGGTTGTGTCGATACTGCTATATGGATGCACCACATGGACACTTACGAGGAGGCTGGACGGAAATTACACAAGAATGTAGAGAGCAGTATTAAACAAGTCCTGGCGACAGCACCCCACGAGACTCCAACTATACGGACACTTGCCCCCCATCACGAAAACTATACAAGTTCGACGAACCAGACACGCAGGACACTGTTGGAGAAGCAAGGACG
Source organism: Sepioteuthis lessoniana (assembly GCA_963585895.1). Lineage (NCBI taxonomy): Eukaryota > Metazoa > Mollusca > Cephalopoda > Myopsida > Loliginidae > Sepioteuthis > Sepioteuthis lessoniana. Next base: position 50,419,552 of record OY757936.1, on the reverse strand, counting down.
AACTCATAAGCGATATACTCCTTTGGACCCCCACATATGGATGTGCAAGAGTGGGACGACCAGCACGAACATACATACAGCAACTATGTGAGGACACAGGATGTAACCCTGAAGACCTGCCGGAGGCGATGAATGATAGGGAGAAATGGCGAGAGAGGGTCAAGGATATCCGCGCTGGCGGCGCGACATGATGATGATCTCATATATGGGATACTAACAGATACTACCACTCTAGGTCAGAGTGGACCTCGGAATAATGGCAATGAAGGAGTGCTCCACACTCCAACTTTTCATAACTGGAGCAACATCATTAGATACAGTTTAGTGCCATACCTAAGACACCCACTATTTTTTCCTGTGCATGTATGGGAGGGTCTTATCTCTCTGTAGAGGGCAAGGGTTTAGTATTTTGCAATTTCATTATATACTATCAAATTAGAAAAATTAGGAGTAGAGTAATTGACTGACAAGTCACTTGGTACATTACAATTTAAGACAAGTCAGTAAGAATATGTTAGTTTATACAATCTGGGATCAGTATAAACGAACTTAAATTCCTCTCAATAACAATAAGTATAGGTCTACAAGACTTGAATCATACAACAGTTACTGAGTTAAGAGGCCATTATTAGTAAGATTTTCACTCAGTGCTCATTACTTTTGGCCTTGTACTACAAATAAGCTAAACTGAAGAAATGACTACAAAAACTACTGTTTAAACCTTGAAGATACAGTGGAAAATTTCAAACAATAATCCCCCTTTACTTATATGATTTACAAATCTATCAGTTGTTTTAGAATATATGAAACCCTATTAAAACTTCATACAGAATATTGTACTTAGGCCTAGGCTCCAGTGTTTAGACTTAGGAGTTAGAAGTTTCTTTGTTTAATGGCATATCAACCTTTGTAGGTTATTTAATGCCAATTCTATCCTTCAAGAAGAACAGCAGTGATGCTATTTAACCCATAGCTGGGAGGATAAGGGGGTTCACATACCTTTCTCATGGGTATTTGTCCCATTGCTTTAAACATTACACCACATTACATTAATGGAATTTCTATCCTAGGCATTTTTTCAATATTTCTCCAACTAGACATTTACTGTCAAGACAAATTTTAAAACTAAGTCTGCTAACCAACTGAATTTTTTGGTTAATAGAGTAATATATCTATGAAAGAAATTGCCTAATCAGATAAAAAAAAAAGCAATAGTGTAAAAAAATTTAGAATAAATTAGTTAATTTCAGCTATAATGCTGAGAAAAAGAATTTAAGAAAGCATTTTCGAGGAATTAAAAATTGAATTACTTAACAGAATTTGGTCTGTATAGAGGAGTGCATGTGTTTTGTGCATATGTTCTTTTTTTTTTTAAAGGTTGATGTGTGAAAATAGTAAAAAAGGGGAGATGCCCAAGGAGGCCTAATAAACAAATCATTAAAAAATCATCTCATAAACTTGATTTGCAAAGACAATTCTGAGTACAGATTTAGAATGTGAATGCTTGATTTGGTCTCATACTTTTATTTGTCTGGTTTGCAGACAAAGTTTATCAATTTATTTTTACTCCGTATAATTAACACCCTTTACTCTAACCAGTACAAACAGAAGAAAAAAAAAAGATGGCTGGAAAGAACTTACTCAATTTGAAGCTGATTTCTGCCAATTTTATCAAAATGTAATTTCCACACAAATCATATTCTCTGTAAAGCTTTATCTGGGGATTAAGATTACTTTGCTGTAATTTGATCAATTTTAATTTTAAAATCAACATGTTTTTAAATCACTGTAAAGCAGTTAATTAATTTCAGTTATAAAGTAAACACAAAAAAAAAAAAAAAGAAAAAAAAAAGTGAACATGTTGGAAACATTAAAAATAATCTAAAAATATATGACAGAGTACCCCATCTTGAAATTTTTGATTTTTCAGTGTAAGTGAATATATGATGGAGTAACCCATCTTAAAATTTTTGATTTTTCTTTTTCAAAAATTTGTTCAGCTCAATATTTTTTCACAACAGAGATTCAGATTAAAAACTTAATAAGGAGTTAGATGAATACATACTTATATGTACAATCATATGTGAACACATGCACACGTACATATACAAGCAATATAAGTACACACAAATGAAAACAGATCCTATTTACCAACCCCTCTGCTTGGGCAGGATATGACACAAGGTCAATTTTTAAGCAGAGTTTAACAGGTTTTAATTCAGAGTTTTCCTTCTCCTAGACTAGTTGCCTCACCAAGGCTGAAGAACCTAGTCTGTCCTACTATTTTACCCATAGCTGGAGGGAGAATAATTGGATTCATACCTTTCCCAAGGGTATTAGTGCCATGTGAAATGCAATCAGCCTGGTCCAGGATTTGAACTTGTGTCACCGTGTCCATTTCCTATGATGATAACCATTACACCACGGGCACCTCCACAAATGAAAACAGATGCACATACACAAACATTAGTCTATATATATAAGTTATATTTGTGCATCTGCATGCCCACATTTGTTGGTTGATTGGTTTATTATGGCATATCAACCACTGAAGGTTATTCAATGCCAAATTTTCTTAAATACATATACATTAAAAGTATACAATTTGTTAACAAATTTGGTTGATAACATTTTTAATTGAGCCTGAGCTCTTTTTTTTTGCACACAGTTAAATTGTTTCAAGTATTTCTATTTACTACCAATCATTTGCCTTCACACAGTTAAATGACCTCAAATATTGCTATATAAAATGCATGATTTGTTTGTATATATAGTTTGTAGGTAATTTCATTTTTAAATGAGTTAGAACTAATTTGCTTGAACACACGTATTGCATTTTTTTCATGCGGTAAAATGGTTTCAATTATTGCTATCTAGCACTCATAATTCTATTCAATATTAGTTGTTTGCTTGCACAAGTATTGCTATTTAATACTAATTATTCTATTCAACACTATTCATTCATTTTAACACAGTCAAATGTTTCTAAAAATTGCTAAATACCAGTAACAATTCAATTAGACATGAATCATTCATTTGCACATAGTCTAGATGTCAAACAGTTCTATTTGACCCCTATATAGGTCCCTATCAGGTGTTACCACTCTGGGTCAGAGTTACCCTGGGAGCAATGGCAATGAAGGGGTACTCCACATTCCACAAAGCTCCAAAAATGGAGCCTCGCCATCAGATAGTTTTGAATCATATCCAGGAAATTCATTGGAGGGAGGTCTTACCTTTCTGCAAAGATGCAGTCGGTGTATTCTACACACCCAGCCGATTGGGCTTCTCTAAATTTGAGTATACAAGCATACACACACACACACTATATATATATATATATATATATATATAAATGTTTGCACACACACAACTTATGTTTATTGTATGTCGACACACAATTAGAACTTTATATATATATATGTGTGTGTGTGTATATGTATACATAAATACCCAAGAAATCCACAGCCTAATGACAAAAATCTACACTAATATTTTTCAACATAACCTCCTTCCTTGACAAACCACTTAGCTCAAAGCTACTCTGTAGATCATACAAATCAAATATTACACAATGAAAATTTCAGATCAAAATTTAGTTAATGTTTATGTCAGACTACAGACTAATTGATCCTCCCTTATGCATGAGTGTGTATATATATATATATATATATACACACACACACACACACTAGTGCATACTAATACATACATGGTGCATTCAATAAGTTTCCAGACTTTTCTGTACAGGCATTTAAAATTGTCGTAGACTCTTGACAATTCACTATGTTATTGGTATATATTTGATGAAATGACTGACCAATTTTTATGATTTCAGGTTCAGCAGGAATTGGAATACACCCTACTAAAGCCTGATCGTCACAGCTGGTGAATTTCAAAAATGCAATCTGGATCTGAAGACAATTTAGAAGAACAATATGCAATAAAATTCTGTTTTAAACTTGGAAAAAATGCCACAGAAACGTATGGAATGCTTCAGACTGCTTTTTGACCATCTTGCATGAATAGAGCATCAGTTTTTGAGTGACATAAGAGATTCAAGGAAGGCAGGGAGTCTGTGAGGGATGATGAGAGGTGTGGGAGGAGTAAGGAAGTCAATACACCAGAGTTGATTGGCCAAAGAGTTAGGATTACTCTGTTGAGGTTTTAAGGAAGTGCAGGGAGAGATTCCGTCGGAAGAGGCCAGTCCTCTTCAAATCGGATCAGTGATATTTCCTCCAGGACAATGTACCAGTCCACAACTCCATCCTTGTCACAGACTATTTGACCAACATGGGCATCAAGACAGTTCCTCAGCCTCCCTATCGTCCAGACCTTGCTCCCTGTGACTTTTGGTTATTCCCTAAGCTCAGAGGCTGTCGTTATGAGACAATTGAGATGAAAGAGGCTGTGATGAAGGTCATTGACACACTCACACAAGAGGACTTCCATGGGGCCTTCCAGAAGTTGTTGGAATGGTACAACAAGTGCATTGCAGCCGGAGGAGATTACTTCAAAGGGGACTAGAGTTTCATGTGTGTACTATCAATAAAAGTGCCCATACGAAAAATATCTGGAAACTTATTTAATGATCCTCGTACATGCTCTTTCAATCAATAAAACCCTAAACCAAAAAACAAAAAGCTCTTGAAAGATCTTCCCAACTGTCTAAAAGAAGCTCATGTCTCTTCTAAGAATCACCAAAGCGAAATTCCTGATAAAAAAGATTTGTTTTTGAAGGAGCTTAAAACATTAGATATCTTTTTCTTTTTTTGTCTTGACTCTATTCCTCACTACCTCTGGGTGTTAACTTTTTTATTCTTGGCCAAACACATTAACAGTGGCCTTGGCCTTGCTTGTTGTAATGACTGTAAGCAAGGTAAGCAGGTCATTGTGAGTGATTTCACTCAAAGTGCTTCATACCTCTGGCCTTGTGCCAAGCTAAGTTTTCAGGAATTTCATCTTTTTTTTTTTCTCAGAAAATATTTGTATAGTATTGTACTGTTACTGAAATCCTTTGCAGAAAACAGACTTTGTGGTTGTAATATTTTACATTTCATAATCTTTCTTCTTGGTATGTGTGTGTATACACATACAAGATTTGCTCAAAAACTTCTAAGCTTCACCCAGAAAGAAGAGCATAGCTGATCATTTTTTTTGTGGCAACTCAAAACTTACAAAACAAGAAAAATCTGAATTAGTTTTTCTAGGTTTGTAATAGTGTATTACCACAACAAAAATGTTCAGCTATGGTTCTTCTTCCTGGGAGAGGCTTACAACTTTTTGAACGACCCTGTGTGTGTGTGTGTGTGTGTGTGTGTGTGTGTGTATATATATATATATATATATATTTGCTTAGTGTAGTACACAGATCTCAGTTACTTGCAATTCACCCAAGTAAGAATTAAGCAGGCACATTGTACCTAATTCATAGACAACGATGATTATAGCAAAGCTATATAATTTTGTCAATCATCAGGGCATGCTGACAGCACAGATACTTTTGACTCTTGTTATCTGTCCCTATCAGTTCTCACTTTTGATAAGTTATCAAGATGTCACCCAGTGTCAGCACAGAGCTGATGAAAGTAGATTTTTGCTGTTCAGGCAACATTGGTGTGTCCATGTGTAGGAGTTCATAGGAGAACATCACTTATGAGTTTGCTCTTACTTTTCCAATACAACCAAGTAGATCTTGCTTTTTTTACTTGGATGGTTTGTGAGATGGAAGGTGAATGGCTGTATGGCTGCTATTTTGTAGGGTGCTGCTTCCAGGATTTGTTCAAAACAGCATACAGCCTTTTTATGTAGTTCTTATTTTGCTTTTTCTCCAGAACTTTAGTTATTACTCCTCAGGAACTTCCCCTGCGATATTCAAGTTATTTTATGTACTCATGTGAACAAGTGATAGGAGTCTAACGCCAGTAGAGGTACTAGAAATCATTGGTTCTAATTCAATATGGTGCTACAAGTGCATTTAAACTTTTTTTTTAACTTCTTTGAAACACTGAAAACAATGTTAATAAACAGCAGAAACTGCAAAGATAGTTTTCAAAGACATCTTATAAATGAGCGAGTTAAATGCTTGGAGAATTCATTAAGAACTTCAGCATTTGATAAAGGTGGTTATTGAGCACTTTCAATCCTGTTCAATCTAATGCAATTCATTAATTATTCACAATATTGTTGACCTTTTGGGATTTGTGGACTTTAGAAATACTGATATATATAATCATACTCTTTGTTCCTAATAGTTTGGCCATTCTTTTGGAGCTTAAGATCATGAGCAACTTTGTAAAAAAAAAAAAAAATATGAATATTCATTAGCTTCACAGACTTCTTTCTTTTTTTTTTTGCAAAACAAGAAAAATCAGATTGAAAAAGAATTTAAAAAATAAACAAATTTTGAAGCAATGAATAAATCTCTTCAATTATTCTTTTTTTTTTCTCCACCTAACAACTGCAACCTTGTTTCTTCCATCACAATTTTCAGCCAATGAATCAGCAAACTTTTCTAAAATGGATACCACATCCAGAAATCCTGAAAGTATTTTGAAAGATACTTTTTAATCAGCCACTAGATGAGCAGTAAACCCATTTGTAACAGTAGTCCATGATGATACCGACACTTCAATTTAAGAAGGATTCTAAGCAGCATTTCAAAGTTGGGAAGAGTAAAGAAAAAAAAAGACATTTAGTATAAATATATACTCTACAAAATTATCATTAAGTTGCAAATTGAATTAGAAATTGATTTATTCTCTAAGTTGGGGCATTTTAAATATTTTTCTCAAACAAAAGCATCCATGGTGTGCCATTTTTGTTGGGTTAGAGAAGCATCCTGAGAATTTTAGTAATGATATCTGCATCATATTCATATTGATTTTAAAGGCATATCAAAGAATTTGGTTTGGTTTATTTAACAGCATACCAACACTTTATGGGTTATTTAATGCTAAAATTTGATTAATTTGTAAATTCATGACTGTAATCATAACTACTGGTTTGATTTATTTGCTTAATGGAATACAACTCCTTATAGGTTATTCAATGCCAAAATTTGATTAATTTCTAAATGCTTGTTTGCAAACATAAGCATATTTTCAATGTTACATGGCATTTTTCTTAAACTGCACTTTTCTTTTAATGGCATATTAACCTTTGTGGATCATTTAATGCCTTGTAGATGAAAAGTCGTGGTGTTATTCAAGCCATAGTCGGGGAATAAGTGAGTTTACACTTTTCCCAAAGCTTTTAGTCTAAAAGTCAATGTAATAAATTGATTAAAGTTTAAAATAACTTATTACGATGTTGCAGGAGGAATTCCCTGTGGTATAATGGCATACATGGAATTCTAAGAAGTACTACCATTCTGGGTCAGAGTGGACTTGGAAGTAATGGCAATGAAGAGGTAAGAACGAGGCCTCTTGCATGTGTGTAGCTAAGTAGATGTATGAAATTCTGACAATTTTTTTTTCTTAAACTAAATACCATTTTTAGGGTCTGAATTTTTGAGATGAGGTTTGTTGTGCAATATTTTGTCTGATTTTTCGGACTGTTGTCCTAATCTTTACTGTTGTTAGTTAAAACACAACATTTTGGCCACAGCATCTTCTTGTATTTCTTGAATACCTTGTTTAATCAATAGTCAAACTTTATAAATGATTTCCTGGGTTGAATCATTTCTATGCCCAGATAAACAAGACACACCTGAGGAAGGCTAGAGGATACAGTGGGCAAAATGTTGTTTCAACTAGCAACAATAAAGATGAGGACAACAGTCTTAAAAATCACATGCTGAAATACCATTTTGATGGCATGTCTACTTGTCTAGGGTTATTTCATGCCAAGAGATTAGGGAATCCTGTTCATTATACATTCATGTTTACTTTTTTTTTTGTAGTTGCTTCTTTATTTTTTTTTTTTTTTGCACATGGTCCTATCTTGGTTGAATGGCAGATCAACTTTCGTGGGTTAATTAATTCCCAAATCATTTTTGTAGATAAACATTTACTATTTAACCGATTAGTGAGGTGGGGATAAGGGGATTCATGCAGTTTCCCAAGATTATTAGTTTGAAACAATGTAATAGTATGACTGGAGTTTGTAGCAATTCAGGACCTTAATCATTATGCCATGGAAACTCCCCCATGATCCTATCAAATACAAATAATTTAACAGATTAATTTGACAACTAGATGGGACCCTAACACTAAGTCAGAATGGACCAGAGAGCAATAGTCATGAATGCTACTCCACACTCCCCAGATCTCCAAAATTGGAGCCTCACCAACAGATACAGTTGAGTATCATCATATTTACCAACCCCTCCGCTCGGGCAGGATGTGACACAAGGTCAATTTTTAAGCAGAGTTTAACTGGTTTGAATTCAGAGTTTTCCTTCTCCTAGACTAGTTGCCTCACCAAGGCTGAGGAACCCAGTTTGCACTACTATTTACCCATAGCTGGAGGGAGAATAATTGGAATCATACCTTTCCTAAGGGTATTAGTGCTATGTGAAATGCAATCAGCCTCGTCCAGGATTTGAACTCGTGTCGCCATGTCCATTTCCTACGACGATAACCGTTATACCACATATCCTACCCAAGAAACCACTTATAGAGGGGTGTTACTCCTCAGTAGAGGATACGATCAGCATATTCTAAGCCTCACTGAAAGAAACTACTTGATGAAGACCAGAAGAATATTGCAGAGTAAAGTGGATGAAACACAATAAAAGGTGCAAATGTTAGTGAAAAAAAAAAGAATTATTGAACATAACTTGGTTTCAAAATTACAAAGAGAAAAATAGCACACAACAAAGATGAAACTGCAGAAATATAAACTTACATTGAGACTGGAATAATGCTCAGGTTGCCATCTTTAGTTAGTGTCTTTATCAAAAAATTCTAAAGACTTATGAGAAATGAATAGTTTTATAATAAATTTTAGAATTTGAACAATTTTTAAAATGTCATACATAATAAGTAGAACCTTAAAAGCTACATCTTTAATTCTATCAATATTATCAATTCTATCTGATATTAATAATTTGTTTGCACACAGTTAAATGGTTTCAAGTATTGCTATTAAATAGTAATAATTCTATTTAATATCAAACGTTTGTTTGCAAATGGTTTTATGTATCGCTATGAAACATTAGTAATTCAATTTATCAACTATTCTTCTCAAATACAAATAACTTGCATACAGCTGTATAGTTTCAAATCACTAATAATAATCATCCCAAGCAAAAAATTGAACACTTCTATTTCACCCATAGATGGCACCCAAACAAGTACTACCACTCCCGGTCAGAGTAGAGCTGAGAGTAATGGTAATGAAAGGGTAGTCTACATTCATTAAACGCCAAGACTGGAGCCTCATCATCAGATGCAGTTTAATGTGATACCCAGAAAAAATTACTACAAGTGTTCGATAGCCATCTAGCTATCTTTGTCAGACATGGGTCGATCATCCCAACTGGGAAGAACCAACACAAATCCATCTTCTTGTCTGGACATTACTTTATTCTTTTTTTCATCATTCCACACATCTTTTACATTACTGGCCATATGAACCGAGAGTTGACCCTTCAGAATATTGATGGAAAATATAACTTCACAAACTTTACTGGTCCATGAGTCTTGGCTAACTCTGCCTAACTAATAAGAAAGTTAAAATCCAATTCTAACTTTGAGAATTCATAGTCACATACATGATAAAATCCTTCAATGTAAGCTAATCTCTCAAATGACCTCAGAGGTGACAACCTGACAATCAAACCAAGTTAACTTCAGCAAGACATAATCTTGCTCTGAACACAACTATTCAATTCTTTTTAAGTGATGTTAGGCTTAATGGCATATCAACTTTTGATGGTTATTTAATGCCACATCTTGTTTATACATACACATATGTATGGCTTGCAAGCAAATAGTTTGTAGGTAACTTTTTAAATGAGTTGGACGGGTTAGTTGGGTTTTATGGCATATCAACCCTAGTAGGTTATTTAATGCTAAATCCTGTTTATACATATATGTATTAGATATACAATTTGTAAATGCATATTTTGTAGATAACATTTTTAAATGAACCAGAGCTCATTTGTCTGCACACAGTTAAATGATTTCAGGTATTTATTTAAGTCTTAAGTTAGCGACTGTAGTCGAGGGTGACCCGAAGGCTCCCTTTTCAACAGTTACTATACCGATGAGTAGGGGAGGGTGCCACTCCTTTCCCTGGATTGCTCCACTTTACCCTTGATACGTACCTTATAATGCTGAGTGTTAAGCAAGGAGGTATCAAGTACCATTTTTTAAGTCTTTGGTATGACTCGACCTGGAATTAAACTCCGGTCTCCCGGATCATTGGCGAACACTCTACCCACTATACCTAACATTAATAATTCGATTTGATATAAATCATTTGTTTACACACAGTTAAATGGTTTAAAGTATTGCTACATAAAACTATCAATTTGACATCTGTAATTTATTTGTATACAGTTAAATGGATATACAGATAATTTGTAAGTAAATAGTTTGTAGGTAGGTTAGGTTGGTTGAGTTTTAAGGCACATCAGCCTTGCAGGTTATTTAATTCCATGTCCTATATATATATATATATATATATATATATATATATATATATATATATGTGTGTGTGTGTGTGTGTGAGATTTGTAAACAAATAGCTTGTAGGTAAGATCTTAAACTAGCCAGAACTCATTTGCTTGTACAATTAAATAGTTTCAAGTATTCCTATGTAACACAAATATTTGGGCACAGTTGAAGGGTTTCAAGTATTGCAATGTAACACTAATAATTCTATTTAACATTTGCACACAGTTAAAAAGTTATACATTTATGGCTTGTAAGTGATTTTATTTTTTTAAAAGTTAGAGCTATTTTATTTGTACCCAATTAAGTATTGTTACTGTTTGCCAAGTTAAATGGTTTCAAGTACTGCAATCTAATACCAATAATTCAATTTTTACACACAGTTACATGGTTTCAAGCATTCCTACTTACACAAATATTTCTGTTTAACATTAACCATTTGTTTGCGTACACTTAAATGGTTATAAATATGCTTTATAGTTTTATTTTCACAGATGGTTCCTTGTATGGCTTTGTTATACCAATAATTCAGTTTTTGCTCATAGTTAAATGGCTTCAAATATTGTTGCATAACAGTAACAATTTAACATCAGTAATTTTACACATAGTTGAATAATCGAACTGCTCTATTTGACAAATATATGGACCTCTAACAGTTACTAACACTCCAGATCAGAGTGGACCCAGAAACAATGGCAATGAAAGAGTACTCCATTACCTAGAGCTCTTTGACTGGAGTCTCACCATCAGATGGTTTAGTGTAATATCCAGGATACAGGATTCTTACCCCTTTGCATAGATGCAGTTGATGTATTTTCCAGTCTCAGCCAACTTGGGCTGAAATGAGTTAGAGCTCATTTGTCTGCACACAGTTAAATGTCTTCAAGTATAGTAACTAATAGAACAGTACTATTTAACACATAGATAGGACCATAACATACTACTATAAATAAGAGTGAACCTGGGAGTAATAGCAATGAAGGGGTATTCCTCATTCCCCCACACTCCAGGACTGGAGTCTCACCATCAGATGGTTGAATGTCGTATCCAGGACACTAGTTGGGAAGTGTCAGTCTTACCCCTCTACAAATATGCGGTCAGCATATTCACAGCCCAAGCCAACAGAGAGGATGATTCTTTTAGAATAATCTAGACTTTGTGCCAAATAAAAAATTTAGCCAATCTTATTTAACACAGTTAATAAAACAAAAAATCAAATCCTTTTATAACTTACATTAAAAAAGTATTGAGACTGAAGTTACCAAAACAGAAATAAAAGATAAACCATAAACTTGAACAAAAAACAAAAAAAAACAAAAAAACAAACCCACACAGATTCTGAAAAAACTGAACCAATTGTCATTATTGTCTCAAGTTTTAATAGCTTAGATAGGCACAGGAAATGATTATTTTCCTCAGACAACTGCTTACCAGCTATTAATAAAGGACTAATCAGAAATTAGGATATCAAATGAAAGAAAATCAAAGAAAATTCTAAATTTCCTATTTTTACTATTCTTGAGAATTTTCTTTTTAGGAAATTATGACTTTTCACAACAACTTAGGAAACACTGACAACAATAATCAAAGAAAATAATGAGTAGAGTGTTTGCCGGGAAACTGGGATTTAATCCCAAATCAAGTCATAGCAAAGACTCAAAAAATGGTACTTGATACCTCCTTGATTAACACTCAGGATTATAAGGTAAGGATCAAGGGTAAAGTGGAGAAATCCTGGGAAAGGAGAAGCACCCTCCCCTACACCTCGGTGTAGTAGCTATTGAAAAGGATGCCTTTGGGTCATCCTTGACTATGGTCGCCAACTTTTACTTATATGTGTCTAAGCCATTAAAGTTTCATGATAATTTATGGCAATAAAAAGTGGTTTAGTTTTTCCCCTGTCAGTTTCTTTTTTTATAATACTATATATATGTTAATGGATTCACTGCTACCTTGTTTTTTTTTCAATGTTTTTATAAGAACTACCATTAGAAATTACTACAATACTTTCTTTATCCATTGCAAACAATTTCAGATAAAAACCTGAGAGCATTGGTAATGAAAGGTTACTCCACACTCCCCAATTTCCAGGACTGGAGCCTCACCATTAGATGCAATTTAGTGTCATGCCCAGGACAGACCTTGGGAATAGAGTCTTTACTCATTGCAAGGGATACAATCAGCATATTTTACGCTCTGCAAGACTCGAGACAAAGTTATTTGAGAATTTCAGAAAATGAGTGCATGTAAAAAATTTTTTTAAAAAGCCCTAACTTTTTGCAAAAATGGAGTTATAAAACAAGCAAGGAAGGGATTATTAGTTTGAATAACTCGGAGAAGACAAGATATTTTTAATCTAATAAAAGCTCAGCACACACCTGTTTTTTTAAAAAATCTTTTTATCATTGAAACCACACAATCCAGAATGTGGATTGGGATCTATGGCATTAATCATTAAACTCAATCCATTTTCTTGAGCAAATTATTGCGTGCTAAAAAATAAATACAAGAGTGAGTCAAAAATTTTGCAATATTTTGGTATTTTTAGTTTGCAGCAAGTACAGCACATGATTAAAACAGTTCAAACCATGGGAGATACTGACTATGGCTGGTATTATCATGTTGGTTGGTGTGCTGATATGTACATTGCTTCACTCCTTGTATCATTTGAAAGCTACACAGATAAATATGCAACACAGTCTACTTTGGGAGTTCAAACTGTGGAAGCAACAATAGTTGTTGTATAAAAGGTAAAGGTACAGTTGATTACAATACAATAACAAGATGATTCAAGAAATTTCACTAAGGTTACAAGAAGTTTGACAATCAGGCAAGGCCTGGTAGGCCTAAAATAGTAGCTTCCAAGGCTGTGCTCCAAGTCATAGAGGCAAATCTGAGGAGTAGTATTCTGAGAGTATCACGTGAGCTCACTATCTAACAGTTCAGTTCAGTGTAGTTTGTCATCTTCATAACCTTTGTAAAAATTTCCTGAGCTACCAAATTGTGCCTCATGTTAATAAAATATTGCAAAACGTTTTACTCACCCAAGTAAATAAAAAATATAAAAATAAAAATGGACAAAGAGAAAATTAAATAAATGCCCAAGTACATTTCCTTTTTTTTTTTCTTTCTCTTTTTTTCCTTGCTGGTCAGTTTACCAAAAGATAGAAAATTGGGTTTTATTCCTTTTTATTTTGACTAGTTGTATAATGCACACAAGAGATGCTCATGGTGTAATGGATATCATTGTAGGAAATAGACCTGAGTTTAAATTCTTCACCAAGTTGTCAGCATTTCACATAACACTAATACCACTGAGAAAGGTATGAATCCAACTATTCTCCGACCAGTTTTGGGTACATAGTAGGGCAGACTGGTCTAACTTTGGCATGGCAACCAGTCTAGCAGAAGGAAAACTGAATTCAAACCAGCTATAGACCCAGAGAAGGATGGGCCCCACTAGACTATTCCTGCCCAAGGCACACTACATGAGAAGCCTCACCCACAACCAAACCAAGCTATGTGACAAGTCAGTCAGCAAGATTTCTCACCATCTCAAAGTTCTGTTAATTAAATAAAAAGAATCCTCTTTCTCCAAAATAAAAAAATGTTGATGACATATTCCTGCCCAAGGTTTGGTCATTGGGATGCAACTCATGCTAGATGAATAGCTGGCCAACAACTGAACCCAGTTAAGCTGTGATGAAATAATGGTTGATTCACTACCATCAGGACTGAACATCCTACACCAACTAGTAGACAAAATAAAATCATTTAAAAAAAAGAAACAAAAAAAAAAAAAAAGAGAGATTTCAAGTGATTCTCCAACAGTGCAGCACAAGTTCTTGTCGATTCACAAAAATCCAAATGGACATTCTCAGCCAGTTTAAATTAACAAAATAACTCAAATAATTGAACACATAAAAAGAATTTTCTCTAACATTTGAACAGGACTGTAATTTCACATTTCTGTGGAAAGCTTCCATCACACACCACACTAATCTCATTTGCAATTTAATTTTCCTCATCTTAGCCAGGTGGAATCCATTGCTATGGAATCACTAGAATTCATCTTTTTTGTTTCTTTCTTTTTTAAAAGTAACATCCTTCATCTTCCTACTTCTAGCTGCTTTTTATCAAAATTGTGATGAAGTCAATCTGCTTAGAAATTGTAATTTCTTTTAAACTTTATATTCAATTTAAATTAGATACTTTTAATCTTTTACAAGATCTGATTGATTAACCACTTGATTTTAACAGCATGTCAACCTGTCTAGGGTTATTTTATGCCTGAAGGTTAAGGACTTGTCTTCAATGTACATTTATATTTGTGTAGTTGTTTCCTAAGAATATTTTGTACACCTACATAATACAAATAATTTGCACAGAGTTATATGGTTTCAAGTATTCTTAATACTAATAATTATATAGTTTCAAGTAATTATTTCTTTTTATCAAGTCATTTGTTTGCACACAGTCATATAGTTTCAACTAAGTGGTAATAATTACTAGTAAATAATTATAGCTTCAACTATTCTTAATATAAATAATTTACAGTTATATAGCATCAAGTAATCTGATTTAATACAAATAATTTTTAAACATATGACCCATAGATATGATCCTAACAGGTATTGTTATATAATTAAGGTAATGATTAATTATATCTTATTATTTAGTTTAGTAAGGCTTTGAACCATTGTGTTTCTTGTTCAGCTGTCGTAGTCAGACAGGGCGCTCATATACCTGAGAGAAAAGGATATGACAATCATCATGTCATAATAAACTCTTAGACAGGAAATGGGGCTGGACAGCTGTTGGATTGAATTGAGTGGGTAGTGACATCATACCCAGAAGAGATGATCCTGAGAATTTGTGGATTTTGAAAAAGACAGAGTAGATGCTCGACCGTTGAAGTGAACAGTTGGGTGTTTTGGATCAGATCAGATCAGTATGGGTCTTGACTGGCAGAGATGAGTTGAGAGACATCATGAGAGGTGCTGTGCAGGGGGGTGTTTCCAGCATAGTATGGTTAGCATAGGCTTTTATGAATTATGTCTCTCTCCTCATGTCGCCAAGGGCTGAAGATAGAAAGAAACAAATCCCAAATCCGTTCATATTGACTGTATTATTATTGTTATTCTTGATATCATTATGAGTATATAACAGTATTACCACTCTTAGTCAGAGTGGGCCTGGGAGAAATTCCAATGAAAGAGGTCTACAGATCTTAACATACCTGTTAGCACTCATCAAAATCCAACCACTGTAAAGTCCTAACAGTGAAAGGCAGTATTGACTTAGATTTACCAAGTAAGGGGTTAAGAATAACTTCTACAAAAAATTTGGTCTATTCAAGACAGAAATCTTTGAAACAGTCCATTTCTGATGGGTAACATTCATTATTTAACACTCCACATCATATGCAGTTTAGTGCTATAACAAAGATCAACCCGATGTTTTGGGGAAGAGTGGTCTTTGTATACTCAGCCTCACTGACAAAGCATTCTTTTACCTGAGATCTTAGCAACTTATGGAGCATACGAGATTGAGAGTGTTTTCTTAAGCTGTGCTCATTAGCACAATTTTTTGTAAATCAGATAAAAATGGATTTTCTAGGATTTTCTTAATTTGTGTATCAGTATTAATAATTCCTTAAATCATTCCTTGAGCTCCTATCATTATTGTTGCTCAAATAGTATTTTTATTCTTTTATTTTAATGTGGAAACTTAAAAACCAAAATATGTTGAATGAAGTTAGCCTCTTTCTGAAATAATGAAACACTTTCAGATTAATCAGATTAAATTTAAAAGCAGAAAAATGCAAAAGAAAAATCTTCAGCTTCTAAAATCTTCACCAAAAGAGAGAAAAGAAAACCACAAATTATTTTTGCCTCTTACATAAAAAAGAAAAGAAGAAAAACAGTTGATTTATGTTCCATATATGAAATACTTTTTCATTTTCATGATATGCACACACACACACACACACACACTAACACTCTTTCCACAATTCTCTTTCCACTTCTCTCTAGGTCGTCCTACTCTCTGTCTATTTTCTCTGTTCTCTCTCTCTCTCTCTCCTCATGCTTCACTCTCTATCATCCTCTTTCCCTTTTTACACTTTTCTCTTTCTTACTCTCTTAATCAATATGTGAACAACAAGAGACAGAATCCTTACAAGTTCATTTGACAGCTTCATTCATTGCAAACAATTTCAGATAAGAATAAAAGTTTGATCCTCTTCTCTTTTTAGTAATTGCAAAAGATTGCCACCCTCCCCACTACTTGCTAACATACAGTTTATCTTTAGCCTATGAATTCTGAGGTACTTCCATCGTCTTCAAATAAAGAGAGAGAGAGGAATATATTGAGAGTGGAAGAGAAAATACAGAGAGATAATTTAATCTCTTGGTTGATTAGATTTTATGGCATATCAACCCGTTTTGGTTATTTAATACCAAATCCTGTGTGTATATATATATATATATATATATATATATATATAATTTTTAAGCAAATAGTTTGTAGGTAACATTTTTTAAATGGGCCAGAGCTCATTCATTTTCATACAGTTAAATGGTTTCAAGTATTGTTATCTAACACTAATAATGTCAAGTATTGTTATTCAATACAACCTAAACGGAAGAGAAAGATAATTGCATAAAGAGAGAGTTTGTGTGTGTATATCATGAAAATGAACAAAGTATTTCGCATATGTAGAACATAATTTAATATCAATCATTTGTTTGCATGCAGTCAAATGGTTTCAAATATAGTAAATGATTAAATAGTTCTATCTGACCCATAGATGGGCCTCTAACAGATACTACCACAGAGTGGCCCTGAGAGTAATAACAATGAAGCATATTACACATTCTCTATAGCTCCATGACTAAGGCCTCACCATCAGCTGGTTTAATAGCATATCCAGAACACTCGTTGGAAGGAAAGGGGGTCTTACACGTCTACAGAAAAGCAGTCAGTTTATTCTACAGTCCCAGCCGACTGGGCTGACAAGTTCATAAGTTAAAGGGTCAATTATTACTTTTTAGTTTAATATTCAGAAATCATTGAACATAAACTAAAAAATGTAGAGCAATATAAACTGTTAAAAGAAAAAAGAGGAAATATTGTCAATCCTCATGAGTTACATCCCTTGGATACTCTCTGCTTAAAAGGAAGATTCTTACAAACAAGTTCAACTGTGGACACACTGTTATCACTATGTGGTGAATACGCTGTCTAATAAATCCCTTTTTCTGATATGCCATCTTGTTGAACTTTCTTTATTCACATAAACATTTTGAGATTTTATAAGTGTAAGCTCGGGAAATTTGTGCACAATATGTTTGTTTTATTTGTTTGTTGGGTATAATTGCCTGTTGGTGACTCTGCTAATCATCTGACAAATGATTGGTTTGGTTTCTTTGTTTAAAAGCAGATCAACCTTCATAGGTTATTTAAAGCTAAAGCTATCCTTGTTGAACAGCAGTGATACTATTTATCTCATAGGTAAGGGAATAAAGGGGATATATACCTTTTCCAAGGTTTCCGAAAGTGAACATAATAGTGTGACTGGAGTTCAAACTAGCAGTCCACCACTTTAACAATTACACTATGGAGACTCCCCTCTCCAGGTGTACGTATTTAAGTTTTAATATTATGAAATATATTAGATAGGTTTGGTTTGGTTTCTTTGTTTAATGGCATATCAACCTTTGTAGGTTATTTAATGCCAAAGCCATTCTCCTACGAGAACAATAGTGGTACTATTTAACCCATAGCTGGGAGGATAAGGGGGTTCATACCTTTCCCAAGGGTATTTGCCTGAAAGTGAACGTAATAGCACGACTGGAATACAAACTCGCGTACTATGATTCCGCAGTCCATCGCTTTAATCATTACACCATGAGGACACCACCTATATTAGATGGGAAAACTAACGAAACTAAATAATATAAAAAGATAACATTTATTCTTATTTTAATAGATTTCAATTTAAAATTATTCATCACATTGCTTTATTTGTGCATGAATATTTAAAACATTATTAATACTGGGCAAAACAAAAAAAATAAATAAAATACAAAATAGATTTTAATATTTAAATTTCATCTATTAAACTTATTTGATGTAATTCAGTTTGTTTAATGGCATATCAAACAACATTGGTTATCTCAAATTAAAGGCATCCTTGTAGAAAAACAGTAGTTGTACTGTTTAACCCAGTGCTGGGAAGATAAGAGGTTCATATCTTTCCAAAAAGTATTAGTCCAAAACTGAACATAATAGTATGACTGGAGTTTGAATAGCTTACTATGATATCACAGTCAAGCACAACAACACGAGGATTCCCAACAAACCTATTTAAAACAGAGAGTGTATAATCAAATATCTTTGATGCTAGCTCTTCCCATCACTCCCAGCTTTCATTGCAAAATTTTCCTAACTATTTAACTAAATTAATAAAGAATAAAATTACAGTAATTTCTTTTTGTCAATGGATTTTTTAAAAAAGATTTTAGCAAATACTTATTAAAATAAAACCAAGCAATTAGAAATCAATAATATTAAGCAAATATTTATTAAAACCAGATTTTTAAATTCAATCTGTAAATTAGCCTTCTTGTTCACACTGTAAACTTCTATTTTAACAGCCAAGCATTAGCACTCTTATGTTGCTGGCAGAATTTGGCCCTTCACAAAGCACCATCAATTGATACATCCATAAGTTTAACTTTGTGAAACAGATGCTGAAATACTTAAAATTCAAAATAGCTTGAAATATGACAAAATTTTTAACTCATTCTAGTATACTATAAAGCATTCAGTTTTGCTTATATAAAATCTGAAAGCAAAGAAATCTTGGGGAAAAAAGAAAAAAATGGAAAATGAATGCAAAAAAACCAAGATAGAAATAGCATCTCTCAGGTTGCAGTAGAAAAAAAATATGACATCTACAAGACAGGTCTATATGCAGAGCTCATTGAATTTTCTACTTTGGCAAACTGCAAGCTCAAAAACACTTTTGGCAAAGATAAATACAGTTCAAAGTAAACCTTACATATTATAGCAGAAGTTCCTACATTTTACAAGTAAGCTTATCTATTTCATAAGCACAAGTTAATGAATAACATTGAAATTTCATATAATCTGGAGCACTAAAGCCATCTTAGAAATTTCTATCATATTTATCAGTTTAATAAATGTACATTAAACAACAAAGAAAGAAAGCATGTAAATATGATATCTATAGCTGTAAGCTGCTACCAAAGCTGAGTGAGCTAAACAAGATGGCAGCAAGGTAAATACAGGCAATGAAAAAAAAAATTAGAAAATCAATAGATATCTTAATGATTGCCGACAACATTATTACAAGTATTGATTAATTTTAATGGCATGTCAAACTGCCATAGGTTATTTTATGCTAAGAGGTTTGAGAATTGTGTTCTTTGTATCTTTATTTTACATTTTTTGGTAGTTTTTTTAAAGAGTTTTTTGCATACATATCAAGTATTCCTATGTAATACGAATATTTTCCAGACAGTTGTAGGGTTTCAAGTGATCCTATCTAATATTAATAATTATATGGTTTCAAGGAATTATTTCTATTTAATAATAGTCATTTGTTTGCAGTGATATGGTTTCATGTAACTAATAATAATCCTTAAGAAACAATTATAACTTCAAGTAACTATTCTTAATACAAATAATTTACAGTTATATGGTATCAAGTATTCCTAAATAATACTAATATTTTATATACAATTATATAGTTTCAAGTAATTTTTTCTATTTAATGATAATCATTTGTTTATATACAGTTATCTGGTTTCAAGAAATTAATAATAATAATAATAATCCTTAGTAACAAGTATTGAGTGTCATTCATTGAAATTTTGTATCTTTGAAATATCAGTTTATATAGATTTCATAATTTAGAATTGTGTAGTGATTTATTTAAAAATATATCCAATATTTTTTCTTAGAAAAATCCTATGTATATAATACAAGGAACACTGGTTGTGAGCAGGAATTTTTCAACTTTTGTTTTTTTACAATTGTATTGATACATTTATTGAATCCAGGTGAAATTCTTTGTACTCAGTATTTTATAAAGTTCAGCAATGTCCCATATTGTATACCAATGTGCTATAATTAGAGATAAGAAATTAATCCTTAACTGCTAAGGGTGAATAATGAATATATTTGGTGCTTCTGTAGAATAGTTCCTCCTTTTTGTAGATGTAAAAGATTTATTAACAAGGAAAACGAGGTAATTTTTAAAAGTTTTCTTCAACAGAAATCTTTTAAAATAGCCTCGAAATAAAGTGAGCATGCAACCTTAGTTGAGGGTGACATGAAGGCTCCCTTTTCAATAGCTACTACACTGAGGTGTAGGGGAGGGCACAACTCCATTCCCTGGATTGCTCCACTTTACCCTTGAGCCTTACCTTATAATGAGTTAAACAAGGCATCATCAAGTACCATTTTTTGAGTCTTTGGTATGACTCGACCTGGGACTGATCTCTGGTCTGCCAGACCATTGGCAAACACTCTACTCATTTGGCCAATGGCCCGGTAAATAGTAGATGACAAAATGAGTGGTCTGTTCTAAAAAAGCTCCATATATTCTTTTATATCCATCATCAAAAAATATTTTTAAATATTTGTACCTACCCAACCCCTCTACTATGCACAAGCCATGACACAAAGTCAATTTTTCAGCAGATTAGTCCTTTTTTTCAATTTAAAGTTTCCCTCTCCAGGGACAATTTCTGTACCAAAGATAAAGAATCCAGTCTGCCCGACTAGCTACTCATAGCTGGTGGAAGGGAAGCAAGAGATGGATTGAAATCTTTTTGAAGGACATTAACACAAAGTAAAATGCAAACAGCTTCATCCAGAATTTGAACTCAGATTACTGTGTCCATTTCCTAAGATAATAACCATTAAACTGCACATCTCCATTTATAAAAAATGCTTTCATCTCATGTGGGGTGCTTGAAAAAGGATGCAATTGCCTTTTTGTCAAATTGTATTAAAACTATCATAAATTGCAGCATACTAGTCAACTTTTTAAGCCTGAAAAAATCTCTATAAAACTAGAGGTTGACTGATACAACGAGGCAAAAATCCAAACTTTTACTATTGAGAGAACAATCAATGGAATAGTACCCCAACAATCAATAAGCACCACCTACCATAACTCCAGCAAACTGTCACAAAAATTTCCAACTTGTGTTTGAACGTATTAAACAAATTAACACAAAGATTAATAAAAAATAAAACTCTCATACAAATTTAATATTATATTAACACTATATTACACATATATTAGACATATATAAATACAATATTAACACTATATTACAGTTTCCAGCATCTGATGCACTAACTGTAAACACAAACTGGAATATCACAGCATCCAGGCAGACAACTACGATATGTTTATCAACACAATTTCATGATAGTGCAATAGATTGTGAATTCATATGAATATAAGCTGGAATCTGCAAGATTTTCTGTTTCATAGATGGCTGATGTAATTCTGATTTCAGAAAAAAATCATGTACACTAGACCCCACTGGAGTAATGGCAGTTTATTGAATATACAGACATTGGCATTATGACTATACTTATATGATACAACATTTTAAATAAAGCTTATCATAGCCTATCCTCATGTAAACCTAAAAACAAGAATTGGAGACAAACTAATCTGTAAAAGTAGTTTTCAAGGAAATAATCTGGTTTTTTTGTACACTCCTCTTCTCAAAAAATTTATCAACCAAACCTTATAGTGTTGACATATTTTGAAGTGTAGACTGAGGAAATTTCAAATAAAATTCATGTGGTATATTTATAAGATTGAAATAGGAAATATATTTGTCTCTGGAAAATGACTGAGCTAACACAACCCAATGGAAATAAGGTTCAAACTCGGCTAGCGCATGATGCAATCATTTCAGCTGAGCATAGTGTTGCTTTGTGACTAATTGTGAAGTCACTTGTAGTGGATGGACTAACTTTTTACTTGGTAAATAAAGTCACTTGGAGAGCATTCAGAATTAATTTTAATTCACCATGGCTACAATTTTTACTCAACTTATTCTTTTCTTTACCCAGAATTCAAAGTTCTTTTTGCCATTGCTATAAAATTTAAACTTCCGATCACTTGGCAATAAAAGTTACCTAGAGTGGCAGAAGAAACATTTTCCTTCAACAAATGGAGTCTTTTCCAGAGTACCAAAAGTTAACATCAGAGAAGTTTTCCATGACAAAACTATACATCCTCACCAATGTCATCAGGAGGAAACCATCACTAAAAATTGTCTATATAAAATCACATGCAGTTGTGGTAGGTAATAGGAGGAAATACTCAACTGGCTTCTAAAAATTCAACTTGAAAAAACATCAAAAAGCCATAAGCAGAGATAATACCATGAAATCACATATAGCAAAGCATATATAGAAAGAAAAAGGAGCATATTGCCCTTTCTGGAAAGTGATTACAACAATATTCAGTTAACTTTTTGATCAAAAGTGCATTTGGATGAAGGAAGCTGCTTAAATGAATGATACAGAAGCTGCATAAGCAAAGCCGGATTTAACATGATGTACAGGACTGGCAGGTCAAGGGGTAGGGTCTATTCTTAGTAAAGCAAAAATTACTGCTGAATTGATTTAACTGGTAGAAATTATAATGGTCACATATTATATTTTCAGGATTCAAAAAGATTAAATGACTTGTGTGTCATAACAGTTATCAAAGGAGGAAATGAACTGGGCAAACCAAGTTCAAATCCTGGATGAGGTTGTTTGCATTTTACACTATCTTCTTCCTATCCACCAGCTACGGGTAAATAATATTGATTTACCCAAACTTTCCACCATGAGCAGGACGCAGCACAGGGTAAATTTTTAAATGGAGTTTAACAGGTTTTAATTCAAAGATTTCCTTCTCCTAGACTGGTTGCCATACTAATGGTATTAGCGCTATGTGAAATACAAGCAGCTTTGTCCAAGATTTGGACTTGAGCCACTATGTGTATTTTCTACAACAATAACCACTACACTTTAAGTGCCTATGAATCAATAGGATGGCAGACTGGGTTCTTTAACCTTGGTATAACAACCAATCTAGGACAAAAAATTCAATCCAGCTGTACTCCACTTAAAAATTGATTTCATGTTGCATCTTGCCCGTGGTGGAGGGGTTGGGTTAATACAAACCAAATGACTTATGTACTTCAATGATACAGATAAGAAATTATTTTTCTATTGATAAACTTATATTTATGTAAAAAACTGCAGTTATGATAAAAAAAAAATTATTATTCTTTGCTGTTCTTATCTTCTTAATTCTGAGACATGAGATTTTACAATCCTCAGCTGGTAAAAAAAACAACATTAAGGTGTCAGTGGCTAAATATATTATGTATATCTCTTATATTGAATCCATATCAGGGAAAACATAAGATAGATTAAATATCACTGTTAGTAACTAGGAATCTAATCCAAACAAAACAAACTTGTTAGTGAATAATCTACGTTTTTTAAGAAAATACAAAATTGTATAATTCATTTGAGTTTGTTTTTCTTAATGTAATTTTCAATCAAAAGACACAACATTGGAAGAAATGTTTTCTAAATGCATAAAACAAGAAAATCCTTTTAAGTTTAAAAAAAAAAAAAAAACTCTCACACAGCAATTTTGATCAAGAGACATAAAGCATATTTTCATACAATGTACAACACTGATATTCCAGCTTCCAATATTCTAACCCTTTTGGTGCGGAGAGCAAATCAAGTTGTCCAAATATGTAAGCATCATTCAATAAATAAGAGGAATTTTTTTTTTTTAAATATCAAATGTTTCTTTTTTTTTTTCCTCAGAATTTTTTTTTTGTAAATGTAAACTCAGTTTTGCTTGGAATTGGCTTACAGCAAAAATTATCTTAATCTCACAGAAATATTTGTTTAGAGGCTATTCTCAAATTGCCAGAAGATCAAACAAAATGCTCCAGGCTTAGACAGTCTGTCATCAAATTTTTGCTGGCAGAGAAGTCCAAACCATGTGAAATATATAGAAGAATGTGTGATGTGTATGTTTTATTCAAGAAAATGTTTACAAATGAGTTAACATGGGTTGGTCAAAACAAGCCTAAGTCAAAAAGTCAGTCCATGGAGTAGAAGTACATTGACTCTCCAGTTTAGAAAAAGATCCAAGTGCAGTGGTCAGTAAAAAAAGGTCATGCTGACAGTGTTCAGAGACATGAAAACACCTGTCTGTATTGATCTCCTTGAAAAAGGCGAAACTGTAAACATTGCTTTACCTTATTTATTAAATGGCTTTGTTTGTTTAATTGCATATCAACCTTCATTGGTAATTCAATGCCAAAGCCATTCTTGTAGAAAAACATCAGTGGTACTAATTAACCCACAACAGAGAGGATAAAGAGGTTCACACCTTTTCCCAAGGGTATTAGTCCAAAAGTGAATGTAATAGTGTGACTGGAGTTCAAACTCTCTCATTATGATGTTGTAGTCCAGGACTTTAGCCACTATGCCACAGGTACTCCTCCATTTATTGAGTGACCTTCATACTTAATGAGAGCACTTGTGCAATATACCTCTAAAAATGCATTTGATTTGATATACCTCAGCCCTAAAATTTAGAAGAAAAACTTTTTTTATTTCTTTGAAAGCTTTAGCAAAACAGTCATGTTTAGAAGCATCAGTAAATAAAAAATTATCTTATCAATTCATTTGTGTGGTATATCCTCTGACACTAATAGCATATTGTTGTATTGTAATTGTGAAACTCCAATAAATATTTTTTATCGGCCAGTTTTTTTTTCTTGTTTTTTTTTTATTTCATGGTCAAAATTTTTATGTATTAAGAATTCGGCAAGACAAATCGAGGAATTTCTGGCCTACCATTTCCATCATAATTGATGTAGAAGTCTTTTATAAAATATCTGTTGGGTGGACTTTACTGTTCTCTTCAAGTTATAGCAAAATTGACATGCTTAAAAAATTAAGAGATCAACAGTAATATCTGCAACCTCTGTTCAACAGTCAGTATTTAAAAAAAAAATCAGTTATACTATACAGCACAGGGTCACTTTAATTCTTTTGCAGGCAGAGTAACATTTTTATCACCAAAGGTGAGCAACATTTTTGTCTTTTTCACAATAGCTCAATGTAAGGCATTTTCCTATTGGCTGCTCATTGATCAATTCAATGACAATGTATAGAAACATCTCTAAGAGGACCCATTGTCATGTAGTATGGTATAAAGGTTTTTTTTGTAAAATATGATTAAAAGTTTTTTTAGCTTCATCTAGTATGTACTGACACAGAATTGCTGATCAAATTATTATGTTTTGACTGCTTTTGTTTATTTATGATTAATTTTTTGAACATGCTCTCTATTTTGCAGATTTTCTGAAAATAATTTCTCCACTTTACAAGTTGAAAAAAAATTACCTGCCTGCAAAAGGGTTAACAAAGAGGAGATTGATGAGCATATACATAAGCAATACCCCTGATCTCTTAAACCAATGTCATGAGATGTACATTTTCTTTTTTAAGTAGAGGAATTATATCGTAAGTTGAATTACCATGACCAGAAAATCCGGCAAACACCTGTGCGCAATATATGGAGATGTTGTATGTCGCGCAGATGTTTGCCAGATTTTCTAGTGATGGTAATTCAATTTACAATGTCATGAGGTACAGGCATTTATTTTTCAACCTGAAAACACTGTTGAACAAGATGAACAGATACCATACTTTAATCCGAACCAAAAGGCTAGTAAAGAGGACTAAGAATTTCAAAAGACTTCTGGAGATTTTGTCCAAATTAAAAGAGGTGCAAGGATATCAGTGTTATACATGTCAAAGGAATAATGCACACATAATATTGAAGGAAATGTATACATCATTGTTCATGGGGGAGGGGTAAAATGGGCTCAAAGGAGTCACTTTGGTTTGTTCCAACAATGGGGTAATAGGAGAGAACCATAAACCAAAAAAAAAAAAAAAAAGGGTGGGGTAGGGTGTGGTCACAAATAAAAAAAAAAATCAAGGCTGGTGCCACTAGATAATAATACATTCAGTTAAATAGCGATTGTGAAATGCCGGCTGAGGTGTTGGTTTTGGTGCTTGCAAATACTGACCCGTTTGAGTGGCAGTTACAGCCTCGGTCAAAGTAGTGTCGTTATCTAGAAATAAGGTATTATTGAAGATCAAAGATACAGAAAAGTCTTCTTTAAAAGAAAATATGCAAAAATGAACAAAAAAAAAAAAAAAAAAAAAAAAATCAAAAAAAAAAAAACAGATAACATCAACGGATAATATCCAAATAAAAGCAAAAAATTCTTCAGAAAATAATTTTTTCAGAAAAATAAAAAAACAAAACATCAATAGAATTACACATCCATATAGGTTAGGGTGCAGGGTTCCCATAAAAGTAAAAAGACTGAATATCTCTAGCCCCACCAATCTTTAAATATTTTTCATCACATTCAAACACATGAAAGTTTTAAATATAATGCACTGTACCATAGGGTCATATAGTGGCGGGAAGCAATGAAATCAAGGAGGTGAAAGAGTATATCTACTTAGGATGGAAGGTGAATATATACCAAGAAATAAATGTGAAAATCTCTCAGCAAATAAGATCAGGGTGGAAGGCATTTTACCATGATAAAGGATGTGCTCAAGGCAAAGCTGAACAAGATCCTATGTACCAATTTCTTCATAGCAGTATTTTTCCAGCAATCTTATATACAAGTAAAAGATAAGATACCATGCAGAAGGAAGAATAGGAACTAGTCATGGTACACAGGGCTATGGAAAAATCCATGCTGGGAATATCATTGCATGAGCACATCTGAAGCAAAGGTAATTCAAGAGCAGGATGGAGTGAAGGACATGACTGCAGAGTAACGAAAACAGAAGTCCTGCTGGGCCAGACACATTGCAAGGGTTCATAGACAACAAATGGACCAGTGCAGTTGTCGAGTGGTATCCTATGAAATAGAAATGACCACTTGGAAGATCTGTATGACAATCAGAAGGTGAAATTGTCAAGCAATTCAGGCCAACATGGAGAAGAAGAGCAAGATAAAGAATGAAATGAAAATACATTGTGGCCAGTTATATGGAAATCATCAGACAGCATAATCAATAAAGTAATAAGTAAAAGTCGGCGACCATAGTCGAGGGTGACCAGAAGGCTCCTTTTTAATAGCTACTACACCAACGTGTAGGGGAGGGCACTACTCCTTTTCCTGGATTGCTCCACTTTACCCTTGATCCATACCTTATAATGCTGAGTGTTAAGCAAGGAGGCATCAAGTACCATTTTTTTAGTCTTTGGTATGACACGACCTGGGATTGAACCCAGGTCTCCCGGGCCATTGGCGAACACTCTAACCGCTAGGCCAATGTCCGGTGCTAATAAAGTAATAATGTACTGTAACAGTATGCTTTATAAATTTACTAGAGTAATATCAATAAAGTAAATAGACAGACAGAAAATGACTGCCTGCAGTAATTTAGCATAAAGCTTTTGTTTTTTAATTTACAAAATCCATCTTTTTATTAATTGTCTATGTATATAGTTAAGGTAGTAAATGATAAATTTATAGAACATTTTATGCATTTACAACTTAGTAAACTTAGGAAATATTCATTTAAAATTACTGCATCAAAGAAAGAGAAATAGAAAGACAATAATGTACACATACAGTACACTACATATACTTATAGTATGCATTTACCCAACCCCTCCACCAAGAGCAGGAATTTGCAGGAGTTCCCATGATGTAATGGCTTGAGTGCTGGATGGCAGCCTCAAAATAAGTAAGTTAAAACTCCACTCACGCTATTACATTATACTTTCACACAAAACCCTTGGGAAAGTTATAAACCCTTTGATCCCCTAAGTAAAGTTGGCGACTGTAGCTGAGGGCTACTTGAAAGCTCCCTTTTCAATAGCTACTACACCAAGGTGTACGGGAGGGCATTACTCCTTTCCCTGGATTGCTTCACTTTAACCTTATAATGCTGAGTGTTAAGCAAGGTGGTATCAAGTACCATTTTTTGAGTCTTTAGCATGACTCAACCTGAGATTAAACCCCGGTCTCCCGGGCCATTGGCAAACACTCTACCACTACCAATGAATTAAATAGTATCAATGCTGTCCTACAAGAATGGCTTCAGCATTAAATAACCCATGAAGGTTGATATGCCATTAAACAAAAAAAAAAAGGGCTCGAAGTGACACAAGGTCAATTTTTAAGTGGAGCCTTGATTTGAATTCAGAGTTTTTCTTCTGGTTTCTTCTACTTAACAAAGGCTTAAAAATCCAGTCTGCTCTATTTTTATTGATAACTGGAGAGAGAACAGATGGAATCATGCTTTTCTAAAGGGCATTAGCATGAAGTGAAATGCAAACAGCCTTGTCCAGAATTACTGATACCATTTCATACATTGATAACCATTATGCTAAATTTGCCACCAAATATATTTAGAGTAATCAATAAATATTAATAATTAAGATTAATAATTTTTGACTGATTGAACTATTTTTTAAAACTTTATCCTTATTTTCTAGTCTATACATGTTGATTTGCATTCACTTCTCAATGTTTTTAAAAAAGCATGAAGACATAAGTCCTCCTCCAGCTATGAATAAATAGTAGATCAGACTAGGCTCTCTAGCCTCGTAGGTATAGGTAGGCAAACCAATCCTGGAGAAGGAAAAAACTGAATTCAAAACCAGAAGTTGGAGTCATTAAGGCAGTCTAACATTGTCTTAGATGTTTTTTAGTTTTTTTTAAAACTCCTGTGACGATGATAAGGCTAAATTCTTCAATATCTTGCCCTTCTCTTTAACAACATAAGTGTTGTCAAGAAGGGAAACCTGCTACATGGGCAACTACTGATCTTCCATATAACCTTGTCCTGGCTTGTGTTAAAATCCAGGTGCAGATTCATAGTCTTACAAGAGTGAGGGAGGTTATAATATGCCTTAAATCTATGTTGATAATACCCAACAATGTTAAGTCACAAATCTTCTAGATAGGATAACCAAATAAATAAACAAGACAGATACGATTCTTACCAGTGACAGACTTTTTGGATCCAAATGAACGACTAGAGGTCAAGTTCTCCAAATTCGACAGATGATCTGGAACGCTGGGACAAGGTGATGTCCGTGAAATGACAGAGCTGTGGAGGGGATCACCCGAATGGGATGAACTGATTGTGGATATTTTGTCCTCGCCAGTAATGGCAGAGGAGCTGGGTGGAATGATGAGTTTCTTGTTTTCAATTGGTTCAACATCTTCATTTGCATTGGCCATCTTTTCAGCAAGTGCTGCCTGAGTTTCCCTTTCCAAGTGACGAATGTCTTCCAGGGTGAGGCCATAATATTCATCTTGCCAGCACCAAGCCTGACGGTGGGCTCGTAGCATAGTTTTACGTAGTCCTGTAAGTTTAAAGAGAAAAGTTTTAAAAGATAAATTTGCTGTAGAGACACAAATTGTTACAAAATTTCCACAATTTTATCAATTTTAAACATTTATTTATTGGAGAAAATATCTTATGAATTGGTGAAATACTAGGGGGACTCAAAAGTTTTGCAAATATCTTGATAATGTAAGGCACTATTATACAGCTCTTGATAATTATATGGCGGTCATGCAAGTGGCACACCACACTGGGCGATATTATACTGAGCTCACTTGATACTCACTGGATTTGCCTCTATGGCCTCAAAATCCATGGTTTTAAGCTGACCAGATGTTGCCTGATTGTCAAAGTTATTGTAATGTGAGTAAAAGATTTTCAACAATCTGGGTACTGTACGGTGATCAACTGCACCTTCCATAAACAAATGTTTTTGGTTGTTTCCATGGCATTGGGATGCATCCTCCCATTGCCTAAGACGGATGACCTCAGAATAGCCAAGAACTACTGAGGTATAAGCCTTACATCCAAGATCTACAATGCTCTACTAAGCAACCGCATAGAATACAAAATTGAGAAGATACTTAGAAAGAACCAGAATGGCTTCCGGAGAAATTGATCCACAACATCACAAATTTTGACAATCCTTTTAATTATAGAAGATGTATGTGCAAAATACCTTGAGGCAACAATATTATTTGTCGACTTCTCCAAGGCCTTTGACTCTATACACAGGGAAGATGGAGCAAATACTTCTCGCCTATGGCCTACCCAAAGAAACCATTCCAGCCATAATGATGCTATATAAAAACACGAAAGTAAAAGTCCACTCTCTGGACTGAGACACAGACTACTTTGACATTGTAGCAGGTGTGTTACAAGGAGACACATTAGCCCTATACCCGTTTATCATCTACCAAGATTGCATGCTTAGAACATATATTGATTTAATGAAAGAAAACAGTTTCAAGCTGGCAAAGGAAAAAAGCAGAAGATACCCCACACAAGCAGCAGGTGGCAAAGGCGTCCATGTCAACAGACAAGA
Source organism: Sepioteuthis lessoniana (assembly GCA_963585895.1). Taxonomy (NCBI): domain Eukaryota; kingdom Metazoa; phylum Mollusca; class Cephalopoda; order Myopsida; family Loliginidae; genus Sepioteuthis; species Sepioteuthis lessoniana. The sequence continues at coordinate 50,388,394 of OY757936.1, read as the reverse complement.
TAGAATACATCTGCTTTAATCAAAGTAGTGACATCTCAACACTAAAGGGAGGGCCTTTGAAACTAGTAGACAAGTTCACCTACCTCAGAAGCAGTGTCTCATCAACTGAGAAAGACATGGACAGCTATCGATAGGCTATCGGTCATATGGAAGTCAAACCGGACCAATAAAATAAAACGCAATTTTTTCCAAGCAGTGGTCATGTTGTTATTGCTATATAGATGTACCACATAGATGCTAACTAAACGTATGGAGAAAAAGCTTGACAAAAATTATACAAGAATGCTGTGAGCAATATTGACACGTCCTGGAAGCAACACCCCACAAAACAGCAGCTGTACGGCTACCTACTACGAAAACTATCAAAGTTAGATAAACCAGACATGTAGGACACTGCTGGAGAAGTAGGGACAAATTCATAAGTGGCATACTCCAATGGACCCCTTCACATGAACGAGCAAAGGCAAGACAACCAGCTAGAATCTGTATTAAACAGCACTATGCTGATACAGGATATAGCTTTGAAGACCTCCTGGGAGTAATAGAGGATAGAGATGGGTGGCAAAAGAGGGTCAGGGAGATCTATGCTGGCAGCGCAACATGATGATAACCTAGTCCGAGTTTGTAAAGGATAAGTTCCTGAATTGCGCATTCATTTATATGGTTTCCAAATCACATATGGAGTGAAGCAATGCACAATATGTCAGCACACCATCTACCACTATACTACCAACCACAGTAGGTACCAACCATAGCTGGAACTGTTTTGGTTACATAATATATGCACAGCAAACTAACATGTACTAAGGTATTGCAAAATTTTTGGCTCACCATATTATGAGACCATCAAATTCAAAACTTTATTTCCTAGTAACTGAACATAGGCAACAAACTTTTAAGAAATCTAAATCCAGTTATTTTCAATAGAATCAAATTACAAGAGAATTTCAATTTTACCCAGGAAAAATTATTTAAGTGAATTCAATAATCATGAAGACAACATTTTTAACAGTACATATTTACCCAACACTATGAGTAGAATGCACCACAAGGTAAATTTTTAAACTGAGTTTAACAAGTTTCAGTTCAGACTATTCCTTCTCATAAACCAGCAACCATACCAAAGTTGAAGAGCCAGTCTGCCCTACTATTTACCCATAGCAGAAAAGAGAATATTTTTTAACTGTATATCTTAAAATACAACTCAACTCTCACTGCACTATTTAAATTCTAACTTTGAAAATATGCCTCACAAGTAACACACTAACCCTTCAAATCAGTTCTTGCAGCCTCTCTCTTTTGGTCAGTAAAAATAAAATCTGTTTAGTCTGAAATGAGGCAAGTTCTGGAAAATAGCTCACCATCAAAAATGAATTAACTCAGTTCCCATGTCTCAAACACGTGTAGAGAATTGAGTATACTCAGTTTCTGTACAGTAAGGGTTTAAAAAAAAAAAAAAAAAGTCCTCATTTCTCAAACATGTAATTGAGTCTAGGGTAATTTTAAATAGCAATGATTGATTGTTTTTGATAGCATGTCTAGGGTAATTTTATGCCTAGAGCTTAGGGAATCGCATTTATTATACATTCATATTTACATTGTTTCTTCACAGGTTTTTTTTTTTTAGTCCTATTGAATGTAAACAATTTTTTAAACAGATTTATTGGACTCATAGATGAGATGCTTACAGGTATTACAATTCCAGCTCAGAGTGGACCTGGGAATAATAATGATGAAGGAGTTTTTAGAACTGGAACCACAACCTCAAATATCATATTCAAGACACCACTTTCTGAAGGGGTCCTAACCTGTAGCAAAGGACAGAGTCAGCTTATACCAAGGCCTATTGACAAAGCACATGGTAAAAACCTCTGAGAAGATAATAGCAGACAAGACATATGCTTTGATGTTAAAAGAGCATCGTTAAAAACCCCAAAAGCAGTCAGCATATCAAAATCTGTGAAAATTAAACCAACAAATGAAAATTTTAAAGTTATTTTTATGTTGGCAATACCAAGTAACCTTGCCAGAACATAACAGTGATAACATTTATCAGCAGCTTAAAAACAAACCTAATTTTCTGAGTGTTGGTTTTCAAGAAGAGATACAAAGAATGTAACCGAAGAAATTGCTTTTGTGGGGGCAATGTTCCTAATTTCATCTATTTTGCACACTGTAAGATATCATTTTCTCTAAATTTATTTTTCTGCAAAATAATTCTTTGATCTGTTCTTTACTTGAGGCATTGCTTGATAAAAAAAAAGAGAAAAAAAGCAAGGGAGAGAGAGACTTGGCTTCAAAAAGAAATTTATTGATTAACAATAAGATATACACATAGATAGATAGACAGATGAATAAGAACAAACTCATGAAATAGAGTCTTGAGCAATTTCAGAGAAGTAGCAATGAAGCTAATAAACAGGAATGGTATGATTTAACAAGAACAGACAGAGACTGACAAAGCTGAAGAGAAAGAGAGAAAAAATGAGACTTATAGAGAGAGAGAGAGACTGACATAGCTAAAGAGAGAGAGGGATAAAAAGAGAGAGAGACTTTAACAATGCTGAGGGGGAGGGAGAAAGAAACTATGATAAAGCTGAAAAGAGAGAGTGAGAGTGAGACTATGAGAGTTAAAGTGAGAGAGAGAGAGAGAGAAGATTCTGACTGGATCTGAAAGGAGGGAGAGAATGAGAAACTGACAAATTCAAAGGGAGAGAGAGAGAGTGAAGCTGAAGAGAAAGAGATACACTGACAAAGCTGAAGAGAAAGAAAGGGAATTTGTGAGTGGTGATGAAGGTGAATAAAGATAATGTGACAGCTCAGCACAGATGGAGAGGGTTTGATTATATTAAGTAAATGAGGAATGAGAATGTCAAAGCGAGAGAGAAAGACAGATAGACAAAGAGAATATCTGCCAGTTCTCAGCAGGAAGAGGGGCTTAAGAGAATTAACCAATGCCAAACAGAGAATTTTCTAGGAATGAAGAGGAAAAAAATGTTCAAAGTTTCCAGAAACAATGAAACTGATTGATTGTGCCTACAGAGAATCAACAGATAATCAAATTCACATTGGAGACAAAGATGGAGGGTTTTACAAAAATCAAAGAGATTTATCCCAGCTGCAAGACAAAGACAGGGAGATATAAATAAGTTTTATATATATATATATATATATATATATATATATATATATATATATATATTCAAAGAATGAATTTAGAAGTTTCTCTTCATTTCCAAAAGAATGGTTATTTTGAATTTTTGGATTGCTATTCTTTTGGCTGGAGAATGAAAATAAAACTTTATTAAAAAGGGACATAAAAAAATGAAAAGGAAACAAGAAGCCAAATTTAGTGAGTTAAAATATGAACACAAAGAACCAAATCAAGAAGAAATTAAAAAAGAAGCAACAGTAGGTAAGAAATGAATAAAGACAAAAAAAATGAAGGAAATGAAGAAGAGAAAAAGTGTAAAAGAAGGAAATGAAGCGAGACAAAGAATGAAAGAAGGAAATGAAGAAAAAAGTAGGAATGAAGAAAATGAAAAAGTAAGAAAAGGAGAAGGAAAGAAATAAAGACAAAACAAAGAGGAAATGAAGGAAAAACAGATAAAAGCAAAAAAAAAAAATTAATGAAGGAACAAAGGAAGGGAAAAAAAAAGTAAACAAGAAAAGAATTTTTTAAAAAGTGAAAAAAAAAAAATTAACCAGAAAGAAATAGCCTAAAACAAAGATTCAAGCCCCCCCCAAATGATCCATTCAATCCATGTGAAACTCAAGAGATAAATAAACACAAAGAAATTTGTTTGTAATAAATTTCTCTTTTATCTCTTGATTAGAATATACCAACTTTCCCTAACAGTAGCTCCAAAGTGTCTCTAGAACAAAGAAATATATTTTTCTGTTTATTCTCTCTGGACATTTTTCTAAATCTTATTATTCGCTGACTGCCTCACTTGTAGAACCACAGATTGACATTCAAAGTTTGTATGTGTACCCCAGTGTTCACTTCTTCAATTTCATACACCCAAAGAGAAATTATAATCTTGAACTGACAAATCCTCACTTTTATTATCATAAAAAAGAGCACAGGTCAGGCAGCTGTAAGTTTTATAACAAGGAATAATGTTGGTGATAAACATCTCCAAAGAGGTGAATACAGATTTATGTGAAATAATATTAACCTCTACTGCCATAATACCAACATACAGAATTGTAAATAACATAATCAGAAGCATTACATCAGGAACACTTATCATGGAAAGGTAGATAAAATAGTGTGGTCAGATTTTATGGCATATCAACCATAACAGGTCATTTAATGACAAATCTTGTTTATACATATTAAACATATTTAATTTGGTTTGGTTGGGTTTTATGGCATATTAACAACCATTGTAGGTTATTTAATACCAATCCTGTTTATACATAGATATTAAATATATAATTTGTAAACACACTTAGTAGATAACATTCATAAAATGAGCCAGAGCTCTTTTTTGCATACAATTAAATGGTTTCAAGGATTGTAATATAACACCGCAAGTTAACATCAGTTATTTGTTTGCAAACAGCTTGTTCTATTTGACCCATTGATAGGACCCTATCAGGTGCTACCGCTCCAGGTTAGAATGGACCTGTGAGAAATGGCAATGAAAGGGTTCTCCACATTCCCCAAATCTCCAAGACTGGAGACTCGTCATCAGATGGTTTAATGTCATATCTAGGACACTTGCTTGAGCGAAAGGGACTCTTACCCCACCTTGCAGAGATGCAGTTGGTGTATTCAACAGCCCCAGCTAAAATAGTCTAAGGACTGAATAATGATGTCAGGAATTTATATAAATAAAAGGTTTTGTAAAATAAATATGCCAGAAACTTTTGTACCATCTTTACTCCAAATGATAAAATTGCCAGGTGATTTTATCAGCTACCCAATAAAAACTTTGCCTATTACTGTGTTAAAAAAAAGATATCAGCAAAAAAGTACTTGAAACTGTCAGCCATTTTTAATTAAAGCATTTTCTGTTTCTCAAAACAGAGAAGCAGTTATGAGCAGAAGCTAAGACAAATAATGGGTGTCTCTCTATCTCTCTCCTTTTGTTCACTTATGATTTTAGAAGAGTCTTTTAGGTTGAGGCTTGTGTGCAGACAGACATGATTGGCTACTACTAATCAACTTGAGACAGGAAGATGGCTACAGTTTTAGGAAATTAAAAAAACTTTTTTTTTCTTCAATGCCATTTAAAAAAAGAAATTGCAGCAGATAAGTGCAACCGACCATGTCATTAAATATTTTTTTCCAGTAGAAGGCATTTGGACAGAAGAGGAATCAGGAAAACTCAAGTTTTCCACTCCAAAAGATTAAAATATTGCTTGTTTGCTTAGTTTCCACAGCAAACTTTTCTAAAAGATCTCAAATTCTGAATGCCTAATCTCTCAAAGAAAGAATTCTCTCTTCCAAATGCAAGCTAAGGTTTTTGACATGGAGGCATTTTCAAAAATGTTCTCTCTATGTGTAAAATGTTAGATTTACCTAATCTTTTATTTGGCAAGTAGTGTAATATTTGAAAAAAATTAAACAGTCCCATTGAGGTTAACTCAGTATAATTAACAGACAGTAACTTTTAAGGGCAGTTTGAAAGCAGGGTCCACATAGGATTGTCAAGTCAGATGGCTAAAATCCAGGAAGTTAGAAATCAGATTTTAACTTTAAGTAACACAGAATCATCAAAAAGAAGGGTCATTTCTATCTACAGTCCAGCTATCTCCTGGCAATATACAAATGGTTATGCAATTTAATTGAGAAGATGTATTAAAGATGAATGAATAAATGTATACGCAAGAAAATGTATTTCTTATGAATATGCTAATGAGGAAGAGAGAAACAGTGTGAAGGAAGAAAAAACAATCACAAGCCAAAAGAGACAAGATGGTTATCTAATCCATTTGGTAAAATGATTTTTTTAATCTAAAAGGTGAAATCTACAAAAACTTGGTTAGCAAGACTTAAAATATATTGACAGTATTCCCTGCAGAGTGGTAAGATCCCCACTTCAAAAAGAAAAGGTGTCCTGGGTAGGAATGATTTTTAAACAGATTTTAAACAGATCTATTAACCCATAAATAGGACGAACAGATAATACCACTCCAAGTCAGAGTGGACCTGCAAGTAATGGCAATGAATGTACTCTATATTCCCCAGATCTCCAGAACTGAAGCCTCACCAACAGATGCAGTTTAATGTCATACCAATGATATCCCTTTGTGCAGGTGTCTTACCCCTCTGCAGGTTAATACAGTCAGTATATTCTAAGCCTCACCAGTAGGGCAGGTTTTTACCAGGGTACAGTATGTGCATTGATGCACAAGGTAATTTTTTCTGCACATGTGATCATTTACTCTCACATTCTGCAACATCATTGGACATTTAATCTTGAATAAATTGTAAAATATTATGACTATTGTAATTTTGATTTTTGTTTGTAACCCCTAAAAGTCTTCTAACAATATATTTCTTTTTTTTTGGGGGGGGGCAAGCAAGACTAAAATACTTCTAAGGAAGATAATATATAAGTAAGGAGATAGTCATCTAAATTAAAAGTAAAGATTAAATGAAAAGTCAAACTAAAAAATATCAAGGATTTCAGTAAAAATTAAGAACAAATCCTTTTTCAGACAGACTATTCAATTACACTTCTTTGGAGAAGTTCTGACCCTGTGATCTAAAAGGTTAAAAAATACATTGGTTGGAATGTAAGTAAAGTTGGTGACCTTTGCCGAGAGTGACCCAAAGGCTCCTTTTTCAATAGCTACCACACCAAAGTGTAGAGGAAGGCACTACTCCAATCCCTGGATTGTTCCACTTTACCCATGATCCTTACTTTATAATGCTGAATGTTAAGCAAGGTGGCATCAAATACCATTTTTTAAGTGTTTGACAAGACTCGACCAGGAATTGAACCCCAGTCTCCCAGGCCATTGGCAAACGCTCTACTCATTAGGCCAAAGGCCCAGTTGGAATATAGTGACAGGGAAAGCAAGAGATGAAAATACTATACAAAATGAGGAACAAAGTTAATAACTAAGGACTTTAGATTATGTTGTGATATTAGTTTCAATAACTTGTGGAATAAGGATATGGACTTCTTTATGAATTTTAGATAATGAGGAAGGCTGAAAAACACATTAGCTGAAATGTTGTGCTAATAAGAGAAAGGATGAGAATATGTCAAAATAACTTGTGGAATAAGGATAAGGACTTCTTAATGAATTTTAGATAACGAAGACGGCTGAAAAACACATTATCTGAAATGTTGTGGTAATAAGAGAAAGGATGAGAATATGTCAAAATAACTTCCGAATAAGGATAAGGACTTGTTTATGAATTCTAGATGATGAGGAAAGCTGAAGAACACATTGGTTGAAATGTGATATAATAATAGGAAGGTTGATTTAGTCAAAATAACTTGTAGAATAAAAATAATGACTCTTTTTCGAAATTTAATCAATGAGCAAGTATAAAGAATATGTTGCTAAAGGCAATATATTGATTAATAAAAAATGAATAGTGAAAGCCAAATTTTTTTCTTAATATCTCTTTACCAAAAGATAAAGAAACTCCCACTAGACAACAACCAAAATACAAAGTCAGATAATGTCTGAAACATAATATAAACAAACATTGGAACAATAACAAAAATAATAAAACTTAACAAAATATTGATTGCCTACACATATTTCAGAGAGCAAGTTAACATCAAAATTGATATTTTAAAATTCTGATAAACTAAGTTTTTGGTAAATAAGAATTGTTCTTTTAATATTTTAAATGAATTTTGCTTATAAAATGAACTTCACCTTGTATATCAGCTGATTGTTTTGTTTTTTTACTTACCTATGTCATGGATGAACTTCTCAATTTTTGTCTGCATACCCCAATATCGAAATTCAACTTTGCACAATTTATAGGCAGTCATGATAGCACGCCCATTACAGGGTCCATTCTTACAGGCCTTGGCATATTCTTCTCGCCAGTTTTCAGACAGAGGTCCACGTTCTGTCTTCACAGAACAATAGAGTTTGGGATCTTCTTCTTTCTTGTATTCACCACTAGGCACATTGTCTCTCACTATGTCGATAAAATCTAGAAAAAATTCAAAAGAACAAAAAGTATGAGAGATGATGTTAGTCATTACAAAATAATTAACTTATGTGGTCTAATTAGGACGAGAACCAAAAACTTGGTACTGATTATTCAGTTTCTCAAGCCCAAGTCAACATGACTAATAATAAAAAAAACATAGATCTCAAATGACAGATTTGAGTGTCATGATCAGCAGTAGCTACCTTAATAACTAATGTGGAGGATCTGGTCAGTCATCTTGCAATTGTTGACAGCTGTAATTTCAGTTACACAATCTCCAAAGTTAGAATACATCTGAGAAGTGCTAAAGATTCATGGTTTAAAGAAAACAATAAAAACGTAATCCACTGCTGAAAGAGACAAATAACAGAATCTTGCCAGAGGGCTGGAAAAACTGTGGAATGTAAGGGTGATGATAATACCAATTGTAGTCGGTTTCATTTAGTTTCTTTGTTGAATGGCATATCAACCTTCATGGATTATTTAATACCAAAGCCATCCTTGTAGAACAAAATGGTACTATTTAAGCCATAGCTGGAAGAATACAGGAATTCATATCTTTTCTAAGGGTATTACTCCAAATCTGAATATAACATAACTGGAGTGTGAACTAACTCACTACAACATTGCAGTCCAGCACATTAGCCACAATGCCACAAAAACTCCCCACAATTATAGTCAGCATGCTTCCAATAATACTCAAAGGTTTGGAAAGGAGACACAAAGAATTGGAAATCAGAAGAATTGAGACAATACAGACCACAGCATTTAAAAAATTTTAAAGGCCATGCTTATTTATTATCTACTAATAAGGACACTCATAACCAGCTCATTGGTCAAGTGGGTAGAGTGTTCGCCAATGGTCCGGGAGAACTGGGTTCAATTTCCAGGTTGTGTCATACCAAAGACTTTAAAAATGGTACTTGATACCTCCAGAGATGAACTCATAAGAGATGTACTCTTATGGATCCCCACACATGGCCGCGCAAAAGCAGGACGACCAGCTCGAACGTACATTCAGCAGCTATGTGAGGATACAGGATGTTGTCCTGAAGACCTACCTAGGGCGATGAACGATAGGGAGGAGTGGCGAGAGAGGGTCAGGGATATCCGTGCTACCAGCGCGAGATGATGATGATGATGATGATCAAAGGTAAAGTGGAGCAATCCAGAGAAAGGAGTAGCACCCTCCCCTACACCTCAGTGTAGTAGCTGTTGAAAAGGGTGCCTTCTGGTCACCCGTGACTATGGTCACCAACTTTACTTCTTATTATCAATGTTAAATAGCAGTACTTGAAACCATTTTACTGTGAGCAAAAACCTGAGATCTGGCTCATTTAAAAATAATATTACCTACAAACTATTTGCTTACAAATCATATATATTTGTATGTATAAACAGGATCTGGCATTGAATAACCCACAAAGGTTGATATGCCATAAAACATAACTAAACAAACAAACCCACCTCAGCCCCACATATTGCAGTGCACACTATGTTATCAAATAAAACTAATAAGACAGACAAAGGGTTTTTGTTTTTGAGATAAATTACTAGTAACTAATATTACCAACACAGCACAAGCAAATGATCCTTACCTATCTTCATTTATAATCTTCTTTAATCATTATCTATTCTTCCAGTGCTCATTACCTTTTATGCTGACATGTGTGCCCATGTGTATATTTACAAGACTATCAATTTGTAGCCTCAAATAAACCACCCAACAAAAGGTTGCTCGGTTGGGTTCTATGGCATAATCAACCCTTGTAGGTTATTTAACGCCAAATCCATTTTTATATAAATAATCAGTTCTATTTCAAACAATTCTGTTTAGCATGAGTACACAGTTTAACTGTCAAAAATATTTCTATTTCAAACTATTCAGTTTATTCAAACAGTTCTAATTCAGCTAATTCAATTTAGCCAAAGAACAGATTTTGTTTACACGTTAAAATGTCAAATCAGTTCTATTTATAACAATTAAGTTTAGTGTAAATACAGTTTCAATGTCAAAAACGGTTCCATTTCAAACAATTCAGTTTAGCATAAGCAAGTAAGTGTTCGCCAATGGCCCGGGAGACCTGGGTTCAATCCCAGGTCGAGTCATACCAAAGACTTTAAAAATGGTACTTGATACCACCTTGCTTAACACTCAGCATTATAAGGTACGGTTCAAGGGTAAAGTGGAGCAATCCTGGGAATGGAGTAGCGCCCTCCCCTACACCTTGGTGTAGTAGCTATCGAAAAGGGAGCCTTCGGGTCACCCTCGACTATGGTCGCTAACTTTACTTTTACTTACAGTTTATTTGTCAAAAACATCTTTATTTCAAGCTATTCAGTTTAATCAAACAGTTCAGTTTAGCATAAGTATGCTGTTAGTTCTATTTAACCCATAGATAGGGCCCTATCAGGTGCTACCATTCTGGCCAGAGTGGACCTGGGAGCAATGGCAATGAAGGGGTGCTCTGTATTCCCCAAAGCTCTAGCATTACTGGAACCTCACCATCAGATTGATTAGTGTCATATCAGGACACTCATTGGTGGGATCTTACCCCTCTGCATAGGTGCAGTCAGTGTATTCTACAGCCCCATCTGACTGGGCAACCCAACAAAAGTGAATTTTAACATCAGAGTAGTAACAAGTTTTCACTGAAAGATGAAATACTTTATTGATTTTTACAAGATAATTATATATAACCAAATTTGAATAAATAAAAATTTAGTCATCCTTGCCACTCCTCTTTTTGTAGATGATTAAGCAAATTTCTTCCAATTTCATGACTTACAGTTAATTGAAATTCCAAACAAAATAACAAGAAAAAAATAAAGCTAATTACTGCAAATAAATAAAAGTGCTATGACGAGTCAAAAGTTTTGCAATATTTTGCTAAAGTGAGAAATAATTTGGCAGCTGCAGATGCTTTTGCCAAGGTTGCGAAGGTGACAAACACATTAGACAGTGAGATGCTGGGCTTACCTGAGAGACTGAGTGCCACTAACTAGATTAGCCTCTATGACTTGAAGAAATTTTACTCAGGTTGCAAGAAACTCAATAATCAGTCAAAGTCAGGTAGGTCTAAAACCATGGATTCCAATCTGTGCTTCAACTATCTGGTCACCGTACAGTGATAACCAGCGCCTTCACTTTTCATGCAAAAAAAAATGTTTTTGATTGCTTCTGTGGTATCATGCTCCAGTTTGAACTTGTAAAGTATAACTTCTCGAATTAGACTACATTGCATGTTCATCTATGCAACTTTCAAACCACACACACAATGAAGTAATGCCCAACATGTCAGCACACCAACTACTGTGATACTACCAACCACACTGTGTACCTAACACAGCTTGAACTACTTTGGTCATAGGATACATGTATATATTTACCCAATCACTCCACATGAGCAGGATGCAACACAAGCTCAATTTTAAGCTGGGTTTGAATTCAGAGTTTTCCTTCTCTTAGACTGGTTGCTATACCAAAGTTAAAGAACATAGTCTGCCCTACTATTTACCCATAGCTTGAAGAAGAGTTGGATTCATACTTTTCCCAAAGGTATTAGTGCTCTATGAAGTGCAAATAGACTCATTCAGGGTTTGAACTTGGGTCTCTTGTGTCCATTTCCTATGACAGTAACCATTACATCATGGTTGCCTCCTTCGACCATGTGATTCATGTACCATCAACTTGTACATACCAAAACATAGCCAAAGTTTTGACTTGTTCTATGATTTATTTATCCTACACCCACCATCATGGGCAGAATCTGTAAGCTCTTAATAGCGAGTTCTCCAGAAAATTCTGATGCTGTAATAATGTTATGCCATAATTCTTTGTGTATAATATGCACTCATGTATTACACCTCCCTAAATTTGGGCTACAAAATTCAGGAAAAATAATTCTTGTGTATAATACACCCTGACTTTCCTAGCAGCTTAGGAAGTAAATAAAGTTGGTGACCTTAGTCAAGGGTAACCAGAAGGCTCCCTTTTCAATAGCTACTACACTGAGGTGTAGGGGAGGGCATTACTCCTTTCCTTGAATTGCTCCACTTTATGCTTGATATGTACCTTATATTGCTGAGCGTTAAGCAAGGAGGTATCAAGTACCATTTTTAAAGTCTTTGGTATGACACAACCTGGGATTGAATCCAGGTCTCCCGGACCATTGGCGAACACTCTACCCACTAGGCTAATGAGAACCTTAATTCAACTTTTTATTGGTTTGTACTGACTAAAAATAAATAAATATATATATATATATATATATATATATATATATAGTTTTATGTCTTAAAATTTACACAGTATTTAAAGCAAACACACAGACATGTTCACAGAAAAATGCTACAAGCCTGCAGCAAAAAATAAACTCACATTAGGTGAAACAAAATCGTAAACAAAGTCACAATCTAGTCATTATTTCTCTGTAACAGCATAAAACACATTAGTTTGGACTATAGATATAACTTACTTTCCGTCGTCCCATCCCAAATATGAAGAAGCATGTGGCCTGAAAAAAGCTAATTATATATTTCTTGTATATAATACATGCTTGTGATTATTTACAACTTAGTTTAGAACAAGGCCAGAAATATGGGGAATTCAGTGAAATCAAACTCACTGACAATGATATACTAACCAAGATCTTTGACTATTACACTCTGATATAATTAAGGATGATAATTAATTATATTAGTTAATTAGTTGTAGTAATAAATTGTGATGGTTGGTTTTTAGGGTTTTATTGCATATCAACTTTTGTAGGTTATCTAAATCCAAATCCATTTTTATACAAATTTCTATTTCAAACTATTCAGTTTAGCATAAGTATGCAGTTCAGTTCTATTTAACCCATAGATAGGGCCCTCTCAGGTGCTACCACTCCGGGCCAAAGTGGACCTGGGAGCAATGGCAATGAAGGGTTGCTCTGCACTCCCCAAAGCTCCAGCATCACTGGAACCTCACCATCAGATTATTTAGTGTCATAACCAGCACACTCATTGGAGAGGGAGTGTTTTACCCCTCTGCATAGGTGCAGTTGATGTATTTTACAGCTCCATCTCACTGGGCAATAAATTGTGAGTGGAAAAAATCTTTGAAGTTGGCTTTAATTATATTAGTCAATTTATTTGAAGTAATAAATTGTGAGTAGCTAAAACCTTTGAATTGAAGTGTAAGTTGCATGCAAAGGTCAAATGTTGTACATGTTGCAGGATATGGAGCTGACAGGGTGTTTTTGAAATCTGTGGCAGACAGGATGTTGAAAATAAACCAATTGAATTCAATGACAGCTGATTTAGCTGTCAGGTTTATGGAAAGTTTTTAATGACATATTTTCTCATCATTAGTTGAGGAGATAATTAATATCATATAAGAGTTATTTAGAAGTCAGTTCAGATCAGACAGTTGGGTTGGAAGCAAAAGATCAAAGCTGTATCAGGGAGATTCAGGTCCAAGGAACAATGCAGCCCTGTGAGGATGTGTTGAACTCATTACATAATGGACTCGCCCTCCTCCAAAAAAACATGTCAACGAGAGTGTCAGACCGAGTGTACCAATCAGCGTAACACAACCACGTGTGATACCACTTGCATAGTGGACGGATATTCACTACCACACTGGACTCTCAGCTTTCTACCAACAAACTACTGTTTAACCAGGTTCACTTGTATCTTGTTTCTGTTACTTGAATATATGTTTTTCTATCAAACCTTTTGTGTTCCGTATGTCTTTCTTTGGTCAGCATCACAACATGATGACAGGGTGAAGTAATGAAGTCGGTGTTTTGATCATTCACTTCTATTTTCATATTTGAAACAACTGGGTCCACCTTTTATTTAAGAAATGTAAAACCTATTGATATTCAAAATGGTGTCATGTTGGTGAGGTAATGTTACAACACTACTTGAGGCCCCCTGCTCTACAGATTTTTAGGCCGCTTTCCCACATGATATTTATCAAGAGGTAAAAATACTCTTAATGCTTTCATTTTATAAAAAAATGGATAATTTCTGCATGTGTTATAGTTTAGTTGAGTTTCTTTGTTTAATGGCATATCAACTTTCATGGGTTATTCAAACAAACTCGCAATCCAGTGATTATTTCTCTGTAACGGTATAAAACACATTAGTTAGGACTATAGATATCACTTACTTTTGGTCATCCTATTCCAAATAAGGTAAGGCACATGGCCAGAAAAAAGCTCATACATAATACACACCCTAACTTCTGGGCAGAAAAATCTGGAAAAATTGTATATCTTATACAGAAATAATTATAGCTTGGTTTCTTTGTTTAATAAAATATCAACCTTCATGGATTATTTAAAACCAAAGCCATTGTTTTAAAAGAACATTAGTAGAACTATTTAGCCCATAACTAGAGGGATAAGAGAGTTCATGCCTTTCCTAAGAGTATTGATTTGAAAGTAAACATAACAGCAAATAATTATCAAAATTTTCATAGAAACATGAGGTACAGTGAATTAAGCTTCATACCAAACATGGCTTCCTACAAGAACATCAAATGATATTTTGTAAAGGGTATTTAAGAACTAGTAATAACATGTCTCTATTGAAGTCAGTAGTTTTTCATTTGCTAAGCATTTTTTGGTAATCATTCTTGTAATTTTGTAAAAACATACTAATACAAATCCTGAAAAAAGGCTTATTGTAAAAGAAAAAAAAGAAAAAAAAAACTTGGGCATTTTTTATGATTATTTAAAAAAGCAATAAAAATAATTTTTAACATTATAAAAAAAAAATCAATAAAAGGATAAAAGAAAATATAAGTCAAGATTAACAAAAATAATAATTTAATGTCTAAATGAATAAGAAAAAAAATGCTAAATTTTAGTTATCATCTACACCAAAAGTTTTCAAAATTTTTTTTTAAGCCAGGATTCCTTTCTATTTCAGAGCCTATTTTCTGGATCCCCCATAAGAATAAAAATAGGAATTTGCATAAATATCACAAATTGGATCATACAAATTTTCAAGACACCCTTGCAACATCTACATACCACTGTTTTTGACATCACAGATTATCCAGTAGTCCCTGGACTCCAGGTTGAAAACCACTTACTCTACGTTACCTACTTCCATATCATTTTTTTTTAGATGATTAAATTTCTTCTAATTCAACTGCTCATTATTGATTAATTTAAAACTCTGAAAGAAAAATTAAGCTAATTACTCCAAATCAATTGAAGACATTATTGAAAATACTACTTGTTAACCATTACAAAATAATTAACCAAACTGTGCTAATTGGAAGAGAATTTAAAGCCTGGGACTGATTATTCTGTATTTCAATACTAGATCAAAATTAATATTTATAATAAGATTTTTTCAATAATGAATGAATAAATTTAATATAATCTAAATAGTTTAATTTTGATTTCATTATTTTAGTATTGATAAAACTTGTCATATACACAACTGAATCCAGACAAATTCAAAATAAGAGTGTATTTACTCCCACCGCCATGAGTAGGTTGTGACAAGGTTAATTTTTAAGTAGAGTAATGCTGGTTTGAAGTTAGAGTTATTCTTCTAGACTGGTGTAGCATAGTCCCTGATTCCTGCTATGTCAATTATGGGTAATCCTCAGATGAGGAAGTAGAAACACAAAAGCTCAACTTGCCACAGCTGTTTGAACTTCTGTTGCTTTATTATCTCTGCTCAGTTTCTAAAGGCATAGGAGTAGACGGATATGGACAATTGATACAACATGTATGGTGGCAGCTTCATTAGAGTAGGGACCATCTATATTTTTTGAAGGGTTCACTCACTTTCAGCACATACAGACACTTGTCTCCTTGCACCCTGGCCACCAAAAAAGAGCTCAAATCAAGAAATCCATCTTCTTTTATTGGGATTCAACAGAATAACAAACCCCCACCTATGCCTTGTGTGGGTGGCATCTTCTGGCCAGCTTCCACCACCACTTAGAGGGCAAATTGAACCTGGTGATCTCAGAAAGTCCTGGTTTACTGCTGTTTTCAGTCTGGATGCTTGATCAAGCTTATCTTGTTACACTTCGTCTACTGCATGAGATGTTGAACTTTGTCAACATTTTCTTCTGGCTGGTAGCTTTTTAGAAATAATTCATTTATTTACACCTTGGTGTTATTTGTTTAAATTGTTATACTGATTGCCTAAACCAAGGCTAAAGACCCCAGTATGCCTTATTATTTTACTCTGAGGAAAAGAATGGATTCATGCCTTCTTCAAAGTGAGTAATCATTTAAAAGCAAAAAGTAATGCAGATAATAAAGTTTAATTGTAATGATTTTTTTAATTTGATGACCAAATTTCAACAAAGACATTTTCCTTAATTTTTTTCTTTTGTTTTTTTTTTTCTTTTAAGATAACCAAGCAAAGTTCCAAATTTTGAAGAAAACAAAGGAAAAAATTACATTAAATCAAGCTAATTAGTTCAAGTCAGTGAACGATATTGAAAATATTGCTTGTTAACCATTACAAATAATTAACCAAAGTGTGCTAATTAGGAAGAGAAGTAAAGGCTTGGTACTGTTAAGACTGCCAATTTATAATTAGACCTGGTCAATATTTAATCAGAGATGAGGAAGAAGAACATAAAGCAAGGTTTAAATGAAGAGAAAAAAATGATAGTCAAAACATCAACAAAGCCATTTGTTGTTATAAAATCCAATTAATGTGTTTGTTCATAAAAAGAGTAAAGTCAGACGTATAGTAGGGTAGGGGATTTGAGTAGAAAACTTGTTTCAAACACCAGCAGTTCAAGTGTAATACAAAGGTTAGATAAAAAGATCACCCTAAGATTCTTGGAGCCCTGGGCAAGCTGAACATTGGTACCCTTTCAACAATATGACTTAAGGTCCCAAAACATGCTATATTAACTGATTGTTTATTTTGTTTAAAACCATATCAATCTTTATAGGTTATTTAATACTATATATATATATATATACACACACACACACACACCTTAATCAAACATGTTTAAAAAAGAAAATACTGCATATATATATATATATATATATATATATATATATATATATATATATATACACACACACACAAATTTAATGAAATATGTTTAAAAGAGAAAATGTTGCATCTCTCTCTCTCTCTCTATATATATATATATATATACATACACACACACACACACACACACACACACACGTGATCTGCAAGCAAATAGCTTGTAGGTAAAGAGGCTTCTTTTTAACAGATTGTTAGAACATAAGACAAAGGTTAGTAGACAAATTTTTCTTAACAGGCACATGCTTTGTAGATGCATCTTATATTATCATATATATATATATATATATATATATATATATATATATAAACTCCAACACAGTAGACTGAGGTTTACAACTATACGATTAAAGTCGTGTTTCTTTCATCATGCTTAACCCTTAGCCACTGCCTTCAAGCACTAGTAAAAGCAATTACAGAGGTGCTAAGGTTTGACATAACCAGCCAGTTGATCAGATCGGGCCTCTCAGACTAACCAAGGGCCTACGAGGTGCATTGCAAGTCACATGACCACTTAGTATCAGAGTCACAAACCACTCAGCCATTACAGGTAACCACTCATGGCCAATAGATAGCCCTGTTGGGGAAAGGAGTTTTACCCCTCTACAGAGGTGCAGTCTACATATTCTGTCGCCACAGCCGATAGAGTAGTTTATTAACTGAGTAACTTGTAGAAAGAAAAGACACTAAATACAATACTTTCATTATAAAGAGCATCTCTGTTATATAAATAAAAAATATTTAACTAAAAAGAATAAATTTCCTTATCCAATTATCTGATACTTTTTTGGAGTTTGTGATATCAGATGACTTCAGTAAGAATGGCAAAGGAGATATATTTTTGGTAAAGTACCACAAGTAAAGTAGCTTTCTCTCTTTTTCTGTAGTGGCTTCAGCTCAGGTAAGATCTTTAAAATACCTCTAAAGAAATATATGAATAAAAATATATAAGAATAAATAGATAAATAATAATTTTAAAAAATCTTTACTTTAAAAAAGTTATGTTCTGTTTTTCACTGCAATTAGCTTTTTTTTTTCAAGGATTGTCATACACTTGTCTAAGTTTGTTTTTACAAAATCAAAAAAAAAAAACAATGATTGAAGAAAACCAGGTAGATAAAAGTACGAAAAAATAATGACTTCAACAAAGTCATGCAAATACTAGCCCTGATATCCTTTTAAAAAAAACCAGCAGATGTTTCTTGTCATAAGCCAAGTTTTGGTTGGTTGGGTTTTATGGCATATCAACCTTGGTAGGTTATTTAACGCCAAATCCATTTTTATACAAATAGTTCTATTTCAAACAATTCAGTTTAGCATGAGGACACAGTCCAATTGTCAAAAACATTTCTATTTCAAGATATTCAGTTTAGTCAAACAATTCTAATTCAAACAATTCAGCTTAGCATAAGTATGCGGTTTAGTTCTATTTAACACATAGATAGGACCCTATCAGGTGCTACCATTCCAGGCCAGAGTGGACCTAGGAGCAATGGCAATGAATAAGGGTGCTCTGTATTCCCCAAAGTTCCAGCATCACTGGAACCTCACCATCAGATTGCTTAGTGTTATATCCTGGACACTCATTAGGGGAGTTTTACCCCTCTGCAAAAAGTGCAGTCAGCCCCATGAGTACACAGTTTAATTGTCAAAAATATTTCCATTTCAAATTATTCAAGCAGTTATATAAAACAATTCAGTTAAGTGTAAGTACAGTTTCAATGTCAAAAACAGTTCAATTTCAAATAATTCAGTTTAGCATAAGCACGCTGTTTAAATCTAAGTACAGGTTAATTGTGAAAAACATTTCTATTTCGAGCTATTCAGTTTAGTCAAGCAGTTCTAATTCAGCTAATTCAGTTGAACACAAGTACAGATTATGTTTACACACAGTTAAAAGTCAAAATAATTCTATGTTAAACAATTCAGTTTTGTGTAAATACAGTTTCAATGTCCAAAAAGAGTTCTATTAGAAATAATTCAGTTTAGCATAAGCACGCAGTTTAAATGTAAGTACGGTTTAATTGTTAAAAATATTTCTAATTTAAGCTATTCAGTTTGGTCAAACAATTCAGTTTAGCATAAGTATGCTGTTAGTCCTATTTAACCCATAGATAGAGCCCTATCAGGTGCCACCATGCCAGGCCAGAGTGGACCAGGGAGCAATTGCAATAAAGGGGTACTCTGCATTCCCCAAAGCTCCAGCATCAGTGGAATCTCACAATCAGATTGTTTAATGTCATATCCAGGACACTTGTTGGTGGGGCGTCTTACCCCTCTGCAGAGAAGCAATCAGTGTATTCTACAGCCCCAGCCGACTGGGCAATATACAGTATGGTAAAAACAGTGTTCAACGTTGTTTTTTTGTTTGATAGCTTGTTTTATTTCTCACCATTTCTTTCTACAGGTTACTGATTTAATAAAATAATTTTGGAACCTAAAGGCATCAAAATTTGAAAGTGTTCAACATAAATTTGATCTTCATTTTTTTTTAAAGAATAAACAAAAAAAATCATATAGACAATCATAAGAAGAAATAGGAATGAAAAAAAAACTTGAGTGGATAAAAGATTGTTTTGTTTGTTGATTGTCAGATGTTGGGCAATGGTTGATGATTTAACACATGTAAGGAAAGAATTGAATTCTAGGAGATTAAGTAAAGGAAAAATCACTTATTTTTCTCTTTTGAATAAAAATGTGGCAGAAGAAAATGAGAAGAAAAGAAATAAAAATGAACTAGACCAAAAAAAAGCAAAAGAAAGGAGGATGAATGACAAAATTTGTTTTCCCTTTTTCAAATAAGATTGAGGAATAAGAAAATGGTGAAAACAAAATAAATGGTAAAAATTCAGCAGAAAAAGATAAATGAAGTAAGCAAAAGAATGAGAAAAAGAGCTAAGGATACAAAAATGGAATTTGAGAGTGAAGGATAAAAATCAAAAAGAAGAAGAACAAAGAAAGGAATGAGACAAAAGAGAAATATAAAGTAAGGCTTCAAAATCAGTATTTGAAATGAGGAAACAAAAGACAGATTACATATGTATTTACCCAACCCCTCCACGCTGAACAGGATACGACAAAAGGTCAATTTTTAAGCAGGGTAAAACTGGTTTAAATTAAGAGTTTTCTTTCTCCAAGACTGGTTGCATAAACAAGGCTAAAGAACCCAATTTGCCTTACTATTTACTTATAGCTGGGAGATTGGTTGTTTGGGTTTATGGCATATTAACCTTGACAGCTGGGAGAAGAACAGATGGATTCATGCCTTTTTTTAAAGAGGAAGAGAATGGAAAGTAAAGAGTAAAAGGAAAGAGAAAAGAACTTCATGTTTTATGGCATATCAACCCTTGTGGGTTATTTGATGCCAAATCCCGTTATATATATATATATATATATAAAAGCTTGTATGTAACTATTTTTAAACAAGTTGTTTGAGTTCATTTGTTAGCACACAAATGGTTTCAAGTATAGCTACTTAACATTACTAATTCTATTGATGAAATATTCCCATGAAATATGAACAATTTGCAAACAGCTGTATGGTTTCAAATAAATAATAATCCTTCACAGATGATTGAACAGTTCTATTTGACCCACACATGGAACTGTAAAAATGTCAAAGTGGACCTGGTAGTAATGGTAATGAAAGAGTACTCCCCATTCCCCAAAGCTCAAGAAGTGGAGCCTCACCATCAAATACATTTAGTGTATTATTCAAGACACTTGGTAGTAGTGGTTTTACTTCTCCACTGAGGTGCAGTTGTCATATTCAACAGCTCCAGCTGACAAGGCAGTTTAGGGTATATGTTTAACAGCATATCCACATATTTATAGGTTATTTCATGCTAAAATTTGATTCATTTATAAGTGTTTGATTGTAATCCTAACTATATTTTCAATGTTCCATTACACTTATCTATAATCATTTGTTTGCACAGTTATATTAAACCAAGTATTCTTATCTAATATAAATAATTTGCATCGTTGAATGGTTTCAAGTATACCAATCTAATTCTTATAATTCATACACAACTATATGGTAACTAAAGAATACTTGGATTATCAAAACCCTTCTAATATAACACCAGGTATGTATAACTCTGCAACAATAAAATTCCCCAATAGTTATCCTGCCTTGGCTTTTCACTGGATAACAGTCTTTAAAGGAGATGAGTATCATATGAGCCATACAAGCATCTAGTAATGGAAACCAAGGGATGCAGCATGATGGATGTGAAGAAAAGCAATTGAATGAAAAGGTGGGTCAATAGCACACTTCACCAGCTGTCGGATAGAGGAATTTTATAGATCAATGGTAAGGATCAAATAGTTCAGTCAGGAAACTAGTGCTACTCATCTATAAGGGTGGTAACTACTGATGAAAAAAAAAAAAAGAATGATTATTGTCTTAGTGAGTAGAGTGTTCTCCAATGGTCCAGGAAACCTGGATTAAATTCCATGTTGTGTCATACCAAAGACTATAAAAATGGTACTTGATACCTCCTTGCTTAAAACTCAGCAATATAAGTGGTAAAGTGGAGCAACCTAGGGAAAGGAATAGCACCCTCCCCTCCACCTCTGTGTAGTAGCTATTGGAAAGGGAACCTTCTGGTTGCCCTCGACTATAGTCGCCAACTTTACTTTACTTACAATGACTAATTCAAACCAAATGTCCAAACTGTATCAACTTTCATGAGGGGCACATTATGCTGAGATTGGAGCTCTAGCTCCAGTGTTAAAAAAAATTAAATCCAAAACTCAAACCAAATTTACATAAGTACAAAAGCATTGTCAACATGGTGACATTTAACATTAGAACTTTGAACACAGTAAACCAGATACCTTAGCCTACGGTATCTACAGTCGAGCATAATATAGACATCATATGCATGCAAGAATATAGATACTACTTTAGCAAACTAGAAATAAAATATTATCATACTGGTAAAGAATGAACTCCATCAATGTAGATAGAGGAGGAGTAGAAATGCTCCTCTGTTCTCAAGCATTAAGATCACTTCATAGCACAAAGAGAATACAACCAAGAACGATGTGTGCTACATTTAATGGCAACCCCTGCACAACAATCATCTCTCGCTACAGTCTCGCTAATGCCAATATATGAAATAGATACCGTCTTCTATAACAAGTTATTTTCCTTTGGTTCGACACATTCCCAAACACAATATTCTGATTATTGGCAGAGACATGAATGCTCCAATAGGCAAAAATAAAAATAAGAAATTATGTTTACACAACTTACCAAACAGAAATGGTGAATATCTAGCAGATTTTTCACAGAAAACAGGCTTGTATGACAAAACTCTTAATTCCAAAAGAGGAAGAGAAAGCTATGAACTTAAACCTACTCACATAACCCTAAAGCTCAGCTAGATTATATATTCATAGAAAAGAAATAGATAAATAGCACTTTGAACTGTAAAGTATACTCTTCTATTGAAGAAATATCTTCCATTCACAGAATTTTCTCAGCAAAGATACGCTTGAGTCTATGCAGAAATAAGAAACAAAGCTTCACAATATGATTGGTCCTCAATCACCAATACTGATATCAGCAATTAATATACAGTAGCTGTAAGAAACAAGTTTGGTACTCTTCAAGAGATGTCTGAAAGAAATACTCCCAATGATCAATATGAAAACTTTGTTACTGCCCATATAGTTTGAGCTTTGTTTAACAGCATATCAACCTCTGTGGGTCATTCAATGCCAAGAAAGGTTAGGTTGGTTTTGTCTTCTATGTAGATTTTAGGGCATGGGTTTTTATGGTAGTTTTTGATTCTATTTGGCCAGATATTAGTGAAAAGGTTGATTTGGTCAGATTTCAGTGAAAAGGTGAGTTTTTTTTGGAAAACTTAAGATGTTCTCTAGTTTAGTTTGGTTTGGTTTAGTTGGTTGGTTTTATGGCACAAGAAACCCTGCAGGTCAATTAATGCCAAACTTTGATTATACACCTATTAAACCTGGGATTTACAAATGAATACTTAGTAGATAATATTCCAAATGAGCCAGAACCCACCTGCCTGCACACCAACAAATGGCTCCAAGCATTACAGCTACACAACACCAATAATTCAACACAACATCAGTAATTTGCAAGCACATAATCAAATAGTAATACATATGATTTGTAAAGACTTTGCTAATAATATTTTTCAATAAGCTTGAGCTTATTTTTCTTCACAGCCAAATGATTTCAAGTATCTCTATCTAATACAAATCATTCTATTCACTTTTAATCATCTGTTTGCACACAATCAAACAGTCTTGAACACTACTATGTACCAGCAACAATTCAACATCAGTCATTTGTTTGCACACAAATGAATATACAGGATATGTGAGAGATGAGTTTTTCAGTAATTTTGTTTTTACTTTTTAAGTGGACAGTTTGTAAGTATCATTTAAAAAAGGGATTAAGCTCATTTGTTTGTGCACAGTCTTGTTATTTGTTATAACTTCCAGATCAAGGCTGGCAAGTATGCAGTCTGTGTCACTGTCAATGTTTTTTATATGATAGGATTTTGTAGGGATTTTGTTGATCTTTGAGCATTGGACTGTTTATTCATTTCCATAGGTGACTTGGTTCTTGATGGTGAAGGGACTGCATCGAATTTGGCTGGGGGCAGTTTAAATGTGCATCCTGGTCTTTCCCTGATCACTTCTGTGTTCATATGTACTCTTCCAGCCTGGCCAATGAGGGCTTGTGCTTTCTGTTTATGTTGCTCTGGCTTTTTGATTGTAGGCATTGAGTCCATTTCAATTTCCATTTTAAATTTATTTTTAGTTTCTATAGGGGGATTTGGAGTTGATTTTTTTTCTTTTGCCTTTGATCTTGAAGTTGATCTATGTCTACTTTTTGTAGTTAGTGTTTCATTTCTTTTGGTAGGATTTGTTGTTTCATTTTCTGTTGGGTTGTCTTTGGTATTTATTTATTTTTTTTTTATCAAGTCTCTTTTGGAGTTTTATGAGTCTGTTTTGATGTGGGTGGTTGTTTCATCAGCATCTTCTATGGTTGTTTCAACAGGATCTTCTATGTCCATTGGGCTGAATCTGTTGGATACTGGGATTGGTTCATTTATTACTGTTTTTTATTTAGTTTGGATTTTTTTTCTTTCCTTAGATTTTTCCTGATTTTGGTTGTCTCACATTTGTCTGGAACTGTTGAAATGTGTTCCTTGATTGTCTCTTTTGTAATAATTTTTAGTATTTTTATTAGATTTTTTAAATTCATTAATCAGTTTGTTCAGTTCTTCTTGTTTTCATTTTGTATCTTCCTTTTCCTTGTTCCCTTTTTTTGTTATATATGCATAACTGGGTTGTTCTTGTGTTTGTTTCACTATTTTTCAGGCCCCGGGAAAGGAGATGTTTTTTGCGTATTTTATTTCTGTTATTATTTTTTCTTTTTTCCACATTTCACATTCCTGTGAGTATGCAAGGGTGTTCTCCTATGCAGTTGATGTAGTTAAAGGGATTTTTACATTCTAAGTCTGTGTGATTTCCTTTTCCACATTTTGTACATATTGGTGGTCTAGTGCAGTTATATCTAGGATGTCCATATTTTTGGCATTTTGGGGGTCTTAGAGGGTTTAGTACGTAAGTTTCTATTCTTGTATTTATATAACCTATTCTAATGCTGGTTGGAATAGTGAGTTTATTAAATGTGAGTGTGTATGTGTCTATGATTCTTCTTTCTTTGTATATGGAGATTCTCCTCATGTCTATAACACATTATAGTTACTGCCTATATAGAAGCAGCAGCCAAGTGCATACCAACCAAACCAAGAACCAAATGTAGAGTTCCCTGGGATTCAATAGCAGTTAGGAAAAAATAAGATAACATGAAAAATGTATCCTTAATTATTAAGAAAACAACAAAAGCAAATGCCCTAGCAACATAGCAGGAGGCACTGGCTGGTACATGAACACAAATAAGACAGAGCTCATGTGTTATAAACAAGGAGTCATTTCTACTTTAAATATCAAAACTCTTAAATTAGTAGACTAGTTCACATACCTCAGCAGCAATATCTCATCTACTGAAACCAACACCCCACAAAACAACAGCCATATGGTCACTAAGCTCCCATCTCACATACCATTCAAGTAAGACAAAGAAGACATGCAGGGCACTTCTGATGAAGTAAGGGCAAACCCATAAGCAACATTTTCTTATGGACTCCTATAAACAGACACACCAGTGTTGACGAACCATCAAGGACTTACATACATCCAGGCTGTCCAGACACAGGATGCAGTCTAGAAGACCATTCAAGAGCGATAGATGATCGGGACAAATGGTGAGAGAGAGTGTCAGGGAACTCCATACAATCATCATGACTTGATGATCATCATTTCTAATAAATAATAATCATTTGTTTACACAGTTACATGGCTTCAAATAAAATTATTCAATACTAATAATTTTCAAAGCAGATCTGACACATGTAGATGGGACCATTAACAGATACTAACACTCTGAACTAGAGTGAAAATTATAGCTTCAAGCAAATATTCCCAATACAAATAATTTGTACACAGTTATATGGCTTCAAATTGTAATGAAAAAAGGGGGTCGGAACTCCAACACGCTAACTATGCTGCTCGCACCAACTTTCAGAGTAACACGACTCTGCAACTCGCACCAACTCCTCTTAACTCAATGTCCGCTCTCCGCTCTCAGAATAACACCCCCTGCCTTGCCAATTGGGTCTTTTTATAGCCTCTTCTCCTCATATGCAAATTACCATTACTCGCATATAAGGGGTCCACAAACTCACATTCCTCTTTTTTCTTTTCCCGACGGTCAAACGTAGACGCGATGTGAGTAATCTATTCCATTACTTTTTAGACCACACAAGTATTCCTATCCAATGAAAACAATTTGCCCGCAATTATATTGCATGAAGGCTGATATGTCATTAAAACAAATTAAGTAAATAAAACCAACAAATTATCTCATTTCAAGTAACCAAAGGTAATAAACTTTTCTAAACAATTATTGCTTTATGTAACTATTCTCAATACAAATAATTTGCACAGCTGTAAGTTTTCAAGTATTTCTATCTAATACCTATAATTTTTAAATAGATCTATAAAACCCATTAATAGAACTCTAACAGATATTACTATTCTGGGTTAAAGTAGACCTGGGAGTAATGGCAATGAAGGGGTATTTCACACTCCCCACAAGGCTGGAACCTCACAACCAGATACAGTATAGCATCAATATCTAGGACAGCCCTTTTTCAATCGGCATCTTCAAAGCCCTACCGACAGGGTTTGGAATAAAGAGGATAGAGAGGAGGAGTCAAAGGGAGTGAAAGTTGCAAAGGAGGGGTGGCATAAAAAAGAGGGAGAGAGAGAAAAGGGGGGGAAAAAAGAGAGAAGATGAGAGAGTAGAAAAAAAAATTGTAAGGGAGAAGATTGAGAAAAGTTAACAGAAGGAGATGAAGTGAATTGTTCTAAGACAAATAAGAGAAAAAAAAAAAAAACAAAAAAAAAAACAACTTTGGTCTTGGCAGTCAATCAAAAAAATAAAGAAAAAGTCAATATCATCATCTATCTCCCAAACTAATTTGACTGAGGGGACATGACTCATATAGCAGGTCTTGGGCTGGAATAGCCTGATAGAACCCATCCCTCTCCAGTTCTACAACTGGTTTGAATTCAGAGGATGCAACACAAGGTTAATTTTTAAGCAGAGTTTTCCTTCTCCAAGACCAGTTGCTATACCAAGGTTACAGAGCCCAGTATACCTTACTATTTAACAATAGCTGGAGGAAGAATAGTTAGATTCACCCCTTTCCAAAGAGTATTAGCATTATGAAAACTGGAAACAGCCTCATTTAGGATTTGAACCTCAGGTAGAAGAGTTCATTTCTTATGACAATAACTATTAAATCACAAATGCCTCCATTAAAAAAAAAATACCCATAAAAAAACAAAAAAAACACAATGATCAAATAAACCTGATTCATGAGAGCATCTTTTTTGCATCTGAATCCCAATCATGCTTCCTCTACTTCCTGGCGCTACCAACAAACATTATGTTGGTGCTATTGTCAACTTGAGTGCAGAATGCATCTCAAGACACCTGTCACACCGAGCAAAGAATAATGAACATCATCTTCAACATCTAACATGCATATGGAAGCCTTAAGATTTACACAAAAGAAAATTTTGTAAAAGATAGTCCAACATGAAAGCCTTTTATTTCTAAGGCAATCTGATATTTGTTTTCTATATTGAACTAGACAACACGTTAGGTTTCCAATTTAACAATAGTCCTTGATGCTATTGATGTTTCTATTTAGGAAGGAGTGAAAAATTCTAATTAGCATTTCATAGTTATCTCAGTTACTTCAAGAATTTGCATGATTGAAAAACGATGTTCAACACAAACCATACAAAATTATCATTATGGCATGGACTGGAAATTGCTTTATTCTCTAAATAGTATTTTAAGTGTACTGCTCTCACACAAATCTTGTAATATGCTAATATCTTACATCAAGAAATTAAAATTTTATATCAACTAAAACAATTATTCAACTTTTGGATACTCACTGCATCTATTTCAATGTTGACTCAGAATATATATATATATATATATATATATAACACACACACACACACATTTTATTACGAAACACTAGTACTGAGGTCAGGGTGATCAACATAAATGAAACTCTGCTAATCATTATCATGAATAATTTGGATTAGGATAATCTTTCATCTTACTAATTTTAATTACTTTCTTCTAAGCTGTAACTATGTCAGTACTACTGTATAGTTGCACTACTTAGATTCTAACAAAATGCTTGACGAAAAAGCTGTACGGGAACTATACAATGATGCAGCATGCTGTTTTGAACAAATCCTGGAAGCAGTAACCTACAAAACAAATGTATGCCCACTTATTTCCCATCACAAAAACCATCCAAGAAAGATGAGCAAGACATGCTAGGCACTGCTGGTGTAGTAAGGATGAACTCATAAGTGATAATTAGCATCTCATAGTTATCTCAGTTCCATCAAGAATTTGTATGATTAAAAAATGATGTCCAGCACAAACCACAAAAAATATAATTATGAACTGGACTGGAAATTGTTTTATTCTCTAAATAGAAAACTAGCTCTGTGCAGACACTGGATGCCATCTAGAAGTTTTTCAAAGAGCAATGACCAATGGAGAAAGATCACAAGAGAGAATCAAGGAAACTAAGCATTCAGCATGTCTTGATGATGATGATATATATATATGTATGTTTCATTATTGAACACATGTACAGGGGTGATGAAAATCAAAATATTTTCTGAAGACATATTTGCTTTTGTTAATTGAATAATTTTCAAGATGAAGCAGCCTGTTGGGTTAGGCAGTTGAATATGCTAGCTGTACCTCAGCCGAGAGAATGGACCAACCCCCAACAAATGTCCTAGGTATGACACTAAACTGTATCAGAGTGAAGTTCAAGCCCTGGAATTTTAAGGAATGTTGAGTACTCTTTCATTACCTTTATTCCCAGGTCCACTTCCAACCCAGATTGGTTACACATATTTAGATCCCATCTATGGGTTACAAATAAAACTGTTCAATCATTTACTAATTATTTTAAGTTATTTGAAACCATGCAGCTGTGTCCAAATTATTTATATTAGATACAGATACTTAATAGAATTATTTGTGTTAGATAGAAATATTTGAAACCATTCAACAGTGTGCAAACAAATGAGCTCTAACAACTTGTTTGAAAATAAAGTTACCTACAAACTATTTATTTACAAATATATATATATATATGAAAACAGGAATTGGCATTAAATAACCAACAATTAAAACATAAAACACCAACCAACAAAATGCATGTTAGGTTTACTAGTTAAATTAAAATGACACAAATAAGTGGTGGAATTTGAAGATTTGTTGGAGAAATGAGGCTTCAAAACATCTGACTTAGTGTTATTTATAACAGATTTTGCATTTTGAGATTCTTGTCATTTCTTGGAAAATTCAATGCATGGATTACAATGGTGAAATTCTAAGATTTGTTGGAATATAACCGGACAGATCCATCGCCTTTCCAAACACAGGAGAGACTCCACCTTCAATTGACTGAATGTTTCTCTACAGAAATTTCTTAGGATAATGCAGAATAATTTGCTATCTGCCCATGTTGTGTTTTCAAGATCTAGACAATGAATCAAATGCTAATGGGTGTTGCTGCTTAGCAATCATATGAATGCCACTACAGAATTAAGTAAAAAAATCTGCACCCAGAAACAACACAACACAGTTTTGCAACAATAAAAGTATTTAGGGTGTATAAAAGAAAATGTCATTCAACAGTTTTTACAGTCAATGTTCTTACATAAGTACAAGTTCTGTTGGGACCGTCAGGTACTAGCTTATCTTTTATTTTCTACTTAGGCAGTTTGGTACAAGGCAATCATTATGGTGATTATGTTTGCTTTTCTTCACAGCATTGTATTTGGATGGCTTCCTAACTTTCTCTATTCAAGGCTATCTTCTGGTACAAGGTCAATAAAGCTCAGAGCTGGGGGAGCTGTTACATCTGCCTTTTGGTCTCTGGTCCCGGCCTGACTTCCATTTCATCTCACGGGTCTCACTAACCCTGTTCTGACTACATCTTGCTTCATCTGACCGTGATCTAACTCCCATCCAATCTCATTCCATTTTGCTTTAGGTTTAATTCATACATATTCATAACTCAGTCAGAGTTAGGGCAGGGTGTGACTTCAAAAGGCCATCAGCTCCCAGTAAAATTTTCTACTGAATTCTGTGGCTAAATTTAGCTAGAAAAGTTTGCTTTGAGCAGGGCAGTTAAGTTTGAAATGTCAACACTTCGTTTTTTTAATTTCTCTTTTTCATCAAACAAATCATAAATTCTTTTTCATAAGAATATCCTCAAGATGTTGACATTACATAATTCTCTTTCAACACTGAATAATTCACTGGGTTGACATTCCCTTTGATCAATATATTGGATATTCTTTTTCCAAAACTGAAATTTCACACTAAAATAAACATGATTCTTTCAACACAGCCCATCTAAAAGCCATTACATTAATACACACAGACAATGTATTTTCTCTATTCTTCTAAAATCCACATTAACTCCTTTTTCCTCTGCTGGGTATTAAACCCCTACCAACAGTCTCTGAACTCTAAGTTAGAGGAAAAATGAGGCTTCAAAACATCTTAGTCTTATTTATAACAAATTTTGCATGTTGAGATTCTTATTTCTTGTAAAATTTGATGCAAAGATTAAAATGGCTCTGATCAAGTGGAGATTTCTAAGAACTTTTTGAGAAATGAGGCTTTAAAACCTCTCTAACTTTGTTAGATTATTTGGTATAAGTCATAAAAAACTTCCTGTCTTAAATAAATAAATAGCCATCAATGTTGCATTCTGGGAAAAATTAATCTTCTCATGACAATAATAGAAAAAAAAACTCATGTAAGCAATTTAATGTGACATTCTCTGCAAGGAGAGGACATCCTGCCAATGTTGGATTTACTATTTGGAATTTCACCCTTTCTGGATTTAATAGTAAAGTTGGCGACCTTAATCGAGGGTGACCCAAAGGCTCTCTTTTCCACAGCTACTACACCAAGGTGTAGGGGAGGGCGCTACTCCTTTCCCTGGATTGCTCCACTTTACATTTGATCCTTACCTTATAATGCTGAGTGTTAAGCAAGGTAGCATCAAGTACCATTTTTTTAGTCTTTGGTATGACTCAACCTGAGATTGAACCCAGGTCTCCCGGGCCATTGGCATACACTGTAACCATCATGCTAACGTCTGGATTTAATACTACACTGGATTATATGTAGTCTTTACTGACTTAGGACTTGATGCTAATAATTTCTGATTTAACTGGAATTAAATACTTTGAACAAGTTTGTTTTTTGTATAACTGTTTAATATGTCACATCTTCCAACAAACTTAATGCGATTTATAGCAAATTTTGCATGTTACCATTATTGATACTCTAAGATTGATTCCATTTTATGATACTCATAAAAAATTAAAAAAAAACAAAAAACAATGTAACTTAATACTGTAGCAATGACATTTAATTAACAGAGCTGAAATTTTAATATCGCAAAAAAAAAAAAAAAATCACTTTTTTCTGCATATCACAATTAATTTTACTAACAAAGAATAGTTTTATTTTTGTTGTTGCTTGTCATCATCATCATCATCATGTCGCGCCGCCAGCGCGGATATCCCTGACCCTCTCTCGCCATTTCTCCCTATCATACATCGCCTCCGGCAGGTCTTCAAGGTTACATCCTGTGTCCTCACATAGTTGCTGTATGTAAGTTCGTGCTGGTCGTCCCACTCTTGCACATCCATATGTGGGGGTCCACAGGAGTACATCGCTTATGAGCTCGTCCTTGCTTCTCCAGCAGTGTCCTGCATGTCTGGTTCGTCGAACTTGTATAGTTTTCGTGATGGGGGGCAAGTGTCTGTATAGTTGGAGTCTCGTGGGGTGTTGTCGCCAAGACTTGCTTAATACTGCTGGTGAAATTATTTACAAATTTCTTTAGTCTTGAGTAATAGAATCACTTCATCATTGGCAGTGCATTTTTCTAAAAAATTTCACTGACAACTTTTAGACATTTCATCATAGGTTGAAATTTTGGATCCAATAAAGCCCAGGAGGGAAAAGAAAAAAGAAAAAATTGTGGTTAATCTCATTATAGTCAATTCCCTTCACACTTGACATGAAAATTAATACTGAAAAATTTTTAAATTAATAAATAAATAGAAATACGAGATAAATTATCATGTCAACGTCTGCAGCCGGAAATTGTGACTACCAAAAATTGTCAAGGCCATACAAGTGAAATTAGTTTCAAGGCAGACAAAAAAAAGTAGTTTAAAATGACTCCAGAATATTTCACATGCATGCACACAAAGGGTGGAGGATTAGAGCAGTTTAAAATGACTCTAGAATCTCTGTGTGTAACACACACACAAGGTGCTGGAAAATTCTCAACAAAAATGTTTTTATGAAAATGTAGTCATCTCATTAAATGGCAAGACTAATTCATATATCTTATTAGTAATATCTCATCTATTGAAAACGATGTGAACATAAGAAGAGTGTGTGTGTGACAGCATTTACTTCAAGTGGATTAAGCCAGTTTTTCTCATGAATTCATATATGAAGTTTCTCAGAAATTGGTGTCTGAAGCTATCTGCCAGCCACATTTGTCTAACAGGTTTGATTTTATAGTTTTCCTTCTCCTAGACCAGTAGCTATGCCAAGGTTAAAGAGCTAAGTCTGCCCTTCAATTTATCCATAGTCCAAGGGAAAATAGTTTGTGTACACCTTTCCCAAAGACCTTGGTGCTCTATGAAAAGCAGCCTAGTCCAGGAATCGAACTTGGTTTACAATGTTCATTTCCTAAGATGTAAATCCATCTATTCTCCCTCCAGCTATTGGCAA
This sequence comes from Sepioteuthis lessoniana, assembly GCA_963585895.1. Classification (NCBI taxonomy): domain Eukaryota; kingdom Metazoa; phylum Mollusca; class Cephalopoda; order Myopsida; family Loliginidae; genus Sepioteuthis; species Sepioteuthis lessoniana. Next base: position 50,355,704 of record OY757936.1, on the reverse strand, counting down.
AATATTAGGTTGGTCAGAAAACACTGTCCAATTTTAGTTTCAACTGTTTAAATTCAGCTCTAATATATCATTTTAATTGTAGTTGTTTAAAAAATTTACATTCCTAATAATCTTTGTTAATTTTCTATTACTTCTTTCAGAATTTGATTTTAAAGGTTATATGAAAGTTTTACATGAAAAAAAAAAAAAGAAGTGGTACTTTTCTCATAAATTCAAGCCTGGTCATAATGTGAACAAGCAGTAAGTGAAATAAAAAAAGAAAGTGATATCAATCTACAATATTAAAGGAGGCAGTAGTTGTGTAATGCTATCATCATAAGAAATAGATACAGCAATCCAAGTTCAAATCTTGGACAAGGCTGTTTGCATTTTACAATGAGCTAATCCTATTTACCAACCCCTCCGCTCGGGCAGGATATGACACAAGGTCAATTTTTAAGCAGAGTTTAACAGGTTTGAATTCAGAGTTTTCCTTCTCCTAGACTAGTTGCCTCACCAAGGCTGAAGAACCCAGTCTGTCCTACTATTTACCCATAGCTGGAGGGAGAATAATTGGATTCATACCTTTCCCAAGGGTATTAGTGCTATGTGAAATGCAATCAGTCTCGTCCAGGATTTGAACTTGAGTTGTCGTGTCCATTTCCTATGACGATAACCATTACACCACGGGCACAATGAGTTAATACCTTTGGAAAAGTATGCTATCAACTATTCTCTCTCTAGCTATGGGTAAAAAGTAGTGCAGACTGGGATCTTTGGCATGGCAACCAATCTAGGAGAAGGAAAACTTTGAATTCAAACCTGTTAAACTCTACTTAAAAAATTGAACTTGTTTTGTATACCACTTGTGCAGAGGGGTTAGTAAATACATATATACATATAAATACATGGCATATCAAAACTATTTCATTTTTTTTTTTACAGACCTACACAACAAAAACTTATTTCCTGGAGACAATTAAAGGCAACATATGACTCCACTATATTATCATTATATCTAATAAGGTTTATCAAAAACACTTTTGCATTTTACAGACCTTTAATCCAGTCTATTTTATTTACAGATTTATTTAGAGAATTGAATAAAATAACGATTTATTATCTTAAAATATGTGGCTGGTTGTGTTTTATGAGATATCAACCCTTATCGGTTATTTAATGTCAAATCCTGTTTATAAATATACATTAAATATATATAATTTGTAAATGAATAGTTTGGAGGCAACAGTATTTTCAAACAAGCCAGAGCTCATTTGTTTGCACACAGTTAAATGGTTTTAAGTGTTGCTATCTAACACTAATAGTTTTATTTGCACACTATATTGCAATTTAACATGATTAAATTACCTATTCAACATAAGTATAGTAAATAATTAAACAGTTCTATTTGACCCATAGATGAGATCCTAACAGGTACTACCATTAAGAGTGAGAGTGGACCTGGAAGTAATGGCTATGAAAGGGTACCCCACATTCCCTAGAGCTCCATGACTGGAACCTCACCATCAGATGCAGTTTAGTGTCATATCCAGGACACATTGGGGGGGAGGGGTTTTATCCCGCTGCAGAGATGCAATCAGCATTATTCAACAGAACCAGCTGAATGTGCTGTAAAATAAGCATTTTTTCCTCACACTAATATTGATATTCTGATAAATGTAAGGCATTATTTTATACTGGGCCTCAAAGCCTTTGAAGCTCCTCAAAAAGTGGAAAGAAATTAAACAGTATCTGATAGTACTGCCTAAAAAAGATTTATTGAAAAACAAATGCCCAATTTTTTTTTATCATCATCAAACTAGGGATCTATATGCATTTCAATATATACAAGACATGGTATGTATCCAGTCTTCCGTTAATCAGGTCGGAAATGCATATGCATATGATTATGTAATCATAGAAAAATATGTGTGTGTATGTTTAAAAGCATTTGACAGATAAAGAAAGCCAAGAGGAAATTCCACAAGAAAGAACAAAAGAATTCACTGCTGGCACCACACCATATCCTACCGTGTCTTATACAAGAAGAACAGTTGCAATCTCAAAGGACTGGCAGAACACAATGGAGGAAGTGATTAAATCCTTTTCAGACACATTCTCTTTTCAAATATATTCAAAGCATAGTCATCATAGCAACCTCTCGAAATGCAAAGGTTATTACTTCCATTCAGCATGGATTTCAGTTCTTCTGCATCCGAGAATAGAAGTGTTCTGACAATGTCTGGTTATGGCACGTATCTGTCAGTGGGTGGCTAACAACAAAGGCTGAAGGCATGATGCACAGTACTTGCAATACATCTACTTTAATGTCCTTATTTGATATAGTAAAGTGTAGAACAGCAGTTTCTATTTATTTTTTTGCATTTTTTAAAATGAAGCATTGTCAGACATTGTTATTATTATGATTAGTATTTTTCTTCCTCTTTTTAATTTTCTTCATTTATCTTTTTTAATCAATTATTATTCCTAAAACAATAAGATTTGGGTTTCTTTTTTTTTTGTTTAATGGCATATTAACCTTTGTAGGGTTATTCAATGCAAAAGTCAACCTTGTAACAAAACAGTAGTAGTACTATTTAACATATAGCTGGGAAGGGATAAGGAGGTTCAATACCTTTCTCAAGTATTTGTCTTAAACTGAAGGCAATAGTGTGACTAGAGTTCAAACTCAAATACAACAATGTCCCCGTCCAGCATCTTACCCACAACATCATGGGGTTTTTCCCTGACAACAATAATGAATATCATCCATCAGAAATAAAAAAAAAATAAAGAATAAGTCCACAGTGAGATTCAAACTCCTGTTCCTTTTTTATAATTACTAGCAGCACCCATATAAATTCCACCTTTTATGAAATGATCTTTTTTTTTATAAACAGCCTAATTGAGGGGGAATAATATACATACAAACAAAAGCATTGTTCCTTTTATTTATTACTTGGTTTAATAGTTCTAACAAAAGAAGTTTTTATTTCTTTCTTTGACGCATTTTTATCTCCTTCCCACTCACTCTCTATTCTGTTTCTATCTATCTCTAATTGTTGAGTAATTGTAGCTGATTTAATTTCCTTGTACTGAACAAATACATGAAAAATCAAGTCAGATTAACAGCAGCATATTTTATTGCTTGAGTCAACTTAATAGAATGAATACAATAATGAAATGAGGAGCATCAAGAAGTGTATAAAGAAATGTCCTCAGTATTTCTATGTAAATTCTAAGAGAAATGGAAGTTTTGGAGAAAAGACATATATAATAAGTGTTTCTTGGTTGTTTGGGTTTTATGGCATATCAACCTTTGTAGATTATTCAATACCAAATCCATTTTTATATGAATAATCAGTTCTATTTCAAGCAATTCACTTTAGCATAAGTACACAGTTTAATTGTCAAAAACAATTCTATTTCAAGTTATTGAGTTTAATCAAACAGTTCTAATTCAAAGAATTCACATTAGCATAAGTACACAGTTTAAATATCAAAACAGTTCTATTTCAAGCAATTCAGTTTAGCATAAGTACACAGTTTAATTCTGTTTGACCCATAGATAGGGCCTTATCAGGTGCTACCACTCCAGGCCTGAGTGGACCTGGGAATGATAGCAATGAAGGGGTACTCTGCATTCCCCAAAGCTCCAGCATCACTGGAGCCTCACCATCAAATTGTTTAATGTCATATCCATGACACTCATTGGGAGGGGGGCATCTTACTCCTTTGCAGGGGTGCAGTCAGTGTATTCTACAGCCCCAGCTGACTGGGCAATTAGTTGTTCGGTTTGGCTTCTTCGTTTAATGGCATATCAACCTTCATAGGTTATTTAATGCCTAAGTCATCTTAGTAGAACAGCAGTGGTTCTATTTAAACTATAGCTGGGCTGATAAGGAGGTTAATACCTTTCCCAAGGGTATTAGTCCAAAAGTGAATGTAAAAGAGGAATTGAAGTTCAATGCACATTCTACACTCTTGCAGTCCAGCACTTCAGCCATAATGCCATGGGGACTCTCTCCATTGTTAGCTGTGTGGAAGGAAATATACCTGTGCAGGAGAAAGTAAGTTTAGGACATTGTATGGTGTTTATTCTATGATGTTGTGTTCAATGCAACAAGTTTTGTTAGGGACGAAAATGTCTGTCTCAGAGAACTAAAATCAAGTCTTGTTTCAAGCCATGCTTTAAGTAATATGAGGATAAGACTTCCGTATGCTCCTCTTATATACTACTTTGACAATGACATCAAGTGATCATAAGCAGAATTTCTTCGACAAACAAGGGAGATAATCTTACAGTTACTCCCCTCCTTTTTTCCTTCTTTTCATTCATCTTAAACTAAAAAATACAAAAACTAAAAACTAAAAACAAAAAATATGAACCAAAATTAATGTTTAAATGAATATTCAGTTTTAAATTTAAAGATTCCATTGAATTTGCTTACATACCCCTAACCCAACCAACTAAAGCAATTGACTGGAGTTAGTCCACACATTTGAGTTCTACTCACCAATTTGCCGTTGTTGTTTGTCCCCATCAGTCAGGTTAAAAATGTTGTCTTGTTCCCCTCCATCATTCTGGTATCGAGTCTCAATTTCGAGGAAAAATTTCTCAACAAAAGGACATTTGTACCGAGTCTTTGTGTATGGGTAGGCGTTCCAAGCTTCTTCTTCCACTCGTAGGGCTGATTTGGGCAAAATTGAACGGAACCAGCCTGAAAGAAAAGAAGAAACAACATTAGATCTAAATAAATATCAGCTTATTTTCTTTTCTAAGTTAAAAAGAAAAAAATGATTAATAAAAAGTGCTTGTTACTTTCAGTATATAAAAATGATATGCAAACACAACAGCCAACTCAATGTAAAAATTATGAAATAAGCACACTGAGTGGATGTTCACTAGAATTTTCATGACAAGTCTTCCTGTCTAGGTTTATTTTATGCCTTAGAGGTTAGGGAATTGCATTCATTGTACATTGATATTTACATTTTTTCTGTAGTTGTTTCTTAAGAGTCTTTTCTTTGCACACTGTTATATACCAAATGTTCCTATATAATACAATTAACTACATGGTTCCAAGTAATTATTTCTCTTCAAGGATAGTCATTTGTTTTTTTAAGTTATATATAGTTTCAAGTAACTAATAATAATTCTTATAAAACAATTATAAGTTCAAGTATCGATTGTTAATATAGATAATTTACAGTTATGTGGCACTGAGTATTCCTACTGAATGCAAAACATTTTTAAAGCAATCTATTTAACCCATAGATGAGACCTTAACAGGTACCAACACACCAAAACTCCACAATCAGAACCTCACCATTAGATAAGTTTAGTGTCATACTCAGAACAGCCATCTTTTTTTTTTTTTTTTAGAGGGGAGTATTCTAACCCCTTCCAACAGAATAGGATGTTCACTGAGGCTTTTTATTTTGCAGTAAATAAACTAATGACATAAGATGCAAAACATTTTTTGTTTAATAGTTGAACATTCTGGCTTCATAAAATATTCCTTAAACAAACTAGATTAAATTATTTAAATAATTGATGTCATTTTTTTTCCAAGCTATGCATAAGAAAATACAATCAAATAACCCAATGCTTATGAAAAGAATTATGGAATTCATTAGCAAAACCAATTATAATTAATACTTGGTTGCCCCACTCTCAGCTTTTCTGTCTTAATTGTTTTTATTTTTAAAGAATCAAGGTGAACATCTAAGGGTGCTAATTCCATAATTTTTGCCAGGGATATTATCACAAAACAAAGGTTGTAAAATACTTAAACTAAAAAAACTTCCTGAAACAAAAAAGAAGAAACTATTGGGAAAATTTTTTAACCCCTTTACTGATTGGGTACACATATACCAAATCCATCTCCACAACCAACCATGAAAGCCAAAAACCATACTTTGTATCCTTTGCAAACGTAAGATTAGAAACAATATATTTCAAATTATGAATAATACCATGGTATTATAATTATCCATGAATAACATGCATCCCTAAATTTTGGGCAATGAAAATCTGGAAAGAATAACAAAAAAGCAACAAAAGAAAATATATCTTGTATATAATATGCAATGACATTTTAGAATATATAACTGCTAAATTTAACAGTTGTTCAACTTTTTATAAGGTTTGTAAAGACTAAAAATAAAATCTATACAGAGTACTTACATTTTAAAACAAAACTTTAATGCAGTATTGAGAGGAAACACTTAAACATGTACATACGAAAATGTAACAAGGTCATCGTAAAAAAAGTTCACACTGGGAGAAACAAAATTATTAACAAACATACAATTTAGTGGCTATTTCGCTATAGCAACATAAAACTATTGTTTATTACGGATAAGTTTGTTGGTTGTTTGGGTTTTATGGCATATCAACCTTTGCAGGTTATTTAATACCAAATCCATTTTTATACAAATAATCAGTTCTCTTTCAAACAATTCAGTTTAGCATGAGTACACAGTTTAATTGTCAAAAACATGTCTATTTCAAGCTGTTCACTTTCATCAAACAGTTCTATTTTAAACAATTCAGTTTAGTATAAGTATAGTTTTTGTCCACACACAGTTAAATGTCAAAACAGTTCTATTTCAAACAATTCAGTTTAGCATGAGTGTGCAGTTTACTTCTATTTGACCCATAGATAGAGCCCTATCAGGTGGACCTGGGAGCAATGGCAATGAAGGAGTGCTCTGCATTCTCCAAAGCTCCAGCATCACTGGAACCTCACCATCAGATTGTTTAGTATCATATCCAAGACATTGGTTGGGAGGAGATCTTACCCCTCTGCAAAGATGCAATCAGTGTATTCTACAGTACCTGCCAACTGGGCAAACAGATTAGTTAATTTGGTCTGGTTGTGTTTTATAGCATAGATTATTTAATGCCAAATCCTATCAATAAATATATATATATTATATATATGGTTTGTAAACACATTTTGTTAATGACATTTTTAAATAAGCCTGAGCTCTTTTTTTTTGCATGCAGTTAAATGGTTTCAGGTATTTCTATCTAACACAAATAATTCTATTTATCATTAATCATTTTTTTGCACACAGTTAAATAGATATACATATATGATTTGCAAATGTATTGATAATTTCATTTTTAAATGAGTCAGAATTAATTTGTTTGCACATGAGTATGGCTATTGTTTCTACACGGTTAAATAGATTCAAATATTGCTATCTAACACTAATAATTCTATTCAACATTAATCATTTGTTTGCAATGTGAAGTGATTAGATTTATCAAAAATTATTTGTATTCTATTGGAATACTTGATGCCATATAACTGTAAATTATATCGCTATTTAACACTATTCTATTAACCAGACATTGGCATGATGGTTAGAGTGTGCGTCAATGGCCCAGGAGACCAGGGTTCAATCCCAGGCCGAGTCATACCAAAGACTTAAAAAAATGGTACTTGATGCCTTCTTGCTTAACACTTAGCATTATAAGGTACGGATCAAGGGTAGAGTGAAGCAATCCAGGGAAAGGAGTAGTATCCTCCCCTACACCTTGGTGTGGTAGCTATTGAAAAGGGAGCCTTTGGGTCACCCCCGACTAAGGTCACCAACGTTACTAACTTATTTTATTGAACACTATTCATTCAGTTGTACACAGTGAAATGGTTCCAAGAATTGATATTCACCATTATTCGTTCATTTGCACACAGTTAAACAGTCTCAAGTATTGCTATATATCACTAACAATTCAATAGAACATCAGTCATTTGTTTAAACAGTTCAAAGTGTTCAATTCCTAACAATCCAATTTAATGGAAGTCATTTGTTAGCACACAATTTAAATGCCAAATAGTTCTATTTGACCCATAGATAGGACCCTATCAGGTGCTACCACTCTGGGTCAGAGTGGATCTGGGAGTAGTGGCAATGAAGAGGTACTCCATATTCCCTAAGGGTCTAAGGCAAGAGCCTCACCATTAGATTGTTTAATGTCATATCAAGGACACTCGTTTGTGGGGGGGGCTTACTCCTTCTGAAGAGATGTAGTCTGCGTATTCTACAGCTCCAGCTGACTGGGCTGTTAGTTTGGATCCTAAACACAGCTTACATTCAGTTATATCTTGAATATGGTGATGCACATAGCCGGATAAAAAGTTAATGTTTAGTTCTTGTGCTTAATAAGCACCCCTAACTTTTTGGCTTGAAAATGTGGGAGGAAAAGTGTGTGTTATACACAAATAATTAGTAGTTTCATTGATGACAGATATGGCAGACACATCTTTTAACCAATGCATAAAAGTCAGTATACGTTGAGGTTAGAAGATAAGAGGTTAAACTTAATCACTGTATGAATGATTCATTGATTGTGATGGTATGTCATCCCATCTAGGGCTTTTTTTATGCCAAGAGGTTAGGGAATTACATACATTGTACATTCATATTTACATTTTTTGTGTAGTTTAGTGTGTTTTTTTTTTCTGTTTACTGTTGTTTTTTTTGCATACAGATATCAAGTATTTCTAATGAGTACAAATAATTTGCAAACAGATCTACTTGACCAATAGATGACAAAGTAAACCAGGGAGTAATTACAATGAATACTACTTAAAATAAAATGACAATATTTTTCTATCAAAGAAATTAAAACAATAATATACTTGATACTACCAGTTTAAATAAAGCAAGAGAAATAAGGTGAAACCAATACAAATTAAAAACAACTGAGAATGCTTTATCTAACAAATCCCAATTGATTAAATCTAAAGTTGGCAAAAGTAACAATGAATACAACTATATATTTTCCATTCTGTAGACTATTTTATCCATTAATTCATTCATATACACGGAATTAAAAATACTATATATATATATATATATATATATATATATATATATATGAAGAGAGAGACAAGCAGACAGAGAAAGAGATTAAAAAAAACAGATGTGAAAAAAAATTAAAAATGTTTGATAAATCAAAAAGTGCTCAAATGCTGGAGAACAGAACAGTATAAAAACTAAAAGAAATTAAAATTTCACATCATTATTATCATGGAATCATTATTATTGGAACTCAGAGTAATGATAATAAAGGGGGTACTCCACATTCCTCAGAGCTCCAGAACTGTATGCAGTTTAATGTCATACACAGGGCAGCCCTTTCTTGTGAGGAGGGGAGCCTTACTCCTCTGTAGAAGATGCAGTCTGTGTATTCTAAGCCTTGCTTAAAGGGCTAAACTAAGATTACACAGTTAATCTAGCAGTTGTTGTGTTCCCTCGTTAACTGACAAAAATAAATCCAAGTTGTTTTCATCTGTTTTACTGGTTTATCAATTGTGAAAATTTGTTGGCTGCAACTGCTGCAAAAATATAAACTCTTATGCTTCTTTACCTGTTTTTCTTCCTTAAATCTTGTCTAAAGGAGTTCCTAACCCAAGGGGAGACAACTCAAAACAAAAAGAAACTGCATCAATTATATAAGCCATTGTGAGTACAATCCCCATTTTGTGCTCTACTCTTAAAACCTTGAGCCAAACCAAGCTGAGCTTAGAAAATAAATATCAACGACAATTTTCATGAAAAGAATTTCACCAGTTTAGAATGAGGTCATTTCATCTTTGGATGATATTTGATAGCTTGTACTAAAGATCAAAGACATGAGAAGGTAGTTCTGAAATTCTTTTTGGTGTCTAGATTAATTATTGTCAGCTTGCTTATTCTGCCATTCAACAAACTTATTTTAGCATGTCTTTTTCTTTCATTTTCCTTCTTAACAAAGTCAATTATTTCAGTAAATGATTTAGTCAAAAGTTAGGCAAGCAACAATGAAACATACAAAAAAAGAAAAAGAAAATCTGCAGGAGAAAGAAAAGAGTAATAAAAAAAAAAACTTGATAAGAGAAATCTTGGGTTGCCTAACTCTCAAGTTTTTTTTTCCTACTATTAAGCTTAGCTTATGCATCTGATGGTGAGACTTCAGTCCTGGAGAGTGTGGAATACCTTTTCTTTGCCATTACTCCCAGGTTCAAACAGACTCAGAGTGGTAGTAGTTGTTAGAGTCACATCTATGAATCAAATAGATCTTTTTAAAGATTATTTGTAGTCAATAGGACCAAGTGCAAAAAAGAAAAAAATTGATACAACTACACAAAAAATGTGAATATGATGATCCCTTAATCTAAAGGCTAAAATAACCCTAGACAGTTGACATGTCATTAAAATCAATCATTAAAAATAGAGGTTTCCATTAAATCTGACACACAGCTAAAGTCATATTTCATTCATACATTGACTCATAAAAAATAGAATTGCAATACCATAAATGGGTTCCAAACTAAGAGGTGTATTACATTACTCAAAACCTACATACATACTGTATCCAAGTCAAAATTAGCATTGTCCTTCAAGGTGTTGTAATTTTAAGCAACTATATAGTGGTGGGAGGAGCAGTCACAATTTCATGTATTTACCTAACCCTTCCACTGGATCTATTTTTAAGCAGAGTACAGCTGGTTTGAATTCAGAGTTTTCCTTCTCTAAGAGTGGTTGCATTACCAAGGTTAAAGAAATTAATCTTTTTATCTATTTACACATAGCTTTTCAGCATCCACTCACATATGTGGGTGTATGTTTATATATGTATATATGAAAGATTCACCCAGTTCTATTACTAACAATTCAATTTAGTATGTCATTTGTTTGTAGACAGTTTAAATGTCAAACAGTTCAATTTGACCCATAGATAGGTCCCTATCAGGTGCTACAACTCCGGGCCAGAATGAACGTAGGAGCAATGGCAATGAAGGGGTATTCTACACTCCCCAAAGCTTCAGCATAACTGGAGTCTCACCATCAGATTGTTGTTTCATATCCACATTTGTGTAGTTGTTCCCTAAGTGCATTTTTCCGTAGAGATGTAACAGTGTATTCTACAGTCCCAGTCAGCTAGGCTATGAGCCTGTTTAGTTCAGAAATAAGTGACCACTTCGGCACAGCAAGTACTGTAAGCAACCTGTGTCTTCAGCAAAGTTTGACATTTTGGAAAAGAGTCAAGGTGATTACATTGGTTGGTTGGTTGTGTTTATGGCATATCAACTCCACTGGGTTTTTTAAAGTCAAATTCTTTTCTATACATATATATGATTTTTAAGTGAATAGCTTGTAGGTAACATTATCTTTAAATGAACCAGAGATCATTTGTTTGCAGACAGATAGTTTCAAGTATTGCTAACACTAATAATCCTATTTAATATTCATCATTTATTTGCACACAGTTAAATGATTTCAAGTATTCATATCTAACACTAATACTTCTCTTGGCACTCACTTAAATGGCTTCAAGTATTGCTATTGCTTGCAGACAGTAAATTTTTCCAAGCATTGCTATTCAACACTAATAATTCCATTTAATATAAATACTATTTGATCCATCAATGGGACCCTGACAGGTACTATCACTCCTAGGTCTGAGTGGACCTGGAAGAAATAGCAATGAAAGAGTATTCCACATTCCAAAAACTCTAGGATTGGACCCTCATCATTAAATGGGTAGGTTGGTTGAAGAAAATATTAAAAAAATCTGCTTGATATAATAATTGAAGACATTTGATCATGTAAAAATCAGAACAAGATGAAAAAACCACATTAAAAAACAATAAGATTTTGAACAATCCAGTGTCAGGATCAGCATAAGAAACCTGATGATGAAAAACAGCACCCAGAAAATGAATGCAGGCACAAATATAATAAGATGCAAACCAAACGAAACCTATAAAAGAACAAATGCTGACTGCCAAAAATAAAAAGCTGTCAGTAGTTAAGCATCACCATATTGCAAAAAGGCTTTTTTTTAAAACACTGTGGTAGAAGTAGTAAAATGAAAGAGGGATTAAACTTAAAACTTCTAGGTTATGAGTATATATATAGTTGGAATGGCTAGTGGAGAGAGATAAAAGCCAAGGCAATTCCTCTCTAACAAGGACTTTTTTTCGCTTTAAACACAGACACTTAGCATTTGAGCCTGGGGGGGGGTATAATTATCCTTGAAAACTTGGTCTCTGGACCGCCTCCCTAAGCTAAATAGGAATATTGATGGGACCAAGTATTTTTACACCTGCTATGCATTATTTTCAATTTGTGCATGGTCCCACTATAAAATGACCTTGTACAGCATTCTGGGTTGGTGGGAAGTCAAATACATAACTTTTTTTCTTCGCCTTTGGGTAAACCACCTGGAATGAATGCTTGATGGTTAAAAGTCTGTTGAAAACTTGGTCTCAGGGGGCTGTACCCCCATGCTTTGCAAGGTTGAGTTGATTTCTCAGTATCTGAGGTGTCCCATTAAGGGAATGCAGACAGGGCCAAGTATTTTTTTGCTACTGCCACGCATTAGTCTTGAGTCATGCACAGCTCCTACTATAAAATGGCCTTGTGCAGCATCAGATACATACTGACTTTTTTGGAGGGTGCTGTCTCAGAACTTTTGCCATTCAGCTTTAACCCCCTCCTTCTTTCAGGATTTTGGTCAAAGTGAACAGAATAGACAAAGTCTATTCCTTAATTTAAACTATAAACCCAATAATACTTATAACTATCAATTAATAGATTAAAATTAAAATCAGTCTAGAGCAGTTTCCAAAATGATCAAACCCAATTCTTTAAAATAAAGCCATGTTAATGTATAGAAATGTTACTAAGAAGACCCACTGTAGTGTAGGATTGTGTAAAGGTCGTTTTGCACAATATCATCATCAAAAGTGAGTGCTTTATTATTTTTATGCTACTATACTACAACACTATTGTTGATCAAATTAGCAAGTTTTGTTTAGTTTTTTGGTTAATAGTGATACAAATTGACCCCTAACAGTTAAATAGTATAATTGCTATTCTACAAGGATGGATTTGGCATTAAATAACTTATGAATGTTGATATGGCATTAAAGAAATCACATCAAACTATAACTGTGAGAAATAATAGAGTTCATGCATTTCCCAAAGGTTTTAGTTAGAAAGTGAAGGTAACAACATGACTGGAGGTTGACTCCCTCAGTTTATATATATATATATATATATATATATATATATATATATAATTGTTTGAATGGTATAATCTTTTCTTAGAAAAACTAATGACAAGAAACAAGAATAGGGGCAACTGCGAGCACTGAATAAATAGAGGTTGACATTTGAATGAAAAAAATGAAAGGAGAAAAACTAAATTAAGAAAGAGAGAAAAACTCTTAGAAACATGACACCACTCCCTTCAATCCAACAACCACAGTGCTCCTGGGTGAAAAATATCAAAAAATTAAGAATGTTGTAAACGGTTATTAAAAGATCTGTAAGGTTGGCCCAATATAGATAGAGTTTTTTTTTTTTAATTCACAAGTTATTCAAGTGTAGGAATACAACGAATAATTATCTCGTTTAGATAATTGGTATGCCTATTAGGTGACCCCAAAGATATCACATGACCGTATCAGAAACTCCTCCTTAGATTTTTGAACAGTAGAGGCTTTGTCTTTGATCCTGCCAGGGAATGAGAAAAAAAACTACGTTATATAAATCCCACTTGTCAAGTAAGCCTTTTTCATTTTGAACTTTCACATACTACGTGTTCATGGAATAAGTCTATTTTTTCTTTTAATATTTCTTGTCAATGGAATTATATGCATTTAATTCTACCAAGGGACATGTTTGTCAATTCTTTCTTTTAATACATCTTGGTAATAGAATAATATGTGTTATATTCTACTATGGGACATGTCAATTCATTCTTTCTTTTGATACTACTTGTATGTATATTACCTAAATAAAAGATTGAATGTTCTTATTTGTATAAATGAGTTATGTTGTGTTCACAGCACGAGTAAAACATGGATATACTAATGTTAATATTGATCCTCAGTGAATGGCAACTCAACTAAATATCTTCCCTAATACCAACATTCCAGTTTTTGTTTATTGTAAATTTTTGGCGTTAACTTTTATTAGTGATAAGACAGCCCATGAACCCACTGTTTTATACTGCAGTCCATGATGATATTGATGCTAGTATTTTAAAAAGTGGTAAAGGATTCTAATTAGTTGTCTAAATTTTTTAGATGAAGCTTGATAATTTTTATCATTAAGGATTTTTGGACTGTTGTCTTCATCTTTATTGTTATTTCCACAATGTTTCGGCCAATATGTCCTCCGGCCTTCTTCAGGTGTTTGTCAAACTTGGGAACCTACACAGAACTTTGAACTACATCCTTTATTGAATCCTGCTGGACACATAGCATAACGGTTATAGATGTTGGTTCCTGCTGGACACATAGCATAATGGTTATAGGAGTTGGTTCCCTAAGTTTCTAAGACAATCATCTGCTGGTTGCAGGTTCAATCCTGACTACAGGTGAATAACAATACAGGAATACTTAACACTTGTACCCGGTTATGGCTAACGGAATTAGAACAGGTGACCCCCGTGGATTCAATAAAGGACATAGTTCGAAGTTCCGTGTAGGTTCCTGAGTTCGACAAACACCTGAAGAAGGCTGGAGGACATATTGGATGAAACGTTGTGGAAATAACAATAAAGATGAAGACAATAGTCTGAAAATCCTTAATGACAAAAGATTCTAATTAGCATTTCATAGTTATCTCATTCAAATCAAGAATTTGAATGATTAAAAAATGACCTTCTGTACAAACACAGGTCTAAAAAAAAATTATCATTCATTTACAAATTGCACTGAAAATAGTTTTCTTCTCAAACTCAGAGCATTTTAAGAGTATTGCTCAAATAAAAATCTTGCTATGACGTGACATTTTTGGTGGGTTACAATTATACAAACATCAATATTTTAGAATTATTGTTTCATCATCAAGGCATATCAACAGCATAGATTTCTTAGATTCTTTATCACCATCCATCCCTATCAGGAATTGTTCTCGCTAAGTCCTCTTAACGGCATCCAGTATCCACAGAGTTGGTTAATGTAAGTTTTGCTGGTCAGCCAGTATAGGTATGTCCCTGAGTAGGAGTCCATATGAGAATAACATCTATGAGTTTGTCCTTACTTCTCAAACAGTGCTAAACTTGTCTTGCTCACCTTTCTTAGCTGGTTTGCAAGATGGGAGGTAAGTGGCTATACAAATGCTTTTTTTATTTTAGGGTGCTGCTTCTAGGAGTTACTCAAAACAATATGTAGAATCCTTATGTAATCCTCATCTAGCTTTTTCTCCAGACATTTCATTAAGATCCAAGAGGTCCAATTATAAAATAGTACTGACATGGCTACAACTTGGATGAATTCCCATTTTATTTTATTTTTATCAAAAAGACCAGTAATACCGGTGCTCAGCTGTGAAATTGACAACAAAAGGTCAGTCACAAGAACTCTCATTGTAGGTGTGAGAGACGGTCAAACACGAGACTTGGAGACTTTTGAAAAGAGGCAATTAGTTATCAGAACAGCGACAAGTCACAACCTAGCTTTTTCTCCAAGCACAGACCAATTTCTATTGAAAATAGTTTGCATTTGATTTTAATCATTAGAGAAAAGGTTGCTTCTTTTTTTTTTTTTTTTTTGCAAAAGTTATAAACACAAAATTCTAGAGACAAAGACCTTTTTGCAATATGCTAACATTTAGATATTACCCAGAACTTCCATTGTCAACAAAATATTTGGATAAGTAAAACAATAGAAAAAAAAAAAGATATAGGAAGAAAGTTAAAACCAAAAATTAAAGAAAAAGACCAAAAATTTTATATAAAAAAATAAGTAGAATAAAATAGTATTTTAACCAATCAAGACATTTCTTACCTCACTGCACCAACAGCAAGAATATGATATCATTTAAAAAGAGTATTTTAACCAATCAAGACATTTCTTACCTCACTGAACAAATGAGCAAGAATATAATATCATTTAAAAAGAGAACATAACATTGCAGTGCAAAGGTGTTTTAAGCAAATGTGGATAGAAAAATAATAACCATGCTTAAAGAGAGATAAATTTATAAAATTTGGAATAAATAAAAATAACTAGAGCCATATTTAATAAGTTTAATTCCTGCATGACCAACAATGTTTTATGGTTTTATATTTATAGCAATTACTCTGTGTAGAATACAATCACTTACTATGACTATAGACATGAAGACTATATAGACTATCACTCATAAATATACACCCATTAACAATTTATTTATAAGGATTTAATTTTCTTCAAAATCAAAGATACTAGTATTTCATTATTTTCAGTTGAATCTTATGAAATCAAAACAGATATTATTAGGTATCATTTATTACCAAACTCTACAGCACTGAAACTGTTATAGAAAGATATGAAGGAGATTCATTTAGTATAGCAATTTTCATTATGAGTGATGGAACCAGCTATCCAAGTTTAAATCTTGGGTGAAGCTGTTTATGTTTCACTTCATGCTAATGCCTTTGAAAAAAAGTATGAATCCATTTGTTCCCCCCCCCCTTCTTGGTTATGAGTAAATAGTAGAATAGACTGTTTTCTTCTGCTTTGGTTGGGCAGACTGGATTCTTTAACTTTGGTTGAATAATCCAGTTAGAAGGGAAAAAAAAAAATCTATTCATACCAGCTTTACTCCACTTAAAAATTGACCTTGCGACATATCCTGCAAGCCATGGAGGGGTTGGGTAAATACATGCAAAAGTATATAAATTTGTAAAAATCCAAAGTAACTGCAACCCTTATATATATATATATATATATATACATATATATTTCTGAATTATTATGTTGACAAGAAAGTTCTTGCGGAATTTTTAATTTTGATTTTAAATGATGTATTTTCAAATAAGTTTTTGTTATAATACCTTTACTTTATATCACATTTTAAATAGCGTTTTTTGCTCTATCTAATTGTTTAAATTACAATCATTTTAAAACAATTATGTCTTCTTTTCAGAACATTGAATACAAGATGAAAAAAAAGCAAATTCGCACAATTTTCTTATTTCAATTCAAGCTAGACCGAAAAGCTTCTGAAACAGCTCGCGATATCAACGAAGCATTTGGCCCAGGAACCACTACTGAACACATAGCACAATGGTGGTTTAAGAAATTTTGTGGTAGTGACGAGAGTCTTGAAGATGATGAGCATAGTGGCTGGCCATCAGATGTTGACAACGATCAATTAAGAGCTTTAGTCGAAGCCAATCCATGCACAACTGTTCGAGAACTTGCTTCTGAATGAGACAAAACATATATGACAATTTCCAACCACTTCAGAGAGATTGGAAAGACAAAAAAATTTGATAAATGGATGCCTCATGAATTGACGACAACCAAAAGAAACACCATTATAAAGTGTCATCTTCCATTCTTTTACGCAACAAGAACGACCCATTTCTCGATCGGGTTGTGACTTGCGATAAAAAGTGGGTTCTTTATGACAACCGGTGATGCTCAGCTCAGTGGTTAGATGCTGACGAAGCTCCACGACACTTTCCGAAGCCAGAGTTACACCAAAAGAAGGTCATGCTCACTGTTTGGTGGTCTGTGACCGGTCTCATCCATTACAGTTTTTTGAATCCAGGAGAAACCATTATGGCGGAGAAGTACTGTCAACAAATGGATGAAATGCATCAGAAACTTTGACAACAACATCCAGCATTAGTTAAGAGAAAAGGCCTAATTCTCCTCCATGACAATGCCCAACCGCACGTTGCTAAACCAACCCTGCAGAAGTTGAACAAATTGGGCAATGAAACTCTACCTCATTCGCCATACTCTCCAGACCTCTCACCTACCGACTACCACTTTTTCAAGCATCTTGACAACTTTCTGCGTGAGAAATGCTCCCAAAACCTAAGCAATATCAAAAACACCTTCAGCGACTTCATCACCACCAGAAAGCAAGATTTTCATGTTACTTGCATAAATACACTTGTTTTGTGTTGGCAAAAGTGTGTTGATTCTCATGGTGCTTATTTCGATCAATAAATTTTTGTTTTGAGCCAAGATATGTTCATCTGCATTTAAAAGTTAAAAAACGCAAGAACTTTCTTGTCAACCTAATATTTTTATTTCGGCTGAAAATTGTTTGGTTGTTTGGTTTTACAGCATGTCAACCTTTGTTGGGTTATTTTATATCAAAGTTTAACTATTATAGTTTTCAATTTTACATGATACAAAAACATATCTTCACAAACATTCTAAACACTTCCTTATCTCAAACATATCTAACTCATAAACAGGTACTATTACTCCAGGTTAGAGTGAACCTGGGAGTGATGGCAATGAATGGGTGACTTCACCCTTCCTAGAGCTCCAGAACAGAAGTCTCACATCCTGAATCATACCCAGGACACTTTTTTTGTTTGGCAGTGAGGGGATCTTATTCCTCTGCAGGGGATAGTCAGCATATTCTAGGGACAGGAAAAATAAAATTTGGGTCTTCTCTTATTTGAAAATCAACTTATTCACCAAAATACCCCTCCCATCAGTCAATTGTTGAGC
This sequence comes from Sepioteuthis lessoniana, assembly GCA_963585895.1. NCBI lineage: Eukaryota > Metazoa > Mollusca > Cephalopoda > Myopsida > Loliginidae > Sepioteuthis > Sepioteuthis lessoniana. The sequence continues at coordinate 50,337,243 of OY757936.1, read as the reverse complement.
TGATGTCTTCATTATTGAATCATTTAAGGGAGCCACCATAAAGCAACATCTTTACGTTCAAAGGTTCATATCTCAATATACAGCGTGAAAACAAACCATTTAGACTGAAGTTATATTTATGAGAAGAGAAATACTTGATTGAAAAGTGGCAAATTATCATCATCATTGACATAACAGTCATTTGCAGTTGTCTATAAAGGAGGAAATTGTTTTCTTGAACAAAGAACTTTTACTGTCATCACACAATGGATATCAAATAATAACAATATGGTTATTATCTCTAATTTTCAGAAGAATCATCTATCATTGTAAAAGACTTGTTCAAGGCAACTGAATCAATTCTTTTTTGCTATCATTACAAAACATTTCAGCTGTTCTATTCTTTAATCTTTTTTTTTTTCTCTCAGCCGTACAATCCAGAAAGAGAATAGTCTCTCTTTTCAGAAAATGATAGTAAAACAGCAATGAATAAATTCAATGCATCATATGGTTGAATGCTAATGATATTAATAAAGGATCATTATAATATCTATACCGGGCATTGGCATAATGGTTAGAGTGTTCGCTAATGGCCTGGGAGACATGGGTTCAATCCCAGGTCGAATCATACCAAAGACTCAAAAAATTGGTACTTGATTAACATTCAGCATTATAAGATATGGATCAAAGGTAAAGTGGGTCAGTCCTGGGAAAGGAGCAGTGCTCTCTCCTACATGTTGGTATAGTAGCTATCAAAAAGGCAGCCTTCGGATCACCCTCGACTACGGTCACCAACAACTTACTTATAATATCTATGATTTAATTTTTTTACTTTCTTCCTAAAAACACCAATGTGATATGACTAATAAAACCCTAGAAAATAGAGCCATTGAAAATTTAGACACAATAACTTGAGCTGATCAAAAAACAAAATATACAGGCAGAATGTCTGTCCAGAATGTCACCTATCATTTTGGATATTTTGAGAATTAATTTTCTAATTGAGTAGAAGGGTGTGCTCTCATGCTTTTATCTGCCAGGTTCTCTTCAGTAATCAGTTTTTTGATTTAGAAAAACAAATTTATACAAGCATATAAGAAGTCTTAAAAAAAGACTGACTGCATTTAAAAAAAAAACAAACTCAGCATCTTTGAGGGCACTCCCTCCTAGACATATGGATTGCAGCTATAAAATTGGGGCTGGCAAGAATGAGCAAAATAAAGTACAAATTGCCAAGTGGGGACTCATTAATTTGAACATGTATTTACCCAACCCCTCCAACACAGTCAGAATGTGAGAAAAGGTCAATTTTTAAGCAGCATACAACAGCGTTGAATTCAGAGTTTTCCTTCTCATAGACTAATTGCTTAACCAAACCTAAAGAACCTAGTTTGCCCTACTATTTAGTCATAGCTGAGGAGAGAAAGGATGGATTCATATCTCTCCCAAGGGAATTGGTATGAAGTGAAATGCAATCAGCTTCTTCCAGCATTTAACTTCAGGTCACCAATTTCATTTGCTATGTTAATAAACATTACACCATCCATACCTCCTTACAGCAATAACTCCAGTAGGGTCATTCAGTCCATCATGCTATTGGATACGCCATTCACAAGAATTAAATTTGTCTCTAAGATCAAAGTGTTTCATCAAATTAAAAAATAGAACTACTGTCCTTAAAAAAAAGAAAGAAAGAAAAAGGGCCCAAGTATTTCCAAAAATAACTTCTCTATTTAGTCATCAAAATCTTGTGGGTCTAAATACCAACTATTCCCCTACAAGCCAGTGGAAGTTCAATATTCTAGGAGAACAGACTTAATGTATTTTCTAGCTACTCCAATCACTTAACCAAATACCAGTTCTGAATTCTACAATGATAAAGTTTTATCCTCAAAGGAATTCAGAATGAACACACAAGTAAGCAATTTTTGACAAGTACTACCACTACTACAATGATGGGAATAATAATAACTAAGCCTAGTTTTAATTAACAAGAAATGAAGTTGTCTAATAGTGAACTTTGTAGTTCCATCAAATCACAGAGTATAATTAAAGGAAGGCAAAAACTAAATAAATACCTGAACCATGCTAGAGAGCTAAAATATTGTGGAACATGAAGATGGCAGTGATACCAATCATAATAAGAGCTCTAAGAATAATTTCAAAGAACCTAGAAAAGAGACAGGACAACCTGATGATCCAAGGAAGAAATGAGACAGTACACTGCTGAGATTGGCTAGAATACTTCTAAGAATGTAGCAAGAAGGGGGATGACTTAAGTTGTGTGTGGGGGGGGAATAGGTGCACACATTGCATGCAAAGCATCCAGGAGTGGAAATCAGGGCTGCTCCTGGAGTCACAAATTACAAGAAACTGGTCTTGTGTTTGATTTGAAGTAAATCTCACAAGACCAACTTGTGACATATGCAGATTTTGATTCCACCTGCTAGTCCATAAAAAGCGGATTACTAAAGGAAGCACAGCTGAGTTGTTTTACTTCAGCACATGAATATGAACTTATTGAGTTAAGAGGAAAAAGAATGTTATAAAGTCTTTGCAGGTTTGTACGACCCAAGAAATCACAACCAAGGTAGGGGATTACTCTGATTTGGAAAGCAACCTGTTTTTGTTTTTTCGTTTACCCCACAAAGATTCCTGGAAAGTCAAAGAGACTTTCAATCAAAGAAGATTATTTATGATCATCAAATCATTCATGGTAGTAAGCACAAAAACAGATAAACATTATGATTACTGACATAGGCAAGTAAGATGAGAAAATAAGTTGTTTATTTACTCCACTTGATATTTATTTTACCTACCTTAATGATTGACTGATTTTAATGGCATATCAACCAGTCTAGGGTTATTTTATTAGTTAGGAAATTGCATTTATCATGCATCCATATTCACATTTTTTGTGTTGCTATTTATTAAAAGGTATCTGTTCGGGGTGGGTAGTACTCATGGTCCTATTGAATATGAATAATTTTTAAAGAGATCTATTTGACTCATAGATGGGACCCAACCAGGCAGTACCACTCCAGGTCAGAATGGACCTGGGAGTAATGACAATGAAGGGCTAATCCATACTCTAAAAATATCCAGAACTAGAGCCTCACAATCAGATGCGATTTAGAGTCATACACAGGACACCATTTTCTTGGAGTGGAGGAGTGTTTTACTCCTCTGCAGGATATACAGTCAACATATTCCAAGCAGTCCACAGAGTAGGGAAAATTGGATCCATGCCATTGCAAAAATTATCACTACCAAAAAGAATAAGCAAACACTACTGTGGTAGTCTAAAGGACAACACAGGAATTGATCAAAAAGCAGCATAATTCTTCCAGAGAAATGGAGACTGTTTGATTTTGTTTTATGGCAAAACAACCATTGTAGGTTATTTAATGCCAACTCCTCTTTATATATGTACATCAAATATATATGATATGTAAACACATTTTCTTGATAACATTTCTAAATGAATCTGAGCATATTTTTTTGTACACAGTTAAGGGGTTTCAAGTATTGCTAATACGAACAATTCTATTCACTATTAATTTGGTCCAGTCGACTGGGGCTGTAGAATACACCAACTGCAGAAGACTAAGACTCCCCCAACGAGTGTCCTGGTAATGACACTAAACAATCTGATGGTGAGGTTCCAGTAATGCTGGAGGTTTGGGGAATGTGGACTATCTCTTCATTGCCATTGCTCCCAGGTCTACTCTGACCTGGAGTGGCAACACCAGATAGGTTCCTAGAATTGCTCAAATAGAACTAAACTGTGTACTTATGCTAAACTGAATTGCTTGAAATGGAACTTTTTTTGTAAGCTAAATTGAATTATTTGAAATAGAACTGTTTTTGACTTAGAAACTGTACTTATGCCGAACTGAATTGTTTGAAATAGAACTGGTTTGACATTTAACTCTGTGTGAACAAAAACTATACTAATACTAAACTGAATGGTTTGAATTAGAAATATTCGACTCAACTGAATAGATCGAAATAGAAATTTAACAATTAAACTGTCTATTTTTACAAACTGAATTGTTTGAAATAGAACTGTTTATTTGTATGAAAATGGATTCGTTATTAAATAATCCATAAAACACAAGCAAACAAATTACCATTAATTATTTCTTTGCATGCAGTTCAATGGTTTCAATTATTGCTATATAATAGTAACAATTTAACATCAGTCATTTATTTGCACATTTGAATAGATATACATGAAATGTAAAAGATGAGTTTGTTGGTAATTTCATTTTTAAATGAGCTACAACTGATTTGTTAGCTCACTAGTATTGCCATTGTTTCTACACATTTAAATGATTCCAATTATTATTATCTAACACTTACAATTCTATTCAATATTAATTATTTCTTTGCAGACAATGAAGTGGTTTCAAGTATTGCTATTTGACACTAATAATTCTTTTCAACATTACTCAATTGTTTGAACACAGTTAAATGGCTCCAAGTATTGTCATGTATCACTAACAATTCAATTAAACATCAGGCATTTGTTTGCTCACAAACAACTTAGCTAGCCAGCCATCCAACCAAACAGTCAACCAATTCAGTTTAGCATAAGTACATAGTTTAAATATCCAACAGTTCTCTTTGACCCATAGATAGGACCCTATCAGATGCTACCATTCTGGGCTAGAGTGAACCTAGGAGTAATGGTAATGAAGAAGTACTTTGCATTCCCTAAAGTTCCAGCATTATTGGAACCTCACCATCAGATTGTTAAGTGTCATATCAGGATACTCATCTGGTGGCAGGTCCTTGCCCCTCTGCAGAGATGCAGTTTGTGTATTCTACAGTACAGCCAACTGGGCTGGAGACTAAGTCTGGATTCCAGTCACAAGATTTTGACTCAAATTTACAAATGTACAGATATTTACTAAGTTTAACCTTATCTTGCACAAGATCAGAAACACAAAGCTGATATAGCAGATGAGACTGAATTATGGCCCTGAATCTCCCCAGGGAGATTTTTCCATCTTCTGGAAACACACCTGCCCAATTTAGATTCCTGGATTAACTATGTCAGTACTTCCCAGGAATATTTCATTATTTCCTGGGCTTCTTTACTCATGGAACACATGTTCCAATTTCTTCACTAGTCATGTTCAGAGAAAATGACTATTTTCTCTCCAACAGAAGTCACTTGGTACATGGAATAACAGAGGTAACTTAGACATCAAGTACTTGAGAGAAAGGAAAATGTTCTGATGTTTTTTTAAATTTCTCTTTTTATTTCCTTTATGCTTGAAACTTATCCAACACAAATGAAAAAGAAAGAAAGAAGGAATGAAGGAAAAACTGAGAGAGGAAAATGGGAGAAAAAAAATGAAATGGAAAAATAAAAATTAAAGGAAGGAAGGAAAAAGAAACAGAAAGAAAACATGTTTCTGGTTTCTTTGTTTAATGGCATATCAATCTTTGAGTGTTATTTAATGCCAAAGCCATCCTTGTAGAAGGACGGCAGTGGTACTATTTAACCCATAGTAGGGGTAAAAAGGGAGTTCATATTGTTCCTAATGGTATTAATCCAAAAGTGAACATAACATGATTGGAGTTTGAACTCACCCACTTTAAGGCTGAAGTTCGGCACTTGAGCCATGGAGACACTCCAGAAAAAACAGGAAAATTGAATGAAAAAACTGAACAGGTGACGTATGTATTTACCAATCCTTCCACACGGGCAGGATATGACACAAAGTCAAATTTTTAACCGGTTTGAATTTAGAGTTTTCCTTCTCCTAGACTAGTTGCTTAACCTAGGCTAAAGAACCCAGTCAGACCAATTATTTGCCCATAGCTAGAGAGAGAATAATTGGATTCATACCTTTCCCAAGGGTATTAGTGCTATGTAAAATGCAATCAACCTAGTCTAAGATTTGAACAAGAATCTCCATATCTATTTCTTATGATAAGGATTACACCAGGAATACCTTCTTGAACAGGTGGTGTAAATCAAATGAAAAATTTTAAGATATGATGTCTTAGTATGGTTTCTTTGTTTAATGACATTAACCTTCATGGGTTATTTAATGCCAAGCCATCCTTAGAGAAGAACAGTAGTTGTAGTATTTAACCCATATCTGGGTATTATGTCTTTGTAAAGAAATAAAGATAGTGACATTTTTATGGAAGCTCAATCCACCATAAATAGAATGCAAAAACTGTTCTTATATTTTTAAATTCCTCTCTTCATTTCCTGCTTTTGGTCTGAAACTTACACAACATAAATGAAAATTGTGTGACTAACACATCACAATTACAGAAACATGATAACAATTAGAGTTAGTTGCTTACACAGTGGCACTCAATCTAAGCACTAATTTGATTTGTCATTGCATGACTATAGTGATCAAGTCAGAAGCAAAATTGATAGGTATGAAAGAGAAAAAGAGGAAGTAAAAAGAAAAACAAAGTAGGGGGGAAAATGAAATTAAAAAATGAAGAAAGAAAGGGGAAAAGAAAGGAAAAAATAAAAAAATGGAAAGAGATGAAATTTAAAAAGAAAGAAAAGGAAGGGAAAAACAGAAAGAAATGGGAAAAATTAAGAGAAAAAAAAGGAAGGAAAGTGAAATTAAAAAGACAAAGAAAGAAAGAACAAAAGAAAGAAAGGAAGAAAAAGTAAAAAGAAATGAAAAAAAGGGAAAGGAAAAAACAGAAAGAAGAAAGGAATGGGGAAATAGATTAAGAGGAAATAAAAGGAAGGAAGAAGAAATGAAAAAGTAAGAAAAAGGAAAAAATGAAATTAAAAAGAGAGAGAGAGGGAAAGAAACAGAAAAGAAGAACAAGAAGAGAAGAAAGAAAGGGAAAGAACAAAGGGAAGAAGGGGGAAAAAAGTAAAAAGAAATGAAAAAGGAAGGTGAAAGAAACAAAGAACAAGGAAGGAGAAAAGGAAAAGAACAAAGGAAATGAAAAAGAAAAAGAAACAAAGGGTAAAGACCCTTAGTTTAAAAGCTTTCATTTACAATAATAAAATCTAAAAACAACATAGAATAAGTTGAAAATAAAACCCAAACTTTTTTTTAGACTTTCATGTGAGTTTACAGATTAATCTTGACAGCAGTAAGTCAGAATAATAATGAAGTTCTTATAAAACATTTACAATGAAAAGAATCTGACCAATCCTTCATGATCAATCAGTCAATTCTGCTTTAAACACATACATATATTTTTTCTAATATAGTAGCTCTGATAATGGTAGTTTTTGTGAACAATTGTCAGAAAATACCAAAGCAATATGACAGAAATCAATTTTCTACATTTGATTTTTGTTTTAAGATGATGCAAAGCTAACAACAGTACCATTTTTGAGACAATGTTAAGCAAATCTTAGAAGTGTCTTTATTCTTACAGGATTTCATATTGTAAATATTAGTCATCTAAATTTTTGAGCCATGTGTCCAGCAGGACACATGGTGTAACGGTTATAGGCGTTGGTTTCCTAAGCTTCTAAAGAGACAATCATCTGGAGGTTGCAGGTTCAATCTTGACTGCAGGCGAGTAACAATACAGGAATACTTAACACTTGTACCCGGTTATGGCTAATGGAATCAGAACAGGTGATCCCTGTGGATTCAATAAAGGATGTAGTTCGAAGTTCCATGAATGTTCCCAAGTTCAACAAACACCTAAAGAAGGCCGGAGGAAATATCAGCCGAAATATTTTGGAAACAACAATAAAGATGAAAACAATAGTCCAAAAACCCTTCATGATAAAAAAAAAAAAATATTGTAAATAGTAGTGAACAAGTTGTCATGAAGACTGAAATAAATCTCACTAAAACCTTTTCAATAAAGTGAGAAGCAAACAGAAAAGGCCATATTTTGTTAGATTAGTTGTTTTCCAAATTTTTTTCATGTAATTGGATTCACGGAGAATCAAAAGCAGAACTTCCACTGGGCCAGACATGTTTTAAGGTTCTCAAACAACAGGTGGACCCAATCAGTTGTCAAATGATATTCAAGAGACTGGATACAACCACTTGGATGACCTCTAGAACAATGGAGAAAAAGTTGTTGAACGATTTGGGCCAATATGGAAAAGAAGGATAAGACCAAGAACAGAATGGAAGTGCATGGTGCCTAACAATGTGTAAAATATCAGACAACCTGGCCAATAAATTAAAAAAAAAATGAAAGAGGAAAGCCTTCTCAAAATTCGCTGTACATCATTAGTCATGACTACAGAAATCCTCCATGAATATTTACATTTGAAATGAAATAATATTCCTTTAATCTCTTGAGAGCAGCTGATGAGATATCTCACAAGAAAGTTCCTTGTTTTAGAGCTGATGATGTGATATAGAAAGTATATAGATCTATTGCCTGCTTTGTTAGTTTTCTGAAAGTTGATAGAAAAAAAAAAGAGTCACATTGTACAGACAGCAATAGAGAATCCAGAAGAACATTCAGAAATTTGTTCACTTGATGCTAAATTCTTTGAAAAAATATCTGAGAAAAAAAACAGCCAAATTTTAACAGTTGACTGAGACTCAACTCAGCCAGCTCATCAGTCAACCAACCACCAAATCAAGTTAACTAAACAACTCAACTAGCCAGCTAGCTCACTAGCCAGCCAGCCAGCCAAATTGTGACAAAAGCCACAGTAGTGAAAACATTTGTATAAAAAATGTCATTTAATCTAGTATTCAAACTGTCAAAAGCAAAGTCATTTTGGATTATGAAGAAGCTTATCCAGAAACAATGCTTTACTATTAATGCTAACACATTAAAGAAATCCAAAGCAAATAAATTCAAAAAGCCATGATTGTTGCAGAATAGATAGTATTAATTTGTTTTAATCTATGAATGGGACATTCTTAATCTAAAAAAAATTTCTGGTGTCTGCATCATTTAGATCTCTGCAAAATGAGAGTTATTTTTAACTTTTAGTTTAAGATTATATTTACTGTTTGGAAATTTTCAATTTGCAAATGTAGACATACTTTTCAAAATGTTTCTCTAATTAAAACCAGAGATACAGTAAAATGAAAACAATGTTAGTTGCTCAGCTCGGCACACATATCCATTTGTCTGACCAATTCTCTTTGGTGCCACCATTTTTTTTTTTTTAATATGAAAAAAGAAAAAAATACACATCCCATAACTTGATAACTTAATTTGGTCACAGTGGCACTACGTGTTTCACAAGAATAACAGGAATAGCCAAAGAAATTTCTTCCCTCTCCAAGTCCATTTTAAATTCAGAATTTTCCTTCTTCTAGACTGGTTGTCATACTAAAGTTAAAGAGCACAGTCTGTCCTACTATCTATCCATTGTTAAAGGGAGAATAGTTGGATTCATATCTTCCTCAGAGGTATTAGCATGATGTGAAATGTAAACAGCCTCATTCTGGATTTGAACTTGGATAGCCAAGTTCCCTTCCTTTGATGATAACCATTATGCCATTGGTGTTTCCATTTTTAAAATAAAAGTGTCAAAATTAATGAACATTTCGGAAAAAGAAATCCATAAGCACAATGTTAATAGCAGGACTGATTGATACTAAAATTTATGAAATTAAGTATTTTCACTTATTGCTGGCTTAAATATCACCTTTCATTTATAGATTTTATTGGCAAATGTGAATGATTAATAAGTTTCAAGGATTCTTCCCTACTTATTCCTATTATTTTCTTATTGCAATGAATCAAGTCAAGAAGTAAGCAGGCATGGGACATATTCACTTCATCAGCATTCAGCTGCTTCAGTAAGTGTGATAAAATTATGTACGATTTGAAGGAAATGGATCTAGGTATTTGCTTTCTCAGCGGTCTTCATAAAGTAGACAATAGATGATCTTAGAAACAAGGTCCTGCTGTCACTTTCCTCTTCACTCCCTGCAACAATTCATTTGTCTGTTCTGTTAAATCAGAAGTCCGCAAAGCTGCAACTGACATTCTTCATTTTATGCAAGTTCTGGCCAGCAGCAATTTGAATAGGCTGCAAGTCTTGTCTCTAGGGAGACGAGACAGGTGTCCTATAAATTGTACCTCCAAGAACAGCTATGTTTCTTATTGTTGGCATCCTGCACACAAGACACATTTGCTTTGAACTATGAGCAAAGTTACTCCTCTTGCTACAAATTAAATAGGAAATACTAATTTAGGTAGAGTAAACAGATGTTACACTGAGTTTTCTACTAGTCAAATAAGGATTGAAACTGCACTTTTATTTTATTTTTTTTTAATGTCTTACATCTCACCAAATCTTTCACTGTTGAGATGAATTTTCAGTTAAAGAAACAAAAAATTTCAAAGAGCTAGGGGGTCAGCTAAATAGAGAAAGAGTTGCACTTGCATAATCCTGTGTTTTGCCCAAAACTGCTTATCAAAAAATTGTCAAGAATTAGCACTAGCTCATTTGGATATCATCACTTTACCATATAAGCTGCTCAGCAGTGCACACATCTAAGCAGAAATCTAAACATCATCCCATTATTATACGACTTGCTCAGCTATGTACACATACTCAATTGAAATTTTAAAAATTGATGATAAAAATGAATCTTTGGATTAAATCTTTAAATTTTCAAAATTTCTAAAGTTAAGATTTAAAATAAGTTAAAGTTTATGCCCAAGTGACAAATATATATGAAAAAATCAACCAAAACAGAAAATTAACAATATTTATACTCCTTTTTTTTATTGATTTTAATGGCATGTCAACCTGTCTAGGGTCATTTTATCCCAAGAACATAGGGAGTTGCACTCATTGTACATTTATATTCATATTTTTTGAGTAGTTTAAGAGGTTTTTTTGCATGCAGTTATATAATATTAAGTATTCTTATCTTAAATAAATAATTTGCATACAATGGTATAGTTTCAAGTATTCTTATCTAATAACTATATGGTTTCAAGTAATTATTCCTATTTAACATTAATTTTCACACAATTATATGGTTTTAAGTAATCAATAATAATAATCCTTAATAAAGGATTATAGCTTCAACTATTCTTAACACAAAGAATTTACAGTTACATAGCATCAAGTATTCATATCTAATACAAATAATTTTTCAGTAGCTCTATTTGACCCTTAAATGGATCCTAACATGTACTGTAGGTCATGATGGACCAGGAAGTTACGGAAATGAAGAGTTAATCCACACTCACCAGGTTTCAAGCCTATCAGATGCAGTTTAGTGTGATATACAGGACACTTCTTTTTTTTTTTTTTTTTTTAGTGGTCGAGATGTGGTCTTAACCCTCTGCAGAGGATACAGTCACCATATTCTAAGCCCTGTCAACAGTCCATTTTTTTTTTAATAATATGATCTAGCCTATTTTCTTTCTCTGATCTCACTGGTTACCAACATTACAATTTCTTCTTTTTTCATAAGTCTTGAATATCCACATTTGTCTACTAACAAAATTATGAAAGGAAATTCATTCAAGTTAAAATCATGGAGATTTTCCTTCATCAAATGCAGTACACTTCATAAAATGGTGGACATAGCAATTATAAAAATGCAGCTTTCATCAAATGCAGCAGAAAATGAAACTTTTGGCCTCAAGAAAAATATGACAAGCCAATCAGAAAGAAATTATAAATATGATCGAGGAAATATAAACCTAAGTTAAAAAAATATTTCTATCATTTTTCCATTTAACAGGTTTTAGGATTTTTCTTATCACTATCTTCTTCATTTTGCAATCAATGCACACAAAGAACATTTTTAAAAGCATTTTATATATTACACACACCCCGAACCCATCTTATTGGTCTCTGTTTTCAGTCCCCTGCACAATTTATGCTTTTCCCAAGCTCTCCAAGACATAAAAGAGTAATTGCCTTTACACTGCAATACTGGTTCAGAAGATGATGATAAAATATTTGAATTTAGAATGAACCTTCTAGATTGGTTGCCCAAGCAAAGCTAACTCATCATTATTCTGTGAATCACAAAAACTGAAAATTACACAGAAGAAAATTCAGCTAATAATTGTATCAAGCTACCAACTTGTTGATGCTTCCTGTCTTTCAGTCAGTTTTACTGGCTGTCAAATCTTGTTGGGTTATTTTATGCTGAAGTCAGTTTTACAATTATTTGTTCCAATATATATATATATATATATATATATATATATATATATATATTCCAAAAAGTATCTTTACAATCATTCTAAACAAGAAAACAATATCAATGCTTTAAGAACTAATGCATTGATGATATAGTTCAATATGATTTTAAACATCTCATATACAAGGGCAGACTAAAAAGTTCATATGATGAAATCATATCTGCTGGTGCCGATGACTTTTTTTAACCAATAAGTTCCAAGCAAAACTGATGCAAGAACTGTGTGGACTGCAAGGGTAACTACATTGAAAATTAAACCTCATTTGATCATATTCCACAAGTATATCTTGGTCAGCCTATAAACTTTTCAGCCAACTCTTGTAAATCTATTTCACCCATAGATAGGACCCAAACAGGTACTACCACTCAGTCATGGTGGACTAGGGAGTAATGGCAATAAAGGGGCAACTCTAAAATTTCTAGGGCTGTGGAAATAGTCTGTTACTGCCAGATGCGATTTAATGGCATGCTCAGGACTCCCCTCTCTCCTTCACATGTCTGTGTCTGTATATACATAAGCACGAAGATCACTGACATAACTGGACAAAAGCAAGGTAAAACTTGATATAAACAGTGATGAGATTCAGCCAGTTTGAAAGAACCAGTTATTGGAATTTCATTAATCAAAAAAACTAAATAAGTTGAAAACGGTCTTTCAAAATTTTTTTTGAGGTGGAGAAGCCCTAGATTTCTTTAAATGTGAAATCAAAAATTTTATTCTCTTGCCACACAACAGCCACTGAATGAAGGTAATCAAAATTTTCATGGTAATATTCAAGTAAATTAAACTTTGTTTTTATATCCTTTACAAACATATATATACACACACACACGGGAGTCACTGTGACAGAGGAGCAAACATGCTGGAGTACAAAATCTTAATAAGCAAGTTAAAATTCCAGTCACACTATTACATTCACTTTCAAACTAATACCCTTGGGAAAAGTGTGAAACTCCTTATTCTCTCAGTTATAGGTTAAATAGTATCACTACTGTTCTCCTACAAAGGTCACTTTGGCATTAAATAACTCACAAAGTTTGATATGGCATTAAACCTCACTCTGTAACATAGCCATGATATGGATATGTGAAATGTACATATGTTCATAGAATGCTCATACGCATAGGAATCCGAAAAATACGCGAAACACTGACGACTCTCTCAGTTCAGGTACGAAACTTTTATTACCTTCTTTAAGTTTAGGTTTTCGACACGAGGAGAGAGAGAGACACAATTTTTCTATGCTGACTGTTCGTCCATCGTCAACTTTCAACTCACTGACTCAATAATGCGCGCACACCCCGCAGTCCACAAACTGGCTGGCCTTGTCCGGGTCCGAAAAATCAACTTGCTTCGTCTAAGTCCAAATCTCAACTCACTGCTTTTATTCAAAATCCCTAAGAATCCCAGCCCATCACTTCCAGGAATGACGTCATCCCCATCCCCAGTCCAATTTACTATCTGGGGTTTTTATAGTGACATCTGTGATTGTCACATCTTCCCCACGTGCACATAAACACCTGCACTCAATGTGTGCACCTAACCCATGCACTAAGCTGAAAGGTTCTAAGCCTAACTAAACCGAAAGATAAGATATATAAAACGAAAAATGATAATATAAAAAAAATCCTTCTGCAATTATATAACAACTCTTTCTCTCTCTATATATATAATTTTTGGGGGGGGCCCAGGTAGCATAATTGTTGTCATAGAACAAATTAAATTCTCTGTCTATATTTCTGAGATGAGGTATTATGTACATTATTTACATTTTTCGGACTATTGTCCTCATTTTTGTCGCCATGTTTATCACAACATTTCGGCCTTTACAGTAATAACAACAAAGTTGCAATATGAGCTCTGGTAGAAAAAAAAAAAAAAACATGCAATGATAACAGCAAAATTACAATATGATCATTGGTAAAAATGGTTGCTGAAGACATTTGGTTTATAATACCCAGAAATTCAGATGTCCTCAAGGACACATGGTACAGTGGATAAAAGCGTTGGTTAAATCCAGTGACATACCCAGAGTGTGAGTTCAATACCTGGTGAAGGCAGTGGAGAACTTGACTGAGGGGAAAACTGACATCCATTAAACATGGCCTGGTAAGTGAAATAAAGTGATAAGTTTGACATTCCAACCACCTGAAGAAGGCTGCAGCATACAACGGCCAAAACGTTGTGGTAAACATGGCAAAAAATGTTAATAATGTAAATTAAATTCTGTAGCTTAGGTAGGAAAGAAAAAGAAAATCCCCAAAACCAAAAAGAGAGGAATGTTGGTCAGAGTATCAGTGGTACCATTATCAGCTCATTCAAAATTTGTGGCTGGCAATACACAAGCCTTCACAACTATAAATAAATTACCACTGTAGATCATTTAGCTTGGCTAAGTTGAATAGCTATCATTGATGCTAATAGATAAACATTATATATGGGGTTTGATAGATGTGATAACAGGTATATAAAACTACTGACATGTTCATCCCTATTTAACTTACTGTGTGTCAACATATATATCTTTATACACTCCCCTCTGTCTCTCCCTCTCAGATAGCCACAAATTAGCAAATGGATGATGTAAATGTTTTTAGAGTGAACAATACAAATCTATTTGACCTGTAAAGGGACCCAAACAAAATTACTACCCTTTCAAGTCAGAGTGGATCGGAGAATGATGGCAAAGAAGAGGTGACTATTCATCCTAGAGCTCCAAAATGGAAGCTTCACCACAGGATACAATTTAGAATCATACCCAGAACACCCTTTTTGGTGAGGGTCTTTCCACTCTACAGGAGATGCAATTTTGCATCATACCTCAAACAGTGAATAATGTTGGGTTAACAAAAGAAACACAAACAGAAAATTAAGAAAACAACTAAAATAGAATAAAGCCTCAATTTTCTTTGAAAATAAAAATAAATCTAAAATTAACATTTGGTTTAGTAATGGCATGTCAACCTTTATGTGTTATTCATTACCAAAGCCAACCTTGGAGAAGAACAGCAATGATATGATTTAACCCATAGCTAGTGGGATAAGAGGGTTCATGCCTTTCTCAAGAGCATTGGTTTGAAAGTGAACATGATAGTGTGACTGGAGTTTAAACTCACTTATTCTGAGGCTGCAGTCTAGCACATTAACCATTACACTATGGGAACTTTCCCTTAGAAATTGGTTGGGTTTTATGGCATATCAACCTTTGCAGGTTATTTAATGCCGAATCCATTTTTATACAAATAATCAGTTCTAATCTAAATAATTCAGTTTAGCATGAGTACACAGTTTAATCATCAAAAGCATTTCTATTTCAAGCTATTCAGTTTAGTCAAACAGTTATAATTCAAACAATTCAGTTTAGCATAAATACAGTTTCAATATCAAAAACAGTTCAATATCAAACAATTCAGTTTAGCATAAGTATACAGTTTAAATATCAAAACAGTTCTATTTCAAGTAATTTAGTTTAGCATAAATATGCAGATTAATTCTATTTAACCCATAGACAGGGTCCTATCAGGTGCTACCACTCCGGGCTTGAGAGGATCTGGAAGCAATGGCAATAAAAGGGTGTTCCACATTCCCCAAAGCTCCAGCATTACTGGAACCTCATCATCAGATTGTTTAGTGTCATAGCCAGGACACTCATTGTGGGGGAGAGGCGTCTTACCCCTCTGCAGAAATACAGTCGGTGTATTCTATAGCCCCAGCCAATTGGGCAATACACAGAGTTAAATGTAAAAACAGTTTTATTTCAAATAATTCAGTTTAGCATAAGTAAGCAGTTTAAATCTCAAAACAGTTCTATTTCAAAGAATTCTATGTAGCATAAATACAGAGTTTAAATGCAAAACAGTAAACTCTCAAAACCACGGTTTAGTTCTATTTGACCCATAGATAGGACCCTTATCAGGGGCTACAATTCCGGGCCAGAGTAGACCTGGGAAATATGGCAATTAAGGGGTACTCTACATTCCCCAAAGCTCCAGCATTACTGGAACCTCACCATCAGATTGTTTAGTGTCATTACCAGGACACTCGTTGGCAGGGGGTGGGTAGGGGTTCTTACCCCTCTGCAGAGAAGCAGTCAGTGTATTCTACAGTCCCAGCCAACTGGACAACTTAGAAATTGGATTTGAATCAACATGAATACAAGAATCTAAGCTATTCCCTCTCTATATTAGACATGAGTAACCTTCTTTGAGAAGCAGGCAGCATGAAACATGGCTCCTCATAAGGAGGATCATGCTCATAAAAAAATTCAATGTAATTTTTCATTGAAGGTACTTCAACCATTTTTACTACAGAAAACCATAAGCTTAAACATCTGCCTTAATAATAAGGAAATGTTAATTTTTTTTTTTTTTTTAAATCTTTGGTAAAGAGATCTTTTCTGTGACAAGTTTAAGTCTTGGTATAATATTATCACTGATATCAACGTGATTAACACACACACTGCCACCATGATATATTCCAGAATGATTAAAAGAAAAAAAATGAATACTTGAAAATTCAATGTGTTCAATATAGAATCCATGTATTAAAGAAAAAAATGAGACATTTTCATAATTCGAGAATCAAAATACAGGTGCATATCTTAAATGATATTTTCCTAATGAAATTACACAAACCATTAAGAAAACACTGCAGGCTGCAGTTTGCTCATCCTTACAGAAGGACAGTATTGTTCAACCCTTAGCTGTAAGAGATAAGGGGCTTCATACCTTTCAAAAGAGTATTAATCTTCAAGTGAACACAACAGTGAGACACGAGTTCAAACTAATGATGTTGCAGTCCAGTACTTTTGCTACTATGCCACCAGAACTTTGTCCTTCTAGTAACTACTTTTCTGCTCGTTTACACTGATGACTGATACTTGTTATTTCATTTTCTAACTTGACTGATATCGACAAAGACTCAATTCAAATGTTTTATTTTCTTCTAACCTTTTCTGACTTTGTTCAAAATTTCTATTTCTTAGCAAATAAGAATGAGAAAAATAGAAAGGATTTTGTTTTCAAATTTCAAGGCTACAAAAGTGTACAAATAAATATTATACATGGAGACTAGAGAATAAAGACTGAATGGTTATTGGTAAAAGATTGAAAGGAAACATTTAGAACAGAATTTCCTGATCAGGACTAGACTACACTTAAGTTTTTTTTTTTTTTGGGGGGGGGAAGTACTGCAAGGACTAAAATCATTTCACAGATGGATGTTTAGGTCAAATTAAAAAATATGTATCATTGGCCCATAATGATAAAAGTATAATAATACTGATGTACAGAGTTTCCCCAACAGAGTCAATACAACCACAAGTTTGGTTTAGTTTTATAGCATATCAACCACTGTAGGTCATTTAAAGCCGAATCCTTTTTATACATGTATTAAATATATGATTTCCAAAGACATTTGGTAGATAACATTTTAAAATGAGCCTGAGCTCATTTTTTTTGGGGACATAATTAAATGGTTTCACTTAATTTCAAGCAATTCAATTTATCATAAGTACATTTTTTTGTTTACACACATTCAGTTTAGCATGTCAACAAAGTTAAATAGTTCCAAGAATTGCTATGTATCACTAAAAATTCAATTAGGCATCAGTCATCTTCTTTTTTTTTTTTTTTTTTTTTTTTACACACAAATGTAAGAAAAGTTCTATTTCAAACAATTCAGTTTAGCTTAAGTACAGTTTTTTGTTTACATAGAGTTGAATGTTTAAACAGTTCTATTTCAAATAATTCAGTTTAACATAAGTACACAGTTTAAATGTCCAACAGTTCTATTTGAGCCATAGATAGGACCCTATCAGGTGCTACCACTCCAGGTCAGAGTGGACCAGGGAGTTATGGCAAGGAAGGGGTACTTCACATTCACCAAAGCTCTAGGACCGGTGCCTCATCATCAGATGTTTAAGTGTCATATCCAGAACACTTGCTGGGGTGTGTCTTACCCCTTTGAAGAGATGTAGTCAGTGTATTCTACAGCTTCAGTCAAATGGGCTGTACAATTTGGGTTAGGTGCGTATTTAAGAAAAATATGTAATATAGGAAGTGCCTGTGGTGTAATGGTTATCGTTGTAGGAAATGGACACGACACGAGTTCAAATCCTGAACGAGACTGATTGCATTTCACATAGCACTAATACCCTTGGGAAAGGTATGAATCCAATTATTCTCCCTCCAGCTATGGGTAAATAGTAGGGCAGACTGGGTTCTTCAGCCTAGGTGAGGCAACTAGTCTAGGAGAAGGAAAACTCTGAATTCAAACCTGCTAAACTCCGCTTAAAAATTGACCTTGTGTCATATCCTGCCCGAGCGGAGGAGTTGGTAAATATGGTATTAAAGAAAAATATGTGAATATTAATAGAGAAGTTGTCCTTCAGATTTAAGCTAAGTAAAAAAAAATTTTTTTTAACTTATAAAAAATTTGATAAAAATCTTGTAGAGGTAAGTGAACTTTTATTACAGGTTAATTTTCTGTCTATAGGATAGGTATTTGGCTAGTCACACACATATTTATACACACATTTATGTGCTCAAATTTTCTATCTTAACAAAAGATAAATGTACTTAATCCTAAAATCAGAAACAATTTATATGAAGATGGATTGTCAAGAACAATTTGCATACAACAGACAAAAATAAAAGATTTTCAACATCTACATTTCTTCATTTGATTACAATGGCTCACATAAAGTGAACCCTTATAGTCATCAAGGTGTGACAACAACATGGATTCCTTTGACTCTCACACATTCCACCCCTACTGGCCATCATTCATGGTAAGTCCTTTAGACGGCATCTAGTGTCTGCACAGAGCTAATGAATTTAAGTTTTTGCTAGTTAGCCACGTGCGAGACCCCATAGGAAAGCATGTCTTGCTCACCTTTCTTGGATGGTTTGCAAGTGGCCATACAGCTGCTGTTTTGTAGGGTGCTGCTTCCAGGATTTGTTCAAAACAGCACACAGGATCATTGTATAGTTCTTATCTAGCTTTTTCTCAAGGAATTTTGTTAGAGTCCATCAATTCAGTAGTACTGACACAACATTTTATACTATCAGAGAGATCAGATTTTCATATGGTCAATAATCTATCAATAATAATCTATGAGTACACTGATATCACTTTCAGTAGATGAGATATTTGTCACTGATATGGAGCCATTTAAGTATTAATCAATATAGTTAGTCAAATATTAAGTAGAAAGGTCAATATGAATCAAGACAAAAGTTATAAAATATTAACTTCATGCATAATGTAATTCCCTCAACACTCACACTGTGATTTAGATTATTTATTATTGAATTTCCATTTTTTTCTTGTTTGCATTGTGTATATAAATAATTTCATGAGAACAGGTTAGGTAAACTTTTTGCTCATTCACTTGGTAATTCATTTTGGCTACTATGAAAAACAGCTGTTTTGGAATAGTACAATGAGTTTTTGTTTTTAGATTTTTCTTCATACAACTTACGTGACAGATGATCTTAAACCTTATGTTGTGTTTTATTGACTGTTGTGGAAGGAAACATTTTTTTTATATGCATATGAGTAATTGGATCAAACTGAAGCCATAGGGGAAAATTGATACAACATTGATGCAACAAGCTGTAATCGTTTAATATAGATCATGCATATATGTAAATATATATATATAATGAAGGATAAAAGTGCTCAATATAATATACCAGTTAAAAAGCATTTTCAAAATATTACAGGAATATATATAAAACTATTTGGAGAATATGTTTGTTTATAATTGAATATTATGCCAATGTTAAACATTTCGATTTTATATTAAACCAAACCACCATCAGGGCAATGTTAACATGTGATTTTGTATCTTTTGAATTATATTCAAATTTAAAAATGAAAAACGTTTGTAGCATTCTGTTTGAAATGTATTTAACATAATTAGTGTTTCAAATTTACCTTAATGGGTAATATATTTGCAATGTCTTTTTCCTTTTAGAAATTCTATAAGAAATATCTTTTTGGTTTTTCTCAAAAATTAACATCTGTGCATAGCTTTAAAAACTTATTATTATTTTTTTTGCATTTATACTAACGTTTGTAATCCCAAAGATACATTACATTAACATAACTCTGATGATGGTTTAATAAAAAACCGAAATGTTGATATAATACTCAATTATAAATAAACTCATCCACTAAGTACTTTGTTTTTTTTTTTTCATATTTTATGATTACACATCATCAGATTCATTTACACTTTCTCTTTAGGTGTGTGTGTGTGTATATATATATATATATACATACACACAGAGTTTCATGTGGATCATACATTCATCATATGTGCACACACGTATATATAAAATCTAAGATTAATTCTTTTCTTCATTCAACATAAATTTCACAGATGGTGGTTTTAATTTTTTTTTTAATTTTAACAATTTTCAAAAGTTTTATAATGAAATGCTATCAGATATTTTGCGGGAGACTTTTTTTTTTTTTTTCATTCTTGTTTTCAAACATTTTCCAGATAATCTTCATCATAATTTTCAACAATGTTTCAGCCAATACATTTTAGTCCCCTCCCTTTTCATATAGGTTGGACTTTCTAAAGGTCACTGGGTCAAATCCTTTTTCTTTTCTTTCTTCAACCAGAATACCAGAGTCTAACAAATACACAGGACAAAGTTCACATGATAACAAGTTAAGTGTTATAAAGTAGCAGCTATTCTATTCATGGAATGGGCCGATGACTGACCCCCCACACACACACACACACACTATCTTCAAGATTAATTGTTTATGCATTATAAACGAACAAATCTGACTTAAATCCAAGGAATTTTATACCTTGAAATTGTTGGAATCACAGACCATAGAAGAAGTGATAATTAGGTGACAGGTCTGGTGAATATTATTCATGAGGAAGAACTTCTCATACTACATGGATGATCATAAATTGTTATACTTTCAACTTCAAGATGAGGTTTTCTATTCTTGCATTGAATTACCTCACCTAAATTGTGATATGCAACAGGTGGTCTTTTTAATGAGGGGGTCACTTGCATATCAGTATGAGCAAGGTTAAAAGTATTTCTGGCCTATTCAACCACTGTTGGTGCAGGCATCAGATTATTCTGACTGCTTCTTTGTGGCAATAAGGAAAGTGCTATGGGAGGATAGAAATCTCTAGGACTAAGCTTGCATCATATTTTGCTATATTCTGTCAGAAGACAAGAAAACAATGCTGTGTCATACTCAAAGACAAGAACATGAAGTTGTGTCATACAATACCGTGTCATACTGAAGATAAAACAATGCTGTGTCATACTCAACGATAAGAACACAATACTATGTCATACTGAAGACAAGAACACAATGCCATATCATACCCAAAGACAAGAACACAATGCCATGTCATACCCAAAGACAAGAACACAATGCCATGTCATACCCAAAGACAAGAACACAATGCCATGTCATACCCAAAGACAAGAACACAATGCCATGTCATACCCAAAGACAAGAACACAATGCCGTGTCATACCCATAGAGAAGAACACAATGTTGTGTTATACCCAAAGACAAGAACACAGTGCTTTGTTACACCTGAAGACAGACAACAGTGAGGTGTCATGTCTGAAGATTAGAACATAACTGAGAAAGAATACCAAATACTAAATTGTAATCTCAGCCAGGCAGAAGAAGTTAGAACCTAATGGTTTAGTTTATTTTTGTAATGGCATATCAACTCCATATAGGTCATATAATGCTGAAATCTTATTCATTGATAAATGTTTGGTTAAAGTAAACATTGACAGTTTTAATATTCCATTGCAATCATTTTTTTCTTTATTTGTCCACAATAATCACTTGTTTGCACACAATTACCTGGTTTTATTTATTCTAAACCAATACTGATAATTTTCAAACAACTCTATTGGACTCATAGATGGGACCCTAACAGGTACTATCACTCTGGGACTGAGTACTCAATACTACCTAGTGCTCCCAAATTGAAGCCTTACCACCAGATTTAGTTTCATGTTCTACCCAGGACACTCAATCAACAAGTTCATTGTTTTTTCTCTGATGTTTGCTATATCATCTTTAGTGAATTGACTGCCATTAAAGTAAACATCTCATTCTATTTATAAAATCCATACTAGAATTCAAAGGAAATGAACAAGTGGAAGAACTATCATTAGATGTACCTTTTCTATTTTAAGTAGAGTAATTCAATTTACAATGATCATAAGCATTTACTTGCTATCTCCCTTTTAGAAATTATAATGATTGGAGTGAGCACAAACAAAGACTCTACACTATTATGTAGCAAATTGGATTAGTTATTGCTTTATTCTCTATTTTACAGCATCTTAAAGATATTGCTTTTAAAATATGCTGATTGCATCCTCCACAGAGGGATAAGACCCCACACACCAAGGGATATTCTGGGCATGACATTAAACTGCCATTGGTGGTAACACTCCAGTTCTAATGCTCTAAAGAGTGTAGAGTAGGCCTTCATTGCCATAATTTGCAGGTCCATTCTGAGCCAGAGTTGTTGTACCTCTCAGGATTCTATTAGAATTCAGTTAGTATTGAATAGAAATGCTTGGAAACAATAGAAACAAAAGGATTATTAAATAAAAACAGGTACTTTAAAACATCATGGCTTGCTTTGGTTTCTTTGTTTAATGGCATATCAACCTTCATGGGTTATTTAATGTCAAAGCCAACCCTGTAGAATAACATCAGTGATACTACTTTATCAATAGCAAAGAGAATAAGTGGGTTCATACTTTCCCCCAGAGTATTGGTCTGAAAGTGAAAGTAACAGTATGATAAAAATACTTTATATAACTGTGCAAGCAAATGATGATTAATAATGTAAGATTTTAAGTGATCATTCCAACTTAATAATCTAAGTTGGAATCATTACTTAAAATCATATATTATTAGCCTTAGAAATACTTAAAAACATATAAGAGTGTGAAAATTAGATAGGAATACTTTATATAACTGTGCAAACAAATGATCATTAAATAAGAATTACATAATTATTGAATCATGGTTGAATATAAACTATGTCTCTGAAACACTTCAAACCATATAATTGAGTGCACATTATTTGCATTAGATTGGAATGCTTGATGTCATATAACTGTGTGCAAACAAATGATTTAAAGTAAAATCAAAAGTGCAATTAAAGAAATGCAATGGAACATTGAAAACATATTTATATACAATTGTTAACGAATTAAACTAATTTCGGCATTAAATAACTCATAAGGAGTTGATATGCCATTAAACAAACAAACAGATGAGAACTGGTGCTTTCAGCATGACTTGACTGTAAATCAATGATGCACTTGTGTTGACTGAATACAATTAAAAAAAAAGAAAAAAAAAAAAAAGAAAACTCCAAAAATACTTTTCAGATCTCAACAATGTGTAAAAGATGGCATTGGGAATTCTTCTATCAACTTAATGCATCATACACAATTGAGTACTCATTAACAAGTCACACATTTTTTTTTTTTTTCAGTAATTGTCAACAGAGCTTAGATATGTTCACCATATTACCTACAGAAGATCCACCAAAAACAAGTGTCCAGTGTGTGACATTAAACTGCATCTGGTAGTGAGGCTCTGGTTCTGGAGAGTGTGAAATGCCTTTTTATTGCTATTACTCCGAGGTACACACGGTCTCGGAGTGATAGTAACTGCCAGAGACCCTTCTACGAGTCAACTAGATTAGTTAGAAATACTCGATATCAGATAATTGCACAAAAAACTCTTAAGAAACAAGTACATGCTATTAAAATCAATCAATCAATCATAAGATAGATATAATTATTATTGATTACTTTTTAAGGCCATCAAAAATAGATAAAATAACTTGCCTGTTATTTTCTGAGAGGAAAACTTCTCATTTTCCAGACTTTGTTAAACTTTCATTACTTTATGTTAAAAAACAAAAAAAAAATACTCAGTTTCATAATTTTTTTTATATATGTATTTCTTTTAAAGATATAAAAATAATGATGTCAAAAAGAATTTTTTAAAAAGTACTCAATACAAGACATAAAAAGCAATATATATATATGTCCCTACGGACAAAGCCAAGTGCACATCTTGTGTTAGCAGAAATATACATAAATAATTGGTGGCAGCTTGCAAGATCCAATCAAGGCAGACATAGAGGCGGCAGCAGCAGCGAACGAAGTTGATGGCTTCATTAAAATTCAAGTATCCAGTTAAAACATTTCTTATATCTTATTTCAGTTTCTTTCTTTTTATTCTTCTGAGAATTTATAGTTCTCTTTAAAAAAAAAAAAAAAATTCCTACCACCTACAAGTTCTTCATTTATAACAAAGTGGGATGTCACAAGTCATACCTACATTTCAATACAGAAATACATTTGACAAAGTAAAAAAAAAAATTAAATAATTGGTGGGGGGGCAAGAAGATTATTTTCGCAGAAATCTTTTAAGGAACCCTTAATACTAATAAGGAACATTTAGCAGAGCAATGAAGATGAAAGGGAGAAGAGTGAAGTAGAATGTGTGATATTTTGCAATAGATCTGATGGTCATTTTAGAAGCCATCGAAGTTAGACAACTTTTAAACTTTTTTGATTTTGATTTTTTTGTGAGTCAGCAGAGAACATTTTATTGAATAAAATGAAATTAACAGTTGAATAAAATTACATTTTTTTTTATTTTATCAGATTAATCCAAAAATACTAATCACAGAAATATTTATAGAGATAAAAGGATTACCATATTTGATAGAATATTACTACTCCACCAACTAATCTATGGTTAATCTTTGAGTATTATAGAGTTAGGAGAAGTATACATACTGGTAGTCTATAGTGCATGAGAAAGTATTAATCCACCACATTCCTGCCTATTTTTTTATACAAATTGTCTGTGTGTATATATATATATATATATATATATATATATATACATACTTGACCAAAAATTTGGGACCACATAAATTTTTTACAGATATAGATATATGTGTATATGAATATATTTGTGTGTCTATGTGTGTGTGTGGCTATATATATTACACACACACTACTGACCTTAAGTTAAGGACCACATAAAATTTTCTCTTTAAACTTAAAAAATGAATAAAGTATCATGTCTTTAAAGAAATAAACTTATTTTTTCTATGCAATCATGCAATAATTTAAATCAAAATGAATATAAAATAATTGATTTAAATTAAAGTAAATTCATCTTTTCTTTTCATCAAAGAATCCACCATAAGCATTTATCACTGCAGAGCAAAGTCTTCACTTAGTTACTAGAAAGAAACTTGAACAAGTATGTTCATGGAAGTGATTCCCAAGCCTATTCAAACACTGTTGGTGCAGGCATCAGATTATTCTGACTGCTTCTTTGTGGCAATAAGGAAAGTGCTATGGGAGGATAGAAATCTCTAGGGCGCTAAGCTTGAATCATATTTTTGCTATATTCTGTCTGAAGACAAGAAAACAATGCTGTGTCATACTCACAGATAAGAACATGAAGCTGTGTCATACTCAAAGATAAGAACACAATACTGTGTCATACTGAAGACAAGAACACAATGCCACATCATACCCAAAGACAAGAACACAATTCTGTGTCATACCCAAAGACAAGAACATCATGCCATAAGCATTTATCACTGCAAAGTCTTAACTTAGGTACAAGAAAGTAACTTGAACAAGTATGTTCATGAAAGTGATTCCCAAGCAAATGTATAAACAGCTCTTGCTTTTTCTGAGGCAGTTCACTTTGAACTTTACATTCAATTGCAAAATAAGCCTTTATTATGAACTTAGAGAAAGTGATCCCAAAATTTTGGTCATAGTGTGCGTATGTATGTGTGTGTGTGTGTGTGTATATATATATTGATGATATACTTTGCTGTATTTATAAATAGATAGTGCTCATTATCAGTGATAGATCATCTACATCTAAGTTATGATGGTGTAGAGATAGGTATCAACAGTGCTTGATAACAAACAGTTTCTCATGAACACTGATCTAATGCTCACATAGGCAAGAAACTCACAGTAACCAAGTGCTGTTAACACCATGTCAATACTTAACTTATACATAATAGTTTCTTTTAGGTTTTATCCCTACAGAGTTTAATAAATAATTACTTGATGTAATTGATTTCTAATATTATCATTTTATTCTACTGGTTAGTATTTGAGCACTTTCTTGGTTTAAGAAAAATATTTTAAAAACATTATGTTTATTCACCTATAAACTAAGTCTCAAATAATAATTATTCATTTGCTTGGGTAATATGTTTTGTTAAATCCAAAAAAGTTTCCTTTAGATTTTATCCAAAGCCATTATACAAGCAGGATATTACACAAGGTCAATTTCCAACTGGTTTTCAATTCAGAGTTTTCCTTCCGAGATCAGATGCTGAACCATGGTTAAAGAGCCCAGTCTGCCCTACTATTTAGCCATAGGAAGCGGGAGAATATTTAAATCCATACATTTCCCCAAGAGTATTAGCACTAGGTGAAATGCAAAAAGCCACATACAGGATTTGAACTTAGGTCACTGTGCCTATTTCCTGTAACAGTAACTATTACACAACATGCACTTTGTGCGCATATATATATATATATATGTGCGTGCGCGCACACACACACACAGCAGGTTTAATGTATGCAAACAATATTTAGCTTTAACAGTCTTCTTGGGAATAAACTTAATTCGCTCATCATCATCAAAGCATGCTTACAGCATGGAGTCCCTCAACTCTCTCTTGCCATCCATTCCTATTGAACATCATTTTTGGCTGTCCTCAAGACAGTATCCAAATTCTGCAGAGTTGATGAATCTTTGATGATTAATGGTTATATTGAATAATATGGAATGAAAATTCATATTAAACTTCCACTGATAATTGTGTCTTGCTATAAACTATATAACCGGCTCATTAGTAGACTGCCAATGGTTTAGGAGACCTGGGTTCAATCCCAGGTCGAGACATACCAAAGACTTTAAAAATGGTACTTGATACCTCTTTGCTTAACGCTCAGCAATATAAGGTATGTATCAAGGGTTAAGTGGAGCAATCCAGGGAGAGGAGTAGTGGCCCTCTCCAACACCTCAGTGTAGTAGCTATTGAAAAGGGAGCCTTCTGGTCGCCCTCGACTACAGTTGCCAACTTTACTTACTTTTACTATAAACTATATATACATATAATTTAAAACAAATTCAAAGTGTTTACTTTAAAAACTATTCACTGTTACTTTAAGTGCCATGCAACAACAGTTGCAATTATCATATAATGAGCAAGTTACAGCAAACAGTTTACATTTTTGTTGTGGCAACATACTATCACTTCTTATAAAACTGGAAAAACTAATTTAGATTTCTGTCTTAAACTCTGTGTAGGTGAGGCCCATATAAAGGTGAGAAGTGTACAACAAATCTAAAATCTGAGTGAGGCTTAAAAATGTTTTGAATGACTCTTGCATATACCTACTTATTTACTAAGCTTAGTGTAGATGTGACACAAAGCCAGAAGTATGGAGTGCCCAGAGAAAATCAAACACATGTATATATGTATTGGCATAATGATTAGGGTGTTCACCAATGGCCCGGGAGTCCTGGGTTCAATCCCAGGTCGAGTCATACCAAAGACTCAAAAAATGGTACTTAATGCTACCTTGCTTAACACTCAGCATTATAAGGTAAGGATCGAGGGTAAAGTGGAGCAATCTAGGGAAAGAAGTAGCACCCTCCCCTACACCTTGGTGTAATAGCTATCAAAAAGGGAGTCTTCAGGTAACCTGCAACTATGGTCGCTTACTTTACTTACAAACACATTTTAGCTGAAGATTTTTTTTTTCTTAGATACATGAAATTTAGCATCCTGAGATTGACATGAAGAGATGAGAAAACATTTATTTTAAGTTTTATCCTGTTCTAATGTTTAGTATTTGTGTACTTTTTGATTTAAGGAAAAAAAAAGTTTTTGTATCGATTTATTTATTTCACTATATATGCACACATAGATTTATACATATGTACACAGAAACATACATATACATGCATGCACACACACACACACACACACACACACACACACACACACACACACACACACACACCTCTTATCACAAAGGTGTCTGAAACTGAAATTACATCACCACAAATGTAAAAATCCCAGTAATTATTTGCATTATATTCTCAATGATTATTGAATAATCATTATTTAGTCTAAATTAGCATCTTATGCATGATATCCCTTAAAATCATACAGTGTGTTAGACATCACTAAAATATCAAGATTTACATAGTATATGGTAGGGATAATTCACACACTGGTTCTAACAAAACTGGGTTTAATATATAATTATTTGGTGTTATTGATTTCTAATATTATCGTTTTAATTCTCAAATATATTAAAAGCAATTTTATGTATAATTTTATAGAGAAATCAATGGAAATAAAAATAAGTGTAATCTTTTTTTTAAGCATTCTTATATAGTTTCATTAGTCTTCCTCAATTCATATAAACATTAAACTTAAACCCAGAAGAAGGCGTATGTCTACTAGTATATATCAGCTAAATGTCTGTGTGTATTAAATAGATTTTTCATATAATTATTAGATACATTTACTTGCTGCTTCGTTTAAATATATTTTGTAAATTAAGTAAAAGTTTTGCACAGCAAAGTTTTTCTGGTTGGTCCAATTTCAGCAAAGTGAGAAGTGGATACTGATAGTGACATTCTTTTTGATTTTACTTTTCTTCATCTAACAACCGGAATTTTCTCTTCTCCAACCATTAAATTTGAAAGCATGTAGCATTCCAATTTCATGTGACAGTCCAAAAAAGCTGCCATAAAAGTTACAATGAGATAAATAAAAGCTGCCACAGAAAATGACGATTCTTACAAGCTGTAATCATGTCAGTACTACCATATGGTTGCACTACTTAGACCACGACAAAATGCCTGAAGAAAATGCTAGATGTGAACTACACCAGGATGCTGTTTTGAATAAATCCTGGAAGCATCATCCTACAAAGCATACAAGCAAGACATGCTGGGATTTGGTTTGGTTTCTTTGTTTAATGGCATATCAACCTTTGTAGGTTATTTAATGCCAAAGCCATTGTGCAAGAAGAACAGTTGTGGTACAATTTAACCCATAGCTGGGAGGATAAAGGGGTTCATACCTTTCCCAAGGGTATTTGCTCAAAAGTGAACGTAATAGAGCAACTGGAGTACAAACTTGCTTACTTCAATTCCGCAGTCCATCGCTTTAACTCTTACACCACGAGGACACCCCACTTTGCTGGTAAAGTAAGGACAAACTTATAAGTGACATTCTATGGAGTCCTACACATGGACACACCAGTGGTGGTTGACTGTAGGTTATTCAATGCCAAATCCTGTTTCTACATATATATATTAAATATATTTGTAAACATATTTTGGTGTACTGGACATTGGCATAATGGGTAGAGGGTTCACCAATGGCCTGGGAGACCTAGGTTCAATCCCAGTTTGAGTCATACCAAAGACTCAAAAATGGTACTTGATGCCTCCTTGTTTAACACTCAGCATTATAAGGTACTGATCAAGGGTAAAGTGGAGAAATCTGGGCAAAGGAGTAGTGCCCTCCCCTACACCTTGGTGTAGTAGCTATCAAAAAGGGAGCCTTCGAGTCACCCTCAACTACGGTCACCTACTTTACTTGGTATTTTGTGGATACACACTGTTAAATCATGAAACAGTTCTGCTTTTAACAATTTAATTTAGCACAAGTCAACAAAGGTAAAGGGTTCTAACTTTTGCTAGGTATTACTAATAATTCAATAAAATATCACTCATTTATTTACACATAGTTACATAATCAAACAGTTCTATTTCAAACATTTCAATTTAGCATTAGTCATTTGTTTCTACTCAGTTTAAATATCAAACAGTTCTATTTGACCCATAGGTAGGAACCTATCAAATTCTACAGCTCCAGCCAACTGGGCTTATTAAACTTAGATTCATCAGCTCTGTGTGGGGACTGGACGGTGTCTAGAGGATCTACCAAAAGCGATAACTGATAGATGGTGAGAGTATCCAAAGAACCCATATTACGAGAATACTTTGTCATGAAGATATATTTTCTAGCCAAACCATGCTAAAACAAGGTGGGTAAAGGATAACAAATAATACATCAGAAAAATATTTTAAAGAAATAAATATGTTAAATTCTAGAAAATTAAAGATATCAGTGCTTAAAAAACTCACAGATAAACTAAAATTTAAACCGATAAATGATATAATTTATTAATGACAAAAGGTCTGGGTGGTACACATGGTCAATTGAGAGCAAAACAAATAATCAGGTTATATGATTCATGTGTATGCATGCTAAAATGGCTTTAGTCATTTACTAAGCTTTTTGTTTAGACGTGGCATACCTAATGGGATTCAAACTCACTTGTGAAGGTTTGCTAGTCTAACTATAACCTTTACCCCACTTGAGGTGCCCATAATGATTATATAACTTTAACGATGAAAATGTTCGAGTGTTGAGATAAAGAAGCATCTGACTTCTAAATCTGACCCTTAATTCTCTTTTCAGCTTAAATCTCCAAGAACAATAAGAACTCAAATACTTGTGTTTTATTTCAATAGACTTTTGAGAAAACAAAAATCACTTGCCTATAATAATTACTTATCCCTCAACTAATAAAATAGATTCCCTTAACAGAGATGCAAAGCAATGGAAGGAGTATCAGTATGGCTAATGAAATGCACATACCAAGGCTGTTTTATATTCTCTTGGCACTATTGTCTTTTAAAAAAGAATGAATCCATTCTTCCCTGGACATCTCCAAATGATAGATATTTACTAGACTTTGCTTAATCTGGTACTTCCAGTACCTACTGTTACTAAATGGTCACCCATATAAATACATAGCAAGTTTATTGTGGCTTAACTAAGGTGATTTTGCTGTAATTGGCACTTTCATTGTGACTTGACACCAAGTCCTAATCAACCTATATTTTAAATAAAAATTTCTTCTTCCTGACATGCCACAATGGATAATGAAGGACCAACTTCCCCATACCAACCTGAGGCTGGTAGTCACATTGTTTAAAAATTCTGAGATGAGTCATTGTGATGACATCTGTAATGTTCACTAGTCTGGATAATAACCATTTAAATACATTCTGTCATTCTCCCACAAATCTGCTGGGTTAGAAATAGAATAGAATATGAAGGAACTGATATGAAAAGGGCATATACTAGGAAACAGTTTGTTTTTTTACACTTTAAATAATCAGGAAATAAGAACAAATCAAAGTTTGTTAAAAATTAGTTACCAGAATATGTTCCATTAAAAATAAATGATTATATTATCTATTATATGATTCAGACTATTGTCCTCATCTTGATTGTTATACTCATTTTTCGACTGTCATACTCTCCAGCCTTCCTCAGGTGTTTTTTTTTTATCATCATTTTGGTAACATTTAGGGAGTTTTCAAAAAAAGGTTACTATGACAAAAGATACCTGAAGAAGGGCACAGAGTACAGCAACCAAAATGTTATGTGTATAACAACCAAGATGAGCCTTTGGTTTTATCCTTTAATGGCATATCAACCTTCATGAGTTATTTAATGCCAAAGCCATCCTTATTGAAGAACAGTAGTGGTACTATTTAACCCATAGCTGGGGAGAGATAAGGAGGTTCATACCTTTCTCAAGGACATTTAGTCAGTGAACTGGAGTTCAAACTCCTTTACTACAATGTTGTAGTGTAGCATGTTAACCACTATGCCATGGTGACTAACTCCCAAACACACATATACTAAAATGAAAACAAAAGTCTAAATAGTGTAAATAGTAATTCATTTTTGAGACAAAAAATACTTCAATATTTAATGTCTATTTCATGGTAATTGGACTATTTCTTAAGCCTCTGAATGAGGCTTACAGTGATAAACTGCTCTTTTGAGACAACAAATGTTTATTGAGACTTACCACCTATATGGTTCATATCAGAAAACAAATGTTGCTTAATGAAGCCATTTTATATTTAAGCATATCTTACATCTGCTACAGAATTATGATCCATCAAAAAGAGTGGTTTCTTAAATGCAATAGCTTATAATATAAAGCTTTAAAATTCATTTCAGTATCATGGACAAAAATAAAGGCTAAAATAATTTCATCAATTTATTCTATTAAATATCACATTTCTGTATGCTAAAACCTTTTTGAGATATATTCTAAAAATGTTTTAAAGTAAATTTTCCTAATCTTCTTTTTTATAATGTATTATAATCTACTGCTAAAAAACTAATCAGAATCACTATCCAGTACCAAATGGTTATTATTGTAAAGAAATGGACTTGTCAAACCAAATCCAAAATGAAATTTTGCATTTCACTTTATGCTAATGCCTTTTTATAATTATTCTTTGTTCGTTATGACTACTTGGGCATCTCCTTGTTTTACTATATTCTCATATCAACCTTTCAAAAAAGAAGAGAGAATCTTTGCATATAATATATACTATTAATAAAATATCTATAAACAGATAAAATTCTATTAATCTTATAGTTCCCAAAAATACTTTCTTAAATTCTTTTTCTTACCATTTTTTTCTGAAACCATCCAATGTAATCTGAGTTTGTTGTTTCTTTTTTTTTTACACTGTTGCTGTTTTTGATTTGATTAGATGATTTGTTGCAATGATATGTTACTCTCGTAGCAAAAATATCCAATTAGTGAGTCAACTAAGTGAAATCTGTCTTGAGAGTAAATTTCCAGTCCGAGGAGAAATATTGAAAAAAAAGTTAATTATTAGTTTGGTTTGGTTTGGTGGGTTTTATGGCATATCAACCTTTGCAGGTTATTTAACGCCAAATCAATTTTTATGTAACTAATCAGTTCTATTTCAAACAATTCAGTTTAGCACACAATTTCAATGTCAAAAACGGTTCAACTTTAAACAATTCAGCTAGGCATAAGCACGCAGTTTAAATGTAAGTACAGTTTAATTATGAAAAACAGTTCTATTTTGACCTACTCAGTTTAACCAAACAGTTCTAATTCAGCTAATTCAGTTTAGTATAGGTACAGATCCCGTGTCAAAACAGATCTATGTTAAACAATTCAGTTTAGTGTAAATACAGTTTTAATGTCAAAAACAGTTCAATTTCAAACAATTCAGTTTAGCATAGGAAACAATTCTGTTTGGCATAAATATGCAGGCAGCATAAATCATTCCATTTACTTTTCCTCATTTGTTTGCACACAGTTATATTAATACAAGAGTTTCTATGTAACAATAAGAATTCAACATCAGTCATTCGTTACCACACATTTGAATATATATGTATGATATGTAAGAGATTAACAATTCAAAAAAGTGACTGAGCTCATAAGTTTTGCCGACAGTAAAGTGGTTCCAAGTATTGTAGTTTTTGATTATTTCTTCAAGATTAAGGCTGGCAACTAGGCGGTCTATGTCGCTATCCATACTCTCTGTACTATACGTCCTTTGTAGAGGTATTGGATTGTTTGGTTGTTATAGGCGACTTTGTTGTTGAGGGTATTTTGAATGTACTTCCTGTTCTTGACAATTATTAGAAATTTCATTTAATATTTTCAAAGTTTCCATTTCATCACTTGTCATTCTTCTTTCTTGTAAAATAGTTCTAATTTCTCTAATCTCTTCCTGTAACTGTATCTTTTACTTATTTCCTAAATTCTTCTTTGTATGGCTTCTAATCTCAATATTTCACTTTAGAAAAAGCATGAATCCATAGCAGTAAAACAGTGTACAGTTCTCAAAAAGGGTGAAATGGATCCAAGTGATCACTAATAAAAATAATGTCTTCACTTCATCAACAAGAATAACATCTTCACTCAATCAATATTATACACCAAAAAGAATAATATCTTCACTCAGTCGTGTAAAGACATTATTGTTGGTGATGACACTATTTTTGTTATCTTCTCTGGGCTCTTTTAACCTAGGTATGGCAACCAGTCTGAGAGAAGGAAAACTGAATTCAAACTAACTATATACTACTTAAAAAAATTGATTATGTTTGGCATTCCATCTGTGATGGCAGGGTTGGGTAAATACATAGATAAATATCAAATGACTTAATTCATGTATAGGTTCTGTTCGAACATTAAAGATTCTCTAATATAGTAACACTATGTTGCTATCTAAGAACTTTAAAGAAAAATCTATATGGATTGCTTATAGAAATGAAAAAAAAAAATGCTATCCTTAGTGTTTTATCTACGTCAAAAAGACTTAGGACATAATGTTGTATTTGGTATATATGGCTGAATTTTTTAGATTGGTTCCTAGATAAATGTTGCCTCCTGAAATCTTTGATATCCAAATCTAAGCCTAATAATATGAGAAATAAAATTAGGGGATTAATGATAAAATTAAAAACTATAAAAATCCACTAGCCAACATGTTGTAATGAATGATACAGGAAAGATAATATTAATTAGAATAACTTTTGAAATAAACGAGTTGTCTTGGCAAACAAATGTCTTAAAGACAATAACCCACCTTGATAGCTTTGGACAATGACCTATCTTGGTATCATCATAAGACAATGAGCCATCTTGACATTTTAAGGCAATGACCCATCATGATGTTTAAAGGCAATTGCCTATCTCAATATTTAAAGATAATGATTCATCTCAGCATTTTTATGCAATGAAAGTTGATAAAGAATACATCAACCGAAATGTAATGATGAAAATAGCAAAAACAAGAACACAAATCTAAACAACTTAGGAAGGAATAAGAATTTTTTCCTCCAGAAATAACTTTATGCTAATCAATTCAAATTTCTATAAGCTTATTACTGATTTAAATGTTCCAAACTTCTCTGTCTTTAAAAAAAATAATAATTACTTAAAGAGATATCACACCATTTCAATCTTTGCCTTACAAAAATCCTTCATTGCATCATATAATAAAAGGCATTAAGCATATGTACAACACTGCAGATAAAGAATCAAGTAATTTATATAAAGCCAACCACTTCCTTCACCTGGATAAATTTTTTTATTTTTTTCTCCAAATTTGGACATCAAGTCAACCTACCAATATCCAGGTATGCCAAATCCCTTCTTGAACAACTAGTTACCGGATCATTTTCTAGAAAATATAAATAGTTACTCAAAATTAATTAAAAGCACAAATGTTCCATTTTGTACAGTCTGCAACAATGGTACGATAACTGTGAAGAAATGTACACTTGTGTGCATGTGTATATGTGTGTGTACTGTGTGCATGTGATGATAAGCCTATGTATCCATGAATGTTCATCTGTGCACATGACTGTATGTGACTATTACTGCAAGTACCATAATTATTTGTGTATGACATGCACCCATAACACGCACACCTAACTCTGGAAAATAAATTTTCTCATATATAATGCACACTGATTTTTTTAGAAGTTGATTGGTGTTTTATGGCATATGAACACTTGTGTGTTATTTAATACTAGATCCTGTTTATGTAATAATGATTTATAAGTGATTAGTTTGTAGGTAACTTTATTTTTAAACAAATTGTCATAGCTCATTTGTTTGCACACAGTTAAATGGTTTCAAGTATTGTTAACATTAGCAATCCTATTTATTAAGTATTCCTATGTAATATAAATAATTTTCACACAGGACCCTAACAGGTACGAACACATCAGATCAGAGTGGAACTGAGAGTAATGGCAATGAAGAAGTACTTCACCTTCCTTAAAGCTCCATAACTGGAGTCTCACTATCAGATGCAGTTAGTATCACACCCAGGACACTTTTCAGAATTTGTAGTAGCGCAATTTAATCTAAACCTTCATGGGTTATTTAATTCCAAAGTCATCCTTCTAAAAGGTCTGCAGTGATACTATTTAACCCATAGCTGGGAAGACAAGGGGGTTTATACCTTTCCCAAGGGTATTTGTCTGAAAGTGAACATAGAGCAACTAGAGTTCAAACTCGCTTACCATGATTCTGCAGTCCAGCGCTTTAACCATTACAACATGAGGACACCCCACCCAACTAAAAATGTAAATTTATATAGTTTACATGATGTCTTAAAACATGAAATTTACACAGCATTTAGAGCAAACATACAGGCATGTTCACACAAAAATAAAGCAAAAATAAGTTTACATTAGGAGAAACAAAATTATAAACAAACACAGTGGATATCACTCTGTAATGGCATAAGATCTATTAGATCTAACTTACTTTCAGTCATTCTGTCCCAATTATGGAGAGGCATGTGGCCAGAAAAAAGTTAATACAGGTCTCATATATAATACACACCCCACTAATTTTGGGGCTGAAAAATCAGGAAAAATTGTGCATCTTATACACAAATGAGTATGGTATGCATTTTTAAGCACATGTATGCGTGTTTAAGAAAGTAGGTTTGCATTTGTTGGTGTAATTACACGTATACAATAACCAGGTGTTTACAAAACATACATATATTCATTTTGAGCAAATGTATAAACCAATAAACTTTATGCTGGTAAGCCTAAATGAATCATGAGATAAGTTTGTACATATATTGGTACTAAGGTCGGCTGAAAAGTTCATAAGCTGACCATTCAGGGAATGTGACCAAATGAGATGTATTTTTTAATATGGTCCCCCTCGCAGTCCACACACTTCTTCCATTAGTGTTGCAATACTTGAATCCAATTGGTCAAAAAATCATCAAGAGCAGATATGATGTCATCATATGAACTTTTCAGCCTACCCTCAATACTTAGAGGATGAAACACATTTTTCCAAAAACAAATTTGCATCAACTCAATGCTAAAAGGTCATATGTGTTAGGTACCAAACGATTGATTTCATAAAGTAATGATCTGCGAAAATAGTTTACTAAGCACTCTCCCATAATGAGACATCTTAATAAGACTTACCCTGTGACATCTCAACATTTCAGCAGGAAATATTAAGAAAATAATAGTTGGATGTTATATCAAATATTGAGCACCACACATGGTGGAATTGTTAGCAAGCTAAATTAGCAGATTATTGTTAAGGAGTTTGATTCTCACTGGATGCCCCAAATAAGCTAAGCTTAGTGAATAACTTCATCTATGTTCCCTATTTCATCCAGTTAAAAAAAAATTAATTTTTCTGAGTTTATTACAAATTCATAAAATTCTAATATTTGGGGAAAAAATGGGATTTATACAATTGAATATGATTGTTTATTTCATCATTATCAAGGCATGCTGATAGCATGTACTACTGGCTCTTTCTCACAATCTGTCCCTATTGGCCATCATTCTGGGCAGATCCACTAGATGGCATCCAGTGTCTGCACAGAGCTGATGAATTTAAGTTTTTGCTGGTTGGCCATCATTGGTGTGCCTATGTGTAGTAATTCACCGAAGAACATTGCAATGTTATTTTTTATGCCAAGAGGTTAGGAAATTACATTTATTATATGTTGATATTTATATTTTGTGTTATTGTTTCTCTTTTTTTTTTGCACTTAGTCCTATTGAATATAAGTAATTTTTAAATAGATGTATCTGACCCATACATGGAACCCTAACAGGTACTACCACTATGAATAAGAGTGGACCTGGGAGTAATGACAACGAAGGTGTACTCTACATTCTCCAGATGTGAGTGTCATACCAAAGACACTCATTTTAGGGGAGGGTCTTCCTCTTCTGTAGAGGATAGTCAGGGCTTTACTACATCTGAGGAGATAGAGCTCATTATTCATACTGAAAAAAAAATGGTGGTGATAATGACTAAATTTCAACAATGCAGACAAATCCAAGCCAGACTTTGGAATTAAGAGAAAAGCAAAAAGCTATATAAATACTTGGATCTTACCAGAGGACTGAGAAAACTGCTGAACATAAAGATGACAGTAATACCAATCATAATTGGAGAACAAAGAACCTGAAAAAGAGACTCGGGAAATGATTGAGACTGTTCAGATCACAGCTCCATTGAGATTAGTTAGAATACTGAGAAGGTTCCTAGAGAGCTGAAGAGACTTAGTGCAACCAATTACTATTGGTGTGAAATCTCAGAGTAGAGAAATGGTTATCAAAAAAGCAAATGCAGCAAACTATCACAAAGTAAGACAAGACTAAGCATGACTAGAAAGGAAAGGTGATCTCCTGGAAATTGTGCTAGAGATTAGAATTTGACCATGCTGACAAATGATATATGCACAAATTAAAATCTGTTCTTGAAAATGAGATTCATAAAATTCACAGGGACTTTGATATACAAATGAATCACCCAATATCAGCCAGAAGACCAGACCAAATGTTAATTAAAAGCACTAAAAAAAAAAAAAAAGAAAAAAAAAAAAAAGCTTGCCATCTAGTGGATTTTGCCATTCCAGCAGATCACAGAATGAAAATGAAAGAAAACAAAAAGATAAACAAATACTTGGACCTTGCCAGAGAACTGAAGAAACTGTGGAACATGAAGGTGACAGTGATACCAATTGCAGGTGCCCTTGGAACAGTTTCCAAAGGCCTGGAAAACAAACTAGAGGAACAGGAGATTAGTAAGAGAATTAAGAGCATCCAGATCACAGCATTGTTTAGATCAGCTAGAATACTTAAAAGAGTCCTAGAGACCTGAGGAAACTTGCTGTCATTCAAATCCCAGTGAAAATCCATCAGTTAAAATTGGTGCACAAAAATTTACAAAAAGTAGAACAATATTTACAAGAAAAATTTATAATTTCTGTTCATAATTAAAAACAAAATGCATAACAATTCCATTCAGGAAAGATCACATTTAAAGTAAAAACAAAAAAGGTACAAAAAATAATATGCACTGCAGTTATAGGCACATTAATCTATTCCTGTTTTCCCTCAGTTACCTAAGTTGGACCACTAAGAGGAAATTCACATAATCTCAACAATAACCATGTCTATAAAAAAAAAGCTTAGAAACCTAACATTTTTCATCTGTTTTTTAAATGTAGGTTAATATTGTTAAAAAGTGTCCATTTAGGGAATGGTATAGACCACACTACCCATGAGAAATGGACTGTTCCAAATTCTTGTCTTCAATCGACCAGGATTTTTTATAGCAGTTTATTAATTACACCTTGCATAGTGTAATGGTTAAAAGCTAGATTACTAAGCCATTACTAGTGAGTTTAAATCTTACTGGGTGTCCTATACATCTAGCCTCATGTCACAACAAAGCAAAGCTTAATTCTTAACTACTTGCCTGGTGAACCTAGTTCAATAATGCCTTTCATTGTTAGAACTTTATAGTGGCTGTAATTTTTACAATTACTACCCCTTTACATCTGGAAAATAATAAAATTAAATATCTATTAAGAATATTTAAGTTTCAAGAGATTTTCAGTGTATCTGAAATCTCTGAACAAACCAGTTGCTGTCTTCTGTAAACTATATTCAGTGTAAAGAGGCAGTAAACCATATTGAATAAATGATAGCACCAAATAAGACTAAATATGGCACAATGTTGTATGTATGAGGCACCTAGTGAGGATCAAACTCACTATTCAGTAGTAATGAATCATTGAGACTACCTTGCTAACCATTAAACCATGAGAAAACACCCATAAGAACAAATAAAATTTCCTAAAAAAAAACTAGAAAAAAAAGGTAATCAATGAAGTAAAAAATATCCTCAAGGCATGGCAACAGCACAGATTCTTTTGACTCTCTTATACCATCTGTCCCTTCATCAACTATTGCTCTTGACAAGTCCTCAACAACAAAATCAACATTTTCCTATGGACTCCTACACATGGAAACACCATTGTTTGCTAACCAGCAAAAATTTAGAAAAGTATCACTGAATATCTATGATCACTTTTCATAAGCCATCATCACAACAGTGACAATTGCATAGGCATGTCTGTCAGGTATCTTCTTCACCCAGTTGGCTGGGGCTGTAGAATCCACCAACTGCACCTCTGCAGAGAAGTAAGAACTCACCAATGAGTGTCCTGTAATGACACAAAACAGCATCTGATGATAAGGTTCCAGTTCTGCAGCTTTGGGAAATATGGAGGTGAGGTTCCAGTCCTGGAACTTTGGCAAATATGGAGGTGAGGTTCCAGTCCTGGAACTTTGGCAAATATGGAGGTGAGGTTCCAGTCCTGGAACTTTGGGAAATATTAAGGTGAGGTTCCAGTCTTGGAACTTTGCTTACCAATCATATATATATCTGTGTGTGTGTGTGTGTGAAGAGGATTTGATTTGGATGGGTTGGGTTAGGTATTATGGCATATCAACAATAGTAGCTCATTTGATACCAAATTCTGTTTATGCATATATATCAAATATATGATTTGTAAACATTTTGTAGATAACATTTTAAATGACCCTAAGATCATTTTTTCCTCTGCACACAGTTAAATGGATTCAAGTATTTCTATCTAACACAAATAAATTTTTACTATTAATCATTTGTTTGAACGCAGTTAAATGGTTCCAAGCACTGCTATGTAATGCTAACAATTCAATTTAGGTATACAGTGAAAGAGTTTCTAGTATTAACACTAATAGTTCACTTTAACATTAATTCATTTTCACAGTTAAAAAATTCCAACTATAGCTATATATCAGTAACATTTAAGGTTTGGTTTCTTTGTTTTAATGGCATATCAACCTTTGTAGGTTATTTAATGCCAAAGCCATTCTCCTAGAAGAACAGTAGTTGTACTATTTAACCCATAGCTGGGAGGATAAGGGGGTTCATACATTTCCCAAGGGTATTTGCTCGAAAGTGAACATAATAGCGTGACTGGAGTACAAACTCGCTTACTACGATTCTGCAGTCCATTGCTTTAACCATAACACCACAAGGACACCCCCAGTAACATTTAATTAATCAGTCATTTGTTTACAGAGTTAAATGTTTAGAGAGTTCTATTTCTAAAAATTTGATTTAAAATAAGTCATTTGTTTGCACACAGTTAAACAACCAAATAGTTCTATTTGACTCTTAGATAAGACCTTATCAGGGGCTGCCATTCTGGGTCAAAGCAATAGTAATGAAGAGGTACTCAACATTCCTCAAAGCTCCAGGACTGGAGCATCACCATCAGATGCACTTTAGTGTCATATCCAGGACACTAAGTGGTAGGGTCTTACCCCCAGCAGAGATGAAGTTGATGTATTCTACAGCCCCAGCCAACTGGGCTATGGACAGGATTTGGCATTAAATAACCCACAGGGCTTGATATGTCATAAAGTACCAACCAACCAACCACCTAGCATGTTCTAAAAGATTATGGTTTGAATTTATTCTTCTCTTCTTTGACACACATTATCTCCTTTGTCTTTGGCTTATCCAGCTGACTGCATTGTTGGCATTTAGCTTGATTCAACTGGAATTCATCAGTTTGACACATCTGATAACCAGCATGAAAATACCCTCCTTGCTTCCAGAAAGACAGCTGCATATTAACATATTCAACAATATGGTAATCAAATTTTGAAAGTTCTGCTCCGTATTTTGTTAGATGGTATTTATACAAGGGTGGGCTGAAAAGTTCATGTGATGACGTCATATCTGCTGTTGTTGACTTTTTTTGATCAATGGATAGAAGAGTGTGGACTGAAAAAATGACTTGACAAGTAGACTTCATTTGATCAAATTCCACAAGAGTATCTTGGTCAGCCTATGAACCTTTCAGTCAAATTTCATATGTCTCATTATTATTCAGCAATCTATCTGTGAAGCTAGGGTTCTGTAACTTTTGACCTGATTTGAACCAAACTTTCAGGAATTGTTTGAGTTAAACCTGAAAAGGTTTTTAACCTATACTAGAATATCTAATTGATTGACTGAATTTAACAGCATGCCAACCTATCTATGCATTCATTTTATGTTTATATTTAGATTCTTTTGCAGTTGTTTTTTAAAGGCTTTTTTTTTTGGCACATGATTCTATCAAATACAAATATCTTTAAACAGATCTATTTGACCCATAGATGAGATCCCAATAAGTATTGCCAACAATCTGAGTCAGAGTGAACCTGAGAGTAATGACAATGAAAGGATACAACATACTCTCCAGAAATGGAGCCTCACCATCAGATGCAGTTTAGTGTCATACTCAATATACCATGGGGGGGTAGATCCATCAGCAGAGGGGATGGTCAGCATATTCTAAGCCTAACTGACAGTGTGCTAAAAGATCTGGTTTTTAGATGTCTCAATCTCTGTCTTACTGTCTCTCTTGATGTAAAAAGATGTCCATTTCACAGTATTTACACACTCTCTTGGTAATCATTATGCGATTAATAATAATCTTTTGTTTGCACAGTTACATAGTTTCAAGTATTCCAATCCAAAACTCCTGATTTTTTAAACAGATTTATTCAATCTCTAGATAGGTCTCTAACAGATAATACCACTCCAAATCAAGATGGATTGGGGAGTAATGGCAAGTGAGCATGAACAAG
The DNA here is from genome assembly GCA_963585895.1 of Sepioteuthis lessoniana. Lineage (NCBI taxonomy): Eukaryota > Metazoa > Mollusca > Cephalopoda > Myopsida > Loliginidae > Sepioteuthis > Sepioteuthis lessoniana. The sequence goes on along the minus strand of OY757936.1, from coordinate 50,294,651 downwards.
ACCCAGACACTATGAAGTTGCAAACTGAGTGGTCAATTGTTTTTTTCTTTCAATTACAGCCTTTTAAAGGCAATATTATAACAAAAATCTTGGTTCAAAGTGCCATTTTCTATGTTAAGGTAAAATGCATACAAAAATCATATTGAAATGAGAGATGATTATGTTGAGCTCGCTATCCCAGCCCCCAGGGTTCAAATACCAAAAACTGTTTCCAATTTGTTTTATTGCCTGACTCAATAATAATACCATAAGAACTTAACATTTAGTCCCATGATTCTGTCTGAGTGGTAAGTTTCAGGTGGGGAAAAAGTATAGAAAATAAGAAAGTATTAAACAAATCCTAAAGATCATATCCAACAGACCCCTGAGGAAGACAAAAGAATATATTGTTAATAAAAACAAAAATCAAAACAATTCTCTGAAAAATGAAAAAAATAACAAAAAAAAATTACAAGAAATATTCAAAATGCTTCATTTCAGAAAAGAAATGTTTTATTGATTTCAAACTAATTAACTTCATCTTCTAATCAATTTTGGACTTTTAAATCTAAAAAAAAAGAAAAGAACAATATTAGTGGAGTGGCAAAATTTCTTTTTAAGAATATCTCAACTTCTGTTTCATTTGTAATGAGGTTGTATGGATGAAACAGATCACTAACTACAATGTCTACCTATGTCTACTGTTTGTCTGGTTTACTATAATCTATTGTACTTTATTATAATTGAGTTGGTCACTGTAGACAAGAGACCGGAAAAAAGAAAAATTGATATGAATAGTTTATATGTAATCCTTTTTTAGTTTTTCAGCTTATCAATGAGTTTATTTTTTATAGCAACTTTAGTGGCACTAACAACCACCACTTCCATCACCATTACCAAATGAATAGAGACATTAGCAGCATCAGCAGTTGCCCACACTGCCCACTTTAGTTCTTAAAGTCTGACAAAAAGGTTGGAAACAGGTCAAGTAAAAATTCAGATGCAATTACAAACTTGTTACCTTTGGAAGTGACATCAATGGTATTTGTTGCTGACCAGCTGGCAGATTCCATTTCTAAGACAGCAAACAATTCCACAGTCAAATCCGAAGTCAAAAATGTGTCTACCTTGGCAGCATAAGCAATGATAGTTATAACTGAATAATTGAACATTAATGACGTCTAAATACACCAGGTGGGATGTATCGTGTTATACTACAATTAGATTCCCAATTATTTACCCCCTCTTGTGTTTTAAGGTATACTTTTTAGATTTGTCTCCTGGAGATGACTTCTAGTTTCATTTCCTTATGAAAAAAGATCAGTGCTTTGCTGTCTTATTCTTTCCTGATTTTTCCGAAATTTTAAGTATTGTCAGTAAGAAATATTACATTTCTCCTCTTGAAATGCAGAACTATCATAATTATTAGTCATTCTGTAATATTTCCCTTTAGTGTACTTTATTTACTAGTATCCCTTAGGGTGTTAGCATAAATTTTGCTTCACTTTACTAACTAAGCTCTTACGAGAAAGTAAATCTATTCTTCACTTCCTAGTATTGTTTTTACTTGAATAACCCCCTTTTTTTTTATCAAAGAACCATCTGCTACTATGTGCTTATTTAGCCCTCAGGTCCTTAAGTTAATATTGGGCTTCAAGCCTCAGCCAGTGTTTCTGTAAATTGTTTCACACATGTGCTCGTCAAACCGCATTTTGTTCTTTTGCAGTTTCTCCCTTTCCTGGCAGTTAATAAACCTGTTTATAAACCCTAACTTTACTTCAGAGTCTTAATTGTCAAAAAGGTGTTTAGCTCACCGTCAAAGATAATGTACACATTTCCCGTAAATGGTTGGATTGGATTTATAGATGTTCTTCTACTGTGACAGTTGTCAAGGTTTACAGGTTGTAAGATGGGAGTCAGTAGTAAGATGATGGATATTAAAAAAAAAAAAAAAAAAAAAAAGATATCACTGCTCCCTGAATTTTCAAATATCAGTTTGGTGGTAAGTGTAGGTGTAAATGACAATGTGAAATTGATCCTTGTATTAACTTTCAAAGCGGCCTCTGTTAGTTCAGCGAAACTCCTTTCTATTCTCCGTATGTCACGCTAGCAGAAACAACAACAACTGAATCCAATGATTCTCGTATCAACACGAAATGTATCCTCAAAGCGATCCGCTTTTATTCAGTCGGGGACCACTGCATTTGCATCCGAACAGTGATGATTTGCACGACTTTATGAGATCAGATGGTTATCAAAAGTCGTGGGCGCCATCTTGAATTTCTTTGTTTCCCAGCCTGTTTGAATGACGCACACACGAGGTCGCTTAAAAGGTAAGCCCCCCCTCTCCGTTTTCACGATTTTCGCCACAAAAAAACGAAAGAAATCAAAGATAGAGAGTGGGAAGGATAAATATTAAATAAGATAGTCAAGAGAGGATGAAAATTCAGAGTGATAGAAACAGGAGACAATAGACAGGATGTGAAAGGAAGTGAGACAACTGAATGAGGGGAGGAAAAGTGAGAGATGAGGTAGGGTCAGGTGAGACAAACAAGATTGATGGAGCAAAGGAGAGACGTTAATTGGATCTGGAGCAAAGTGAGACATAACTGAGATAAACAAAGAAATACAAAGGAAATGGGGAAAATAAAGCAGACAAATTACATGTAGGGTGAGGAGTAAGGAGAAAGAAATGAGATAGAAACAAAGAGAGATGAGATGAAATGTTGGGGAAAGTGAAACAAATAAGATGGAGGAAATTGAGACAACTACCGCCAGCCAATCAGATGTGGGGAAAAATGAAACAGACGTATAAGATTAGGGCAAGGGAAGCAAATGAGGTATAGCAACAGATAGGCGATAAAAAACTAAGAAAAATTAGATGCGGCAATTGAGAGACAAATGAAATATGGGCATATGAAGATAATCAGGTATGGGAATGTGGCTATCATCTGCAATAAGGTGAGGGAGACAAATGAGTTAGAGTTTATTTTGAACTATTTTCTCTTCATTGTAACCTCAATTTGTTGTGTCAATTAGCTTTATTTCATTTGTATGAATCAAAATGAGATGGACAAAGGAGAATGTGTTAAAACAATTCATAGAAATGAGATAGTGCAAAATAAGATTACAATGGAAAGAAAATAGATGGTACAATGAAATGTGATGAAAGACAAATGAGATCCTATTTACCTAACCCCTCCGCTCGGGCAGGATATGACACAAGGTCAATTTTTAAGCGGAGTTTAGCAGGTTTGAATTCAGAGTTTTCCTTTTCTTAGACTAGTTGCCTCACCAAGGTTGGAGAACCTAGTCTGTCCTACTATTTACCCATAGCTGGAGGGAGAATAATTGGATTCATACCTTTCCCAAGGGTATTAGTGCTATGTGAAATGCAATCAGTCTCGTCCAGGATTTGAACTCGTGTCGCCGTGTCCAATTCCTACGACGATAACCATTACAACACAGGCACCTCCATGACACCTCCAAAACAAATGAAATAGAAATAAAATACAAGTAGATGAGCCTGGCCAATCAGACTAAGGTGTAAATTGAGAATAGTATTCGAAATGGATCAAGGAAGACAAAGGGGGGGATATAAAATGAGACAAATAAATGAGAATGTGTTAACATGATTCATACAAATGAAATGAGGCCAACAAATATGACAGGAAAATAGACAAATTAGCTGGGAAAGGGAGACTGAAAGAACAGATTGGTTTTATTTAGTTTATTTGCTTAACTTTCTGGGTTATTTCACGTCAAAATTTGATACAAATAATTTATCCTTTATTAAATGATGACAAGTAACTATTCCTAATTAATAATACTCATTTGTGTAGAAGGCAACAACACACAACAGCAATAAAAGTGATAATAATAACAGCAACACTTACCAGAGGTCCAGCATATTCAAGATTCACAGCTTGAACTGGACAGGGTTGGTATTTATGAACAAACATATCCAATGAGATGTTCTAGCCAATCACAATCCAAGGAATGGACTGGCCAATGTGTGCACATTGGAATCTCCCAATGTGCCATAAATAGCTCTTTCATTGACGACTGATTTACTTTTGTCTTAGCCTTGCTAAAGACTTTGCTCTTAGCCTAGCTACTGACTACAAGTGTGTTTCGTGATTCAACATGGCGCTGCAGACAGGATCCGACCTGACTGACTGGGAGAGCATATTCACCAATGCAGGCATAACCATGGCCACTGTAAAGATCTATGCGCAGACATTTTCAAGCGAGGGCATCACAAGGGACACTATGCATATGCTGGACCGGACGATGCTCAAGGAGCTGGGTATAAAAAGCATGGGAGACGTACTCATCATACTAAGGTTGGCCAAAGAAAATCTGGCATCACCAACCACTCATGTAAAACCGACCGCCAAGCCTCCTCAACTTAACTCAGAAATGACACCACAGCAGTTTCGGAAGTTTAAGATAGATTGGGATGTATTCACAAAGATGACCAACTTTTCTGACACACAGATGAACATCCAACTATACAACTGCGCCGAAGAAACTGTCCAGAACTCAATTATCAACACCTATCCTGAGTTCTTCAACGCTGACCCAAGAAAACTACTAGACATGCTTGAGGTGATGGTCACGATGAAATCCAATCCCATTGTACATAGAATCTCATTCTTGTCCATTGCACAAGGCGATAGCGAGCCCGTCAATGATTACCTGATTCGACTGAAGTCAAGAGCAAGGGATTGCAACTTTATATGCCCCAACTGTGACCATGACTTATCCAGCATATACGTCAAGGATCAGTTCATTCGGGGTATAGCCAACGATGCTTTACAAGCAGACTTGTTGGCTAAAGCAGGATCGCTGGAGACCCTAGAACAAAATGTGGGCCACGCCCAAGCATTTGAGATGGCACTGCGGGACCGAAACAAAATGTCCGGCATCTCAGACATAGCGAGACTTCAAATGTCAGCATATCACCGACAAAAACGGGCTCAAAACACGATCCGACCAACTGCCACCAATAACCGCAGAAGGAACATGATGGAAATACAGCTCCAACGCAACACATGTAGGGGTTGCGGTAGTTTCCAGCATGGTAAAACTAGGTCAGGCGACCGACCACGAATGTGTCCTGCATGGGGTCAAACATGCAGAGCATGTAGCAAACAGAATCACTTTGAGGGGGTCTGTCAATCAAAGGGCAGAGTAAAACAAGGAGCCATATGGAGTTCAGAGGACGAGGAAGCTGTCATGGATGCTCTCATTGCCCACATGATATTCAACCCGGCAACCAACACCTATAGACCGGGCAACAATAGCAGCCGCGAGGAAGTGGAAGCAACACTTATCCCATTCTCTCCGTGTCCGGATCCAAGACAGGCCAGGGACATTCCCTCCTCTCGTCCCACTAAACTAAGGATCTACCCAGACAGTGGTGCAACAATATGCCTCGGCGGGACAAAGCACCTGAGACACATGGGAATATCAGAGAAAAACTTGGTCCCCTCAAGCAAGAAGGTGCGCACGGTTGGAGGATTCTCCTTGACATGCCAGGGCTGGCTACCCGTCGCCTTAAAAGTTGGAGAAAAGACCACAAAGCAGGCACTATACATATGCAGAAATGTACAGATACTATATTCAGCAAAGATGCATGCATCGATGTGGGTATACTGCCCCCTTGCTTTCCTAGGCCCATGATATCACCACCCTCGCTCATCGATCCAATAAAATGCGATGCTGTACATTCAAAACCACGTCTTTCTGAAGTAGACCTCTCAGAAAAACAAAAACAAATTCCAACTACCCTAGAATTCCTCCATTCTCACCAACCAGCGAAAACGTGCATAATCTGAAGGAATGGCTGTTGGAAAGATTTGCCAACAGCAGCAGGAAATTTCCAGCTATGTCCTGCCCTCCAGCCCACATTCACCTAAAGGAAGGCTCAACCCCCAAAGCTAGACACAACCCGATTCCAGTACCATATCACTACAAAGAGCAAGTAAAGGAAGCCCTTTGGGAAGATGTCAAAAGAGGCATCATCAGTCCCGTACCTATTGGTACCTCTACAGATTGGTGTAGCACCATGGTAATCACTGTTAAAAAAAACGGGAAGCCAAGGAGAACGGTAGACTACCAACATTTAAATTCCCAATGCAAGCGGGAGACACACCACACTAGCTCCCCATTCCAACTCTCACTCCAGGTACCACCAAACACAAAGAAAACTGTCCTGGACGCGGTGGATGGCTACCATTCAATACCCCTAGATGAAGAATCTCAACCTCCCATGACCTTCATCACAGAATGGGGTCGTTTTATGTATCTCAGAATGCCCCAAGGGTATGTAGCTTCGGGTGACGCCTATACACGAAGGTACGATGAGATAATTAAGGACATCCCACGCAAAATAAAACTTGTTGATGACACCCTCCTTTATGACAAGACCATAAAAGACGCTTTCTACCATACCCTAAACTACTTATCACTATGCGAGACAAATGGAATAGTCATCAACAAAGATAAATTGCAGTTCTACCAAGACGTAGTCCAATTCGGAGGCCTCCAAATAACACCAACAGGAGTGACCCCTTCTAACAACTTGCTGAATGCAATTTCCAGCTTCCCAAGCCCTAAAAACATCACAGATGCAAGGTCCTGGTTTGAGCTTGTCAACCAAGTAGCATGGGCATACTCATTAAGCCCTATAATGCTACCATTCCGAGAACTTGTAAAAAAAAACTCCAACTTCGTTTGGAATGAAAGTCTCGAAAAAGCATTTCAGCAATCTAAACAAGTTATAGTGGGGTTAGTAAAAAAAGGAGTTACCACTTTTGATATAAATAGAACAACCTGCTTGGCACCTGACTGGAGCAAGGATGGAATGGGCTTCCTACTGTTACAGAAGCACTGCACATGCCCCACCGAGAAACCCCAGTGTATTGTCCTGATGGGTGGCACATTGTATTTGCCGGCAGCAGATTCTGCACTGACGCAGAGCGCCGATATGCACCCATCGAGGGTGAAGCAGCCGCTATCGCCTGGTCATTGGAAAAATGCCGCCTATTTATCATAGGCTGCCCAAATGTGATAGTAGTAACCGACCATCAACCACTTACGGGAATATTTGATGACAGGGACCTTGGCAAAATAAACAACCCACGCCTCTTCAGACTTAAAGGGAAGTGCCTAAGATATCACTTCACAATTCAACATTGCCCAGGCAAGTGGCACAGGGGTGCTGATGCCATTTCCCGCAACCCAGTTGCTACAGTGGAATCGCTCATAAGCATATGTCCCACAAACCCATCCCCCAAAGATATCCACCTCTCTAACAGCAGAGATGTTGCAATGGAATTAGCTGCCATTCAAGCAGTAGTAAACATTGATAACAACACCACTGTTATAACCCCTGACCACATTCGGGCATCGGGCCGAAATGACAAGATCTACACAACCCTGATAAATGCTATTAACCAGGGATTCTCACCCAAACGCAACCTCACAGAACCTGACATCCGTGATTTCTGGGAGGTGCGACACCGACTTAGCAATGACAGAGGGCTAGTATTAATGGACAGAAGAATTGTCATACCAAAGCCCTTGAGAAAAAAAATATTGCACTGCCTACACTCAGCCCACCAAGGCATAGATGGAATGAAAGCTCGAGCTAATGACTCTGTTTATTGGCCGGGAATGAATGCGTCAATACAAAACTTTAGAGCGAATTGCTCGATTTGTACAACCATCGCCCCTAGCCAACCACGAGAACCCATTACCATGACGCCATCTCCAGAATGGCCATTCCAGCAAATAGTGATGGACATATTCCACGTTGGGCACATTACGTACCTTGCCTGCACAGACAGATTAACTGGCTGGCTCATACTATATCATCTTAAACCAGGCCATGCCACAACCTCAAAATTAATGTCCATCTGTCGACAACTATTTCAAATGTATGTCACTCCAGAGGAAATCAGTACAGATGGTGGCCAACCATTCACCTCTACTGCATTCCAGGGATTCCTTCACACATGGGGCGTAAAGCACAGACGATCCTCGGTCGCATATCCCCAGTCCAATGGCCGTGCAGAACTAGCAGTAAAAACTGCAAAGAGGATAGTCAACGGAAACACAGACGCTCAAGGTTCCCTGGACAATGACAAGGCCGCTCGAGCCATCTTGCAGTACAGGAATACCCCAATTCAAGGTATTGGCCTATCACCGGCACAACTACTACTTCACCGCCGGCTCTGGGATTCCATCCCTTCGCAACCATTCCTCTACAAACCACATCCTGAATGGATAGCGGCAGCGCAACGCCGCGAAGAAATTCTTCATAAACGCAATGCTAAGTTGGTAGAAAGATACAACAGACATACTCACAACCTATGCCCATTACAAGCCAGTGATACAGTGACCATTCAAAACCCACTTAATCGCCGGTGGAACACCACAGGAAAAATAATCTCCGCCCTACCTGAGCGTCAATACAAAATCAGGGTTGATGGCTCCGGAAGAATCACACTTAGGAACTGTCGCTTCCTCAAAAAGTGCAAGCTCAAGCCTGCACCAACCCCAATACCAAGTGCGACACTAGGACCAACAATCCCGTCAACCAATGCTACAGTCACGCATCCCCCATTGTCTCCCTGTAATAGCACATACACAGCAACCAGACCCCAACAACAAATCACACATATATCCCCACGACTTCGATCATCAAGGATTCCCCGAGCTCTCTCTAGGTTACTACCACACAACAAACCAGGCATAAAAGAGAGACACACCTCCCATGCAACCCGGCCCACCCATGGGGGGGGGAGGGGAGATGTAGAAGGCAACAACACACAACAGCAATAAGAGTGATAATAATAACAGCAACACTTACCAGAGGTCCAGCATATTCAAGATTCACAGCTTGAACTGGACAGGGTTGGTATTTATGAACAAACATATCCAATGAGATGTTCTAGCCAATCACAATCCAAGGAATGGACTGGCCAATGTGTGCACATTGGAATCTCCCAATGTGCCATAAATAGCTCTTTCATTGACGACTGATTTACTTTTGTCTTAGCCTTGCTAAAGACTTTGCTCTTAGCCTAGCTACTGACTACAAGTGTGTTTCGTGATTCAACAATTTGTATTATAGTTACACAGTTATATGGTATCAAGTATTCCTATCTAATATAATTTACACACAATTATATGCTTTGGCTTATTTGATGGCATGTCAACAGCTTATGGGTTATCTAATGCCAAAATTTGATTGATTTGCAAATAACCATAACTATTCATATCTTCCAAGCAGCGGTTGTATCAATACTACCACATGGATGCTAACTAAGTATATGGAGAAAAAGCTTGACGGCAATTATGCAAGAATGCTGTAAGCTGTATTGAACGAGTCCTGGAGGCAACACCTCATAAAACAGTAGCTGTATGGCCACTTACCACCCATGAAAAACATCCAAGTCAAACGAACCAGATATGCAGGACATAGCTGGAGAAGTAGGACAAACTCATAAGCAATGTAAATCTTGTGGACACCTTCACATGGATGAGCAAAAGTTGGATGACCAGCTAAAACTTATCTACAACAGCTCTGTAATGATACAGGATGTAGCCTGGAGGACCTGCTGGGAGCAATGGACGATAGAGAGAGGTGGCAAGGGAAATCTGTGCTAGCAGCACAACATGATAATGATGATGATATGGTTTAAAGTGACTTTTCCTATTCAATAGTGATCACTTGTTTGCATACTGTTACATGGTATCAAAGTCTTCCAAATTAATACTAATAATCTTACACAGATTTATTTGACTCCTAACAGGTACTATCACTCTGGTTTGGAATAAACCTGGGAGTATTATCAATAATGGGGAACTTCACACTCCCCAGAGCTCCAGAACTGGAGTCTTACTACAATTTGTAGTTTTGGGTTATGCCCAAGACATTCCTTAATAAGAGATTGACCTTTCTGCAGCGGATACAGTTAGTCTATTCTAAGCCTCACTAACAGGGTGAGAAAAGATGGGTGTAAAGCAGGATAAAAAATAAAAACTGAGAGGCAAACAAAATGCAGGAAAAGTGGGAGACAGGCAAATGAGATAGGGTAAAAGAAAGAGAAAAATTTCTGCAGGACAAAGTAAGATGGACAAAAAAAGACCAAAAACCAGATATGTGTCCAAGTGAAATACACAAGTATGTTGGAGAGAAAATGAAACCAAATCAGATAAAACAAAGGAAACAGAAAAAATAAAATAGAATCAACGGGACATATCAATGGAGGCAAATTAGAACAAAATGAGACAGAACATGGCAACAAATTAGATGGAGCAAGATTAGGAAAGTGAAATGGGACAAGTTAAATCAACAAAGTGATAGAGTGAAAGTGACGTAGATATGAAATGGGCAAAATATGTAAAATAATTAGGGTGGTAAGTAAAAAAAAAAGTTGGCAACTTTAGTCAAGGATGACCTGAAGGCTCCTTTTTCAATAGCTACTACACCAAGGTGTTGGGAAGGGTGCTACTCCATTCCCTGGATTGCTCCACTTTACCCTTGATCCTTACCTTATAATGCTAAGTTTTAAGCAAGGCAGTATCAAGTACCATTTTTTGAGTCTTTGGCATGACTTGACCAGGGATTGAACCCCAATCTCCCAGAACATTGCTGAACACCCTACTCATTAGGCTAATAGCCTGGTTTAAGGTGGTAATTAATTATATTATTTTATTGATAATTGATTATATTAATTATCTTATTATTTACTTGTGTGAGGTTGTAGACTGGTTATAAATCTTTGAGTGTAAGTGTACTTTGTTACAAAAGTTCATAAGGTGTAATTCTTGCATGAGTGGTGAGATGTCAGGTTTAATAGATTGTTTTGTTAATCACCAGGGGTGACATTTTCAAATCATTTGTTGAGGTCGGATGTTGTTAAAAGTAGACAAGCCATGCTGTCAACTTTGGATAAGATGGATTTAAATTAGATAAAAGTTAATGACATGTTCTGATATGACTTGCTGATACAATAATTAAGATATTATAAAAGAAAAGATAATTTTGCATTTAGTTTTAAAACCTAAAGAGAGAAGTCGGGTTAGATGGAGAGAATCGGCGGAGGCGGGGGCTTTTTGTAGCTGCAAATGAGATTCGCTCATAAACCTGTATAAGGTCTTCCTCTCTCTCATTTTTGTGTTAGACTGCCATGAAAAATATAAAAAGAATAAAGCAGTTTCATATTCCAAATAATAGGAGTTACCTGTTATTTTTTAATTTAATATTCAATATGGTTCATCGTATTACAAAATTCACAAAATAAGATATTTGATGTAACAAGTGGAAGCAAAGTAAGACTATGTGATATGCAATAGATGAAAAGGGTTAAACAGAAACATACAAATGAAAGAGGCAACTGAAGAGAAGTGCAGCAGAGACAAATGAGACAAGGGGGAAAGAAGGACAAACCATATGGGACAAATTGAGAAGATGAAATGATATTGGAGGAAAGTGATAGAAACAAACTGGGGCAAAATTAAACAAATGAGATAATAAAAGGGTGATGGAATATGTGTGGAGCAAATAAGACAAAGTGATGGGGCAAAAAGAGATAGTGATGAGGCAAAGTGATATTAGCAATATAAGGAGTGACATAAAACTGGGAGGAGACAAAGAGAAAGACAAATAAGATAAGAACAAAAATAAAGAAATGAGATAACAGCAAATAAAGAGAGGAAATGAGATAAGCAGCAAATGCCATGAAAAATGTAAACAAAATAAAGCAGTTTCATATTCCGAATAACATGAATCACCTGTTATTTTTTTCAATTGAATATTCAACATAGATAGAGGCAAATAGAGACAAAAGTAGGGTGAGTAGACAGGCACAAAGCTACATAGGTGAGTCAGTTCATATGTGTGTAGGAATCAAGAAAAGATGACTTGAGCATACTGTGGGACACATAGTTTGGTTCAGATGACCAGATATAAAGAACCTTCAGTGTCGAAAAAGACAGACCAAGTTTCAAGCACCTGGATGTCCTCAAAGTGGAGCATACAAAATTGACATGCAGTGAGAGAGCGACTAGTTCTTTGGAGCCTCCAAGTCAAAAAATACCCAGCATAAATGCTGCCTGTTTTGGAGGCCAGCATTACAGCATTCATGCTGTGATTTTAGCTATTCAACACTGGGCCTCAGGGAGCCTTCCCTTCTAGGCTTTTACCTGCTCTGTAGGACGAAGTTCATTGTTCAGTGCCTGAGGCACCTCCTATTAGGGGAATGCTGATGACGCCAAGAATTTTTGACCTGCTACCCATGGGTTTTGACCTGTGCAAATCCCCACTATAAAACAGCCTTGTGCTATATTCTGACATAGTTGGGTGTTAGAAAAATACCTGAGCATTTCAGATGAGCAGTTTCAGGGAGGTTGGTTTTTATGGCATATCAACCTTTGTAGGTTATTTAATACCAAATCCATTTTTATGCTAATAGTCAGTTCTATTTCAAACAATTCCGTTTAGCATGAGTACACAGTTTAATTGTAAAAAACATTTCTATCTCAAACTATTCAGTTTATTCAAACAGTTCTAATTCAGCTAATTCCATTTAATATAAGTACATATTTTGTTTACACACAGTTAAATGTCAAAACAGTTCAATATATAACAATTCAGTTTAGTGTAAGTAGTTTCAATGTCAAAAACAGTTCCATTTCAAACAATTCAGTTTAGCATATGCACACAGTTTAAATGTAAGTACAGTTAAATTGTCAAAAACGTTTCTATTTCAAGCTATTCAGTTTAGTCAAACAATTCAGCTTAGCATAAGTATGCAATTAGCCCTATTTAACCCATAGATAGGACCCTTATCAGGTGCTACCACTGCAGGCAAGAGTGGACTTGGGAGCGATGGCAATGAAGGGGTACTCGGCATTTCCCAAAAGTTCCAGCATCACTGGAACCTCACCATCAGATTGTTTAATATCATATCCAGGACACTCACTGAGGAGGAATCTTACCCCTCTGCAGAGAAGCAGTCGGTGTATTCTACAGCCCCAGCTGACTGGGCATCAGTTTCAAGGAGAGAAATTAGATTAGCATTTATTAACCATTGCTGTATGAAATCTACAGTGTGCCAACCATTAGGTCTGCAAAGATGTTTGAATAACAAATCCAAAAGGAAAGCAAGAAATCAAAAATGCAGTATCACAAGTTGAACATCAAAATTACAAGAAACAAATCAACAAATCCATACCAAATGATAAGCCAAAAATTCAGTTGCCAACTATCAAAAAGGCAACATCTTTTATTAAATAAATATTTGCAAAGGATTGGGAAGGATACAAAAATTTAAAGCTGCACACTATTTCTAGTGATACGTAAAATATTTTTTACAAATTCTATTTTCTTTCAGCAGGTCAAGCACAAGGCATGAACCCTTTATGAGGGAGGTTATTTTCTCCTCTTTCGCCACAATGGGTAAACATGATTTTACTCACACACCACAATTATTCAATGAAACCAAGATGAGGAAGGAAACTAATAAAGATTTCTGAAACCTGAATGTTTAGAACAGAATCTTTATAGCCTGATATTTGTTAAGTTCACAGTAGAAGCCATGTGAGCTGAAAGGGAAAAACAAGACCACCACCAATGTTCATCCATCAAAAGGCTCCAGGGTAATGCCAAGCTGTAAAATTACAAAGGAGGAAGCAACAAAGCCAAGAAAATTGAAAATGCCAATTTCAATGTGACTCCAAAGACTTCTGTAAAATATTAGAATACAAGAAAAGAAAATCCTTGCTGAAATGAGTGAAAATATGCAAAAAGACAATTATGTTCATGTTGAATTTAGGTGTGTGTGAAAGTGAAATTATATGCATGCATACATACATAACATGTGATTTTACATTTATGATTGATTGACTGTTTTTCTCACTTTTCTGCCTGATGATTGTGCATAACCCATGAGACTTCAAACATTCATAGTACATCTTTTGAGGGGGTTTCTTAGTGGCTTTGAGCACTTTTTCCTGCAAACTTTTCTTATTTGCATATATCTTTTTATTATATATACAAAAATTCAACAATATTTCAAGCAGGAAATAAGATAAAAAAGGATAAAAAGTCATTACCCTGTGTTTCACATTGTCAATTCCCAGCTGTGCTAGTATCCATCATCTAATATATAAGTGACAGTTATCAAGCACTATGGTGCCCGTGGTGTAATGGTTATCGTCGTAGGAAATGAACACGGCAACACAAGTTCAATTCCTGGATGAGACTGATTGCATTTCACATAGCACTAATACTCTTGGGAAAGGTGTGAATCCAATTATTGTCCTTCCAGCTATGGGTAGATAGTAGGACAGACTAGGTTCTTCAGCCTTGGTGAGGCAACTAGTCTAGGAGAAGGAAAACTCTAAATTCAAACCTGTTAAACTTCGCTTAAAAATTGACCTTGTGTCATATCCTGCCCGAGTGAAGGGGTTGGTAAATATGGTTACTATGGACTATGTATATGTTATCCTAACTTAGATAAATATGCTTTATCACTGATATTGAGCACTCTTTATGAATATCATCAAGTTGTGCTGATAGCATAGATTTTCTTGACTGACTCTCACCATCCACCCCATCTTCTATCATTCTTGGCAGGTACTATTTACCAACCCCTCCGCTCGGGCAGGATATGACACAAGGTCAATTTTTAAGCGGAGTTTAACAGGTTTGAATTCAGAGTTTTCCTTCTCCTAGACTAGTTGCCTCACCAAGGCTGAAGAACCTAGTCCGTCCTACTATTTACCCATAGCTGGAGGGAGAATAAGGGGGTTCATACCTTTCCCAAGGGTATTTGCCCGAAAGTGAACGTAATAGCGCGACTGGAGTACGAACTCGCGTACTACGATTCCGCAGTTCATCGCTTTAACCATTACACCACGAGGACACCCCTATCATTCTTGGCAGGTACTCTACACGGCATGCACTGTCTGCACAAAGCTGATAAATCTCAGTTTTTGGTAGTTGGTAAACACTGGTGAGTCCATGTGTAGGAGTCCACAGAAGAATGTCACTTAGGAGTTCGTCCTTTTTCCTCCATTACAATGGCTTGTGATATCTTCACCGGGTACTAATATATGTGCTGATATAAATATTTTAATCTAAGCTTTATAAGATATTTAAACTGTTAGAATAGATTGAGTAAATACGAGGATAATTAAATAAGTTTCCAGACTTTTTTCGTATGGGCACTTTTATCGTTTTGACAATCCATAGTACACACATGAAGCTCTAGTCCCCTTTGAAGTAATCTCCTCCGGCTGCAATGCACTAGTTGTACCATTCCAACAACTTCTGGAAGGACCCATGGAAGTCTTCTTGTATGAGCCTGTCAATGACCTTCATCACAGCCTCTTTCATCTCCTCAATTCTCTCATCACGACAGCCTCTGAGTTTAGGGAATAACCAAAAGTCACATGGAGCAAGGTCTGGACTTTAGGGAGGCTGATGAACTGTCTTGATGCCAATCTTGGTCAAATAGTCTGTGACAAGGACGAAGTTGTGAACTGGTGTATTGTCCTGGTGGAAATGCTGCTGGCCTCTTCTGACGGAATCTCTTCCTGATCTCCCTTAAAACCTCAACAGAGTAACCCTAACCCTTTGGCCAATTAACTCTGGTCTGTTGACTTCCTTACTCCTCCCACACCTCTCATCTTCCCTCACAGACTCCCTGCCTTCCTTGAATCTCTTATGCCACTCAAAAACTGATGCTCAATTCATGCAAGATGCTCCAAAAGCAGTCTGAAGCATTCCATATGTTTCTGTGGCATTTTTTTCCAAGTTTAAAACAGAATTTTATTGCATATCATTCTTCTAAAGTGTCCTCACATCCAGATTGCATTTTTGAAATTCACCAGCTGTGACAATCAGACTTTAGTAGGGTGTATTCCAATTCCTGCTGCATTTGAACCTGAAATCATAAAAATTGGTCAGTCATCTCATAAGATGTATAGCAATAACATAGTGAATTTTCAAGAGTCTACGACAATTTTAAATGCCGGTACAAAATAAGTCTAGAAACTTATTGAATGCACCACATATGTCTCAAGTCTACTTTTACGAAATTCTAAAATTATCAAATCTAGTAGAGTGCAAAGCTGTAATTAACAATTTTTGCTTTTGCCTCTTTGTTTACTTGCATATGTCAATCATCTGACTCTAAACAAGCAATGGTGAGAAAAGTCAGCTTTGGACAGAAGAAAACATCAATTAATGGTTCAATGGAAAATTTTAACAGGACAAACAAGAAATTTATGTCATCTCTCCGAAGGTTTTTTTTTTCCCACATTTTGATTAGTTAATTTACATTTTGATTAGTCAATCAAAATCAACAAAAAAATTTTTACTTCCTTTTTCAATAAAAACTACAAACTCTTCGTGATAAAACCCATGCAAATACAATGGAAAACCTGCTTTTAGAAAATCCACAAAAGAACAAGTTACTATATCTTGATTGCCCATTGGTCACACAAGACTTACCCACTCTTTTATACTCAAACAAGAGAAACAACCACAGTGTATACATATTTATCAGCCCTTCAACATTAGCAGAATGAGACAGAAGGTCTATTTTTAAACAGACTTTAACAGGTTTGAATTCAAAGTTTCCTCCTCCTAGACAGGTTGCCATACCAAAGTTAAAGAGCCCAATCTGCTCTACTGTTTACTCATAGGTAGAGGGAGATTAATTGGATTCGCATCTTTCCCAAGAGTATTAGCACTATACGAAATGCAAATGGCCTCATTTAGGATTTGAGGTCGAGATGCCATTTTCTACAACGATAAATCATTACACAATGAGCACAGTGTATAGAATGTCAAAAACGGTAGAACATTTTCTCACTGAATGTGGAGATTTAGCTCTCATGAGACAACTGTTTTTTCCAACACAGACAATAAAAAGGATCTATTTGAAAATGTTGATATTTTGGGTCCTTCTTGAGAAATGAAATTATACCCAAAATTATAAACACATAAATAATCAATACCAAACCAAATAATTATAAGAAAAAATCCCAGAGAATTTTAACATATTGTTAAAACTAAATACTAATATTATAAGTAAAGTTGGCAACTGTAGTCAAGGTCAACCTGAAGGCTCCTTTTTCAATAGCTACTACACCAAGGAGGGGGGCAACTCCTTTCACTGGACTGCACCACCTAACTCTTGATCCTTACCTTATAATGCTGAGCATTAAGCAAGGCAGTATCAAGTACCATTTTTTGAGTCTTTGGTATGATTCGACCTGGGATTTAACCCCAGTCTACCAGGCCATTGGTGAACACTCTAACCAATGGGTCAGTATAAATATACAAAAAAACAAAAAACTCTTTGAAAAATACACAAAAAAAAATTTAAGTAAAAACATACAATGTACCATAATTTCTAGGCATAAAATAACCCCAACTGAGTTGATATGCAGTTAAAATCAATTGACTATATGATTCTGTAAACAATTGCATTTTGCCAGGTATCTTTTTTATATGATTGAGTAGATGATTAGAGTTACTGTACTTTAGTTTTTAAATATCTGAACCAAAAATAACATCAGACAACATGTTCAGGTGTGCAAATACTTAATAAGTCACAACATTGTGATGTTTAAGAAATACTAGCTACATACATATACAACCATACAGTACTCTTGGCATAGAGTGACAATTAACAAGCTATTGTTATTCGGTTTGATTATTACACAATGGTCAACTCTAGAGTGTGTGTGTGTGTGTATACATATACATACATACACGAGTGATCGAAAAAGTAACCCCTATATTATAGAGAGTTACTTTTTAACCACTATATATCTTAGAGAAAGATTGTGTAAATCCAACAGCATATAAATATAAAAGATGAAAAACTAAATATTCAAATAGTGTATTCTTTTTATAAACATTGCCAAAGTTTAAAATGCAACCATCATCAGGGCTGAGTTAAATGAATCATTCAACAACAATAACCTGAAATATTGTTCATGTTTTATATATATATATCAGTTCTTCTCAACTCATTTCAGTATTAGGACATTCTTAGGAGAAAAGTTTTTGTGAATTAGTTTTTAAGAGTTAATATATTATGAATAATGTGATGAAAAAAAATGGCCTGGTAACATAGCATATCCATTTATTAAATGGAAATTACTTTTTAGCATTCAAGTGTTTTGAATTGACCATCATGTGATCTTTGCTGTTGTAAACATCAGGCAGATGTTTTTTAAGCATGAGCAGATTGTCTCTCAAATTAGCCATAATTATTTTAGTCAGATATTTAACTTAGGCATTTGTTTATTAAGGTAATAATGTATCAACCCATATCTGTCCATCCTATTTCAAAGTGGAGTTTTAAGGACATTTTAGCAAGATGTTAAAGCTATTTAGGATCAGTGTTTGAAGACATTTTATCCATTTGCCTTCTTATTTCCATTATAACTTAATATTGCCCAATATGCTTCTTTTTTTTTTTTTTTTTAATTCTATGACAGTAGGTTTTGCAACTGTTGAAATTGTGACAGTTTCAGTGAAAATGTTCTACATATATTAGTTTGTTGTAATCCATAGATTTGATTATGTCTTTACACTTCATTTCTTTGTTTTTAATGGAATATCAACATTCATGGGTTATTTAATGCCAAACTCATCCTCATGGAAGAACAATAGTGGTACTATTTAATCCACAACTGTGGGGGTTAGGTCATGTGTACTTTTCCTTAGGGTATTAGTCCAAAAATGAAAATATTAGTGTGACTGGAGTTCAATCTTGCAAACTGCAATCTCGCAGTCCAGCATGTTTGCCATTATGCCATGGAGAATCACCATGTGTCTTTAGTTATAGTTTGTGTGTGTGTTTGGGTATATATATATATATATATATATATGCACACATGGGACACTTTGACAGTAAAAACCTTTTTATTTCCATAGAAACTACAGATGAATAGCATCATTTAATGGAGCAAGTTTTCACCTACAAAACACTATTCCATCCCATCACTACAATTGATTGTGCATTTTTCTTAATGATTAACCAGGACCTATGTGCCATGCCCATAAGAAAGTTCCCTGAAAATAATGCCTCCTGTTTTCTTATGGTATCTCTCAAGTCAGAGGCAGTGACTGGTGTTATAGCAGTATAATCTAAACTTACCAGCCAATAATCTTTTTCTTTTTTTTTTTTTGCAAGATAGCAACGGAACAGTCATCTGAAAAAAAAAATCTTTTTGGAGAAGTTATGGAATTCCTCTATGAAGGAATATTTGCACATGTTCAAATTCATCAAAGTTTCCAAAATGTTAAGAGACCAAGCAGTAATTTTTTTCTTTTGGTTACAAAGTTTCAATGCCAGAGAGTTTGGTAATAAATAATACCTAATACTATCTGTTTTGATTACATAATGTCCCACTTTGTACTCGCTGTGACAGTTCATATACTAAACATAATAAAATTTAGATTTACAAGAGAGTTGACTTGTTATCTAAAAAAATTTATACAGGTGTACTTATTTATGGGTGATAGAGAGGAAAGCAAAAATGGAAAAAAAATATTGAGTATAAATATTTATTAATAAACATCATCATAAATATTCTAACTATATAATATTATTGAGTCATGAATAATACCTAATACTATCTGTTTTGATTGCATAATGTCCCACTAAACATAAGATAAAGGAGGTGAGGTTGGTTAGTCGGTTGTTTTGTTTTACAGCATATCACCCTTTTTCGGGTCATTTAATGCTGAATTAAATTTCAGGACGAGCTCATAAGTGATGTACTCCTATGGACCCCCACATATGGCCGTGCAAAAGCAGGATGACCAGCTCAAACTTACATGCAGCAACTATGTGAGGACACAGGATGTAACCCTGAAGACCTGCCGGAGGCAATGAATGATAGGGAGAAGTGGCGAGAGAGGGTCAGGGATATCCGTGCTGGCGGCACGACATGATGATGATGAAATTTCAAACAATTCTGTTTCGTATAAGTATAGTTTTTACTGACAAACAGTTAAATGTCCAAACAGTCCTATTTCAAACAATTCATTTTAGCATAAGAACAGTTTAGTTCTATTTGACCCATAGATAGGACCCTATCAGGTGCTAACACTCTGGGCCAGAGTTGACCTGGGAGCAATGGCAATAAAAGGGTATTCCACATTCCCTAAAGCTCCTGCGTTACTGGAACCTCACCATAGGGTGATATCCAAGACACTTGTTGGGGGAGTTTTACCCATCTGCAAAGATGCAGTCAGTTAATTCTACAGCCACAACCAACTAGGCCAAAAGAAGGTTAAGGTTGGTTGGTTATTTTTTATGGCATATTAACTCTTGAAGGTTATTTAATGCCAAATCCTGTTTATGTAATAAATATGATTTATAAATGAATAGCTTGTTGGTAACATTATTTCTATCTAACACTACAAGTGTTATTTGCACACAGTTAAATGGTTTTAAGATTTGGTTTCAACATTTAAAATTCAATTTAACATGTGTCATTTGTTTGTATACAGTTAAATGGTTTCAAGTTTAGAAAGTGATTACATACATATTTTTATTTGACCCATAGATGGAACCCTAACAGTTACAACAAACCCAGGCCAGAGTAGACTTGGGAGTAATGGCACAATACCCAAATCTCCAGAATTGGAGCCTTACCATCTGATTGTTTAGTTTCATATTCAAGACAATTGTTGGGGTAGGGGACTTAACCCTCTAGAGAGATGCAGTTGGCATATTCTACACCCCAAGCTAATGGGGCATTAAAAAGGTTTAGAGGAGAGTTAACTTTTTCTTTTAAATTTTCTTTTAATAAAAAAGATACTGCATATAATTAGATGGAGAGGAAAGTAGAAATGTAAAAAAAGAATCAAATTATTGATAATTATAAACTAGATTATTAATAGAAAATATGTCTTATTTGAAAACTACTCCTCTGACAAACAACTTGTATTCAAACCAGTTATTATGAACATATAATTTAAGTTCTCATAACAACAATAACAGCAAAGAAAAAGTAAATAGAATTATTGATAACTACATTATTAATAGGAAATGAGTCTTGTAAACACTTCATTTGGGAAAAAAATAGTAAAGTTGTTCATCAAGAAGACAAATAAATTAACTAACATTTTTTTTTCTACTTGAGTCACCAATTACTTTTAAAGATGACAGGAAATACTTGAGTGTTTATTCTTATATGAATATTCAATACACAACTATTAGCCATAATTACAAACAAAAATAGAATTTTTAACCTATTCACTGCAGCAGGAGCAGTTCATCTGTCATTTTCTAAATGTGATAGCAACTCTTACCCATCAATTGTCAACCTTTTATACACCAAAGCCTTCAGCCAGACTATCACGTAATTGAATAAATAAATACACCAAGTATTTCACTGTCTTAGGAAAGGCACTGACAGGTTACCAAGCATTTGGAAATCTAACCTCTCTTTTAAAATAAAATAGGAATTCTAAGTTGTAGCTATGTAAGTAGTATTGTATGGCTGAACCACCTGGACTTTCACAAAGCAATTGGAGAAAAAAAACAAATGGGAATTACACAAGGATGCTGTGTGCTGTTGTAAACAAATCCTAGAAGCAACACCCCACAAATAAGCAGTTGTACAGCCACTTGCTTCCCATCTCACAAACCATCCAACTAAGGCAAACAAACATGCAGGGCATTGCTGGAGAAGAAGAGACAAACTCATGAGTGAGGTCTTCCCATGGGCTCCCACATGTGGACATACCAATGTATATAAGTTCTAGCTGGTCGTCCTACCTTTGCTCATCCATGTGAAGCAATCCACAGGAGTACATCACTTGGGAGTTCGTCCTTACTTCTCCAGCAGCGTCCTGCACGTCTGGTTCATTTAATTTGGGTAGTTTTCTTGTGGGTGGTAGGTGGCTGTATAGCTGCTGTTTTGTGGGGTGTTGCCTCCAGGATTGGTTATATATATATATATATATATATATACACACATACAGACAGACACACAATTTGTAAGTGACTAGATTGTAGGTAAAATTATTTTTAAATGAGTCTGAGCTCATTTTTCACGCAGTTAAATGGTTTCAAGTATTGCTATCTAACACTAATAGTTCTATTAGCACACAGTTAAATTGTTTCAAGTATTGCTATCTATTTTTTGCATACAGTTAAATGGTTTCAAGCATTGCTTTTCAACAGTGTATTTGTATTAGTTTGGAAGCCATATAAAAAAAATCATAAAAGTGAACATGCTTCATCTAAATAATTTAACAAAATTTTGTGACTGTCTGGAAGTGATAATACAAGTGACATTCAATAAATAAGTGAATTTTGCCTAAGAAATTGGCTAAAGAAGGACTGCTTACAGTTGCACCTTTTTCAAGAAAATCAATACTGAGTCCTACATGACCCAAAAGACTGTCAGCACTTTCTTCACTGACTGTTACACTTGGAACTTTTTCTTTACTGAAGAGTGTGTTTCCAATCCATTTACCATCTTTTTGACTTCAGCTCACAGAAGAAAACTCATGTTTACCCCATTTTTAAACTTTTTCTTTTTTTTTAAACTAAAAAATGTTCTTCTGTAAATTTCACATGGTTTGCACTTCTCAGCTACTAAATATCAATGACAGATTTTTTATTCAAGCCTGGAGCACTGTTTGGTTAGGTTAGGTTTCTTTGTTTAAAGGCATATCAACCTTTGTGGGTTATTTAATGCCAAAGCTATCCTTCTAGAAGAACAGCAGTGATGCTATTTAACCCATAGCTGGGAGGATAAGTGGGTTCATACCTTTTCCAAGAGTATTTGTCCAAAAGTGAATGTAATAGCATGACTGGAGTTCCAACTCGCTTACTACGATTCTGCAGTCCAGCACTTTAACCATTACAACACGATAACACTCCCCAGAGCACTGTTTGATTTGCCGCCATTTTGAATAGCTTCAAAACAAATATTTTTGTGAGACTGAAATAATTTTTCGATCAATCAATTCCAAACAATGCAGAGTTTACAACTATAGGTTTGGTTGTTTTTTATCACATATCAACCATTCTAGATTATTTAATGCTAAATCCTCTTTATACATATATATTAAATAAATATGATTTGGTTTGGTTTGGTTTTATGGCATATCAACCATTGTATGTTATTTAATGCCAAATCCTGTTCATACATATTTATTAAATAAATATGATTTATAAACTCATTTTCTAAACATTTTTAAACAATACTGAGCTCATCTTTTTTTGCACACAGGTTGTTCCAAATATTATTATGTATCACTAACAATTCAATTGGACATCAGTCATTTATTTCAACACAGTTAAATGGTCAAACAGTTCTATTTTTAACAATTCGATTCAACATAAGTCATTTATTTGCATATAGTTTAAATGTTAAACAGTTCTATTTGACCAATAGATAGGACCCTATTAGGTGGTAATACTTCGAGCCAGAGTGGACCTGGGAGCAATGGCCATAAAGGAGTACATCACATTCCCTAGAGCTCAGGCATTACTGAAGCCTCACCATCAGATTGTTTAGTGTCATATCTATGACATTCAT
Source organism: Sepioteuthis lessoniana (assembly GCA_963585895.1). Lineage (NCBI taxonomy): Eukaryota > Metazoa > Mollusca > Cephalopoda > Myopsida > Loliginidae > Sepioteuthis > Sepioteuthis lessoniana. The sequence goes on along the minus strand of OY757936.1, from coordinate 50,271,062 downwards.
TGGAAGGTGGGTTTTTCCCCTCTGCAAAGATGTAGTCAGTATATTCTACAGCCCCAGCCACTTGGGCTGTTTACATTGATAGAAAAAAAATTTGGGAAATAAGTTTTCTTCACCCCACAAAAAAATTCCCTTTTATTCATTAATGACCCTCATATATATATATATATATATATACATATATGACTCAAGTCACTTAAAATAATCCATTTATCAAAAATAACTATATCAGACAGAATTATATTTTTTCTTATCATCTGCCTAAAGCTGCAAGGGTTCCTCACACATATTTGTCCCCCAAAACATCCCATTTTACCCTGTCTTTTGTCAGTCTTTCTACTGTTGGCAGAAGTAGTTTTGTCCTCTTTGGTGGTTATCCTCCGTGTCTTCTGTTGTTAAAACCATTAAATACCCCCTTTTTAACCCAGACTGGGGGGGGTCTATGTAATTACCAACCTCTCTGATACCGACACAATGTGATACAATGCTAATTTTTAAACAAAGTATATTGGTTTAGATTCAGAATTTTCTTCTCTAAGACTGGTTGCCTAAGTAAGAGTACAATTACATATAAGACACATGACAACAGCTTAGCCATTAAAAAAATATGAACACTCAAAACAACAGACCTAACCAAGACTAAAGAACACAGTCTGCCCTATTCATCCATAACTATATAGATGGATTCATACCTTTTCAAAGGGCATTGGTGCTAACTGAAATGTAAACAGCTTTGTTTAGGATTTTAACTCAGATCACTGATTCTATTTCCTACAATAGAATACCAGAAGATAGAGTAATGCTTTTGATATAACCACAAAGATGAGAACAATATAGATAATAACTGATCATCTCAGAAATTTACATAATTTCAGGATGCTCGCTCTAGGAGTCTATAAATGATTGAATGATTTTAATTGAATGTCAGTCTATTTAGGATTATTTCATGTCTAAAGGTAAGGGAGTTGTATTCATCGCATGTTCATATGTATATTTTTATGCAGTTATTTCATGGGTTTATTTTTTGGCACACAGTCTGATTGAATGCAAATAATTTTCAAACAGATCTATATGACCCATAGGTGGGAACCTATCATACAACCACTCAGGGTCAGAGAGCCCTTGAGAGTAATGGCAAAGGAGTACTCCATACTCCCTAGATTTCCAAAACTAGAGACTCACCACCAGATGCAGTTTACTGTCATACCCAGAACATCTCTTTTTTGAGTGAGCCTTATCCCTCAGCAGGGGATATAGTTAGCATATTCTAAGTTCCACAAACTAGGAGTCTATGTAAGTTTTGTGTACACGTAATGTTTTGAATAAATGAGATAATTGGTTCCAACTTAATACAAATCTTACTTATTGACAGATTAACTTTATGAATATATCTCAAAAATTGATTTTAAAAAGATCTCTAATTTCAAGTAACATAATTTTATATATGTCAAATACATATGTAGGTATATTCATAAGTAGACAACTGATTTCACCAAAATAACTCATTTAATTAAATATATTGATAGAAAATGAATTCTAAAATTATTTATAAAGGGGGGAAAAAAACTATGTTCAGACATTTTCACTCATTGTGCAGATTTAATTGAAATAAAAGTAAAAATGAATAAATACATTTTAAATGTCATCCATTGCAGAATTGCCATTTGCCAAGAAATACCATATTTGGAAATATATATATCGGCTGTATGATATAATACTCTAAAAGCAAAGTTTTTAAACTCATCAAAATTTCTTTAAATAAAAGCACCAGACAGAAATAAATTTTGAAAATAAATCCAAAAAATAAAATAAGAGGAGACAGAAAATCTTATTTTCTATTTATCATTAGTAATTAAAAGTTTACCAGTGGCAAAGTAATGTAGTAAACTATTAAGAATCCGTACTGTAAACTTATTGCAACCAATATATATTCATTTGTTTGACATAAGACGAATGACAGAGACTCAGTGTGAGGATGTAAAAGACAGAAGAATTGACAATGCACTACTATAAGTGACATGGAGATGCAGCAAAGAAGAAGTCCCATCTGATCAAGAATCAATATTCTAAATACAAGTGTTTCCTGAGGAAGGTTGGAGAGTGCAGTAGCTAAAAATCGAGACCAAAAAGAAATAAAAGAATTTTTGTTAGAACTTCTGAAATCAGGAAGCATTATTACACACAAACACACACACTCAAAATGAGTATCTTCATCTTGGTTGGTCCTGAGTATGACACTAAACTGCCAGTCCACTTGGTTAGGTCTGTAGAATACATCGACTGCATCTCTGCAGAGGGTTTGTTGTTTGGGTTTTATGGCCTATCAACCTTTCTAGTTATTTAATGCTTAATCCATTTTTATACAAATAATCAGTTCTATTTCAAACAATTCAGTTAAGCATGAGTACACAGTTGAATTGTCCAAAAAAATTTATTTCAAGCTATTCAGTTTAGTCAAACAGTTCTACTTCAAACAATTCAGTTTAGCCTAAGTACAGTTTCAATGTTAAAAACAGTTCAATTTCAAACAACTCAGTTTATATGTCAAAACAGTTATATTTCAAGCTGTTCAGTTTAGCATAAAGTTTAGTTCTATTTGAACCATAGATAGGACATGATCAAGTGCTAACACTCTGGACCAGAGCAATGGCAATGAAGGGATGCTCCACATTCCCCAAATCTCCAGCATTACTTGAACTTCACCATCAGATTGTTTAGTCATATTCAGGACATTCATTGAGGGGAGGGAGGGGGTCTTACCTCTCTGCAGTGGTGCAGTCGGTGTATTTTACAGCCGACTTGGCAACTCTGCAGGGGTGTATAACATCCTCCAACAAGTGTCCTGGATATGACGCTAAACAACCTGATGGTGAGGCTCCAGTTTTTGAGGAGTACCTCTTCAGTATCATTGCTCTCAGATCCACTCTGACTCGGAATGGTAGCATTTGATAGGGTCCTACCCATGGATCAAATAGAACTGTTTGACATTTAATTGAGTGTAAACCAATGACTTATTGCAACATTGAATTGTTAAAAATAGAACTGTTTGATCAGTTAAATGTGTGTAAACAAATGACTTATGTTTAATGGAATTGTTAATGATACATAGCAATACTTTGAACTATTTAACTGCATGTAAATGAATGAACAAGTGTTGAATAGAATAATTAGTGTTAAAAAGCAATATTTGTAGCCACCTCACTGTCTGCAAACAAATGATTTATATTGAATAGAATTATTAGTGTTAGATAGCAATCATTGAAACCATCTGTGTAGGAACAATTGCAATACTAGTGTGCAAACAAATTAGTTCTCATTTAAAAATGAAATTACCTATAAACTATGTGTGCAAATAAATGACTGATGTTAAATTGTGACTGTTATATAGCAATATTTGAGGCCATTTTGCTGTGTGCAAGCAAATGATAAGTAGTACAGAAAATAATTGAAATCATTTAACAGTATGCAAAAATTTTTTTTTAAAATTAGCTTAGGTTCGTTTAAAGATATTATCAACAGACTATGTTAACAAATCATATATATTTGATATGTATGTCATAAACTGGATTTGGCATTAAATAATGCACAATGGTTGATATGCAACCAATCATCTTGGTTGTTATGATAACAGCATTTTAGAAGAATGAATTCACAGGAGATGAGAATAAGAACAATATACCCTCATAGATTGAATAGAATTTAATCTGAAATTTCCAGAAGGTTATCAACTATACTAGATACCTTAAAAGTCAGAGGCTATAAGGGCCAAAACAATGTGACCAACAACTAAAACCTTAGTCTAAATAAATCAATATATAATCAAAATGAGGAAATTCATCAAAATGAATTCAATTAAACTTTTCTAAATAATAGAGAGCAACAACAATAACATTTAAATAATATTTTTAACCTAATTATTGGTTATGTGAATTATCTACTCTTACAAAACTAAAAACTTCAGTTTGAACTTGTAAGGAATCTGCATACGAATATTTTAAAACAATTGCACTTGGAATATATCTCCAAGGCAGCAAAATTTATTTCATTTTTTGAGTCTAGACAATAATGAATTTGAATGGACACATTCAAATAAGTGTGACTATCATTTAAATAAAAATTATCAGTACATTTCACTCCTTTCCTTTCTTTTTACATTGAAATAAAAATTGCTTAAAGGAGATTCAATCACAAGACTTGATTTCCTTAGACAAAACTGTCTGCTTATATAAAGTAGCATTTTATCATGAAGTCAGATTGAAAAGAATTATTCATCTATTATGAAATGACCATTTAAAATATCTACTAACTTCTTGAAAAGGAAACATTGAAAAGACATGGTTCAATGGCTAGGGTTATCATCTCAAGAGACATGGTTCAATGGCCAGGGTCATATCAAAAGACCTGGTTCAATGCCCAAGGTTATCATCTCAAGAGATATAATTCACTGACCAAGATTATAAGTTTTATGAGTATGTGTACAAATTTTGGGGAGCTTTATCATAATTTTTTTTATCATTCTAAAAAGTAATAAGTCTTTTGGCATTGTAGTGAACAATGCCAAAAGACTTACTTCACACCTAGGGCAAGTCACATCCTTTCAACTTGTCAATACAGCACTTTCAAAACAGAAATTGCTTTCTATTTTTCTTTTTCCTAACAAAGTCAGAGAGTATTTATTTTCCTTCTATCTCTCAATGTTCTGCTCTATATGCTCCAGCCAAGTTTCACTCTCATTCTGATTCTCCCAACTGTTCATAATACCACACTACATTTTCTTTGGATGAGTCTTATGTATAATACAATCATCATCATGTCGCGCTGGTAGTACGGATATCCCTGACCCTCTCTCGCCACTTTTCCCTATCATTCATCGCCCTAGGCAGGTCTTCAGAACAACATCCCATATCCTCACATAGCTGCTGAATGTATGTTCGTGCTGGTCGTCCTGCTTTTGCACGGCCATGTGTGGGGGTCCATAAGAGTACATCACTTATGAGTTCATCCCTGCTTCTCCAGCAGTGTCCTGCATGTCTGGTTCATCTAACTTGAATAGTTTTCGTGATAGGAGGCAGGTGGCCGTACAGTTGGTGTCTTGTGGGTGTTGCCGCCAGGACTTGTTCAAGATTGCTCGCAGCATTCTTGTGTAATTGCCATCTAGCTTCTTCTCCAGCCGTTTTGTTAGCGTCCATGTAGTGCACCCATATAGCAGTATCGATGTGACCGCTGCCTGGAAGAAACTGTGTTTCATTTTATCGGTTAGGTCTGATTTCCATATAATCGATAGCCTATTGATAGCTGTCCATGCCTTCGTTAACCTCGTTTCGATGTCCTTTTTGGTTGATTCGAGGCTGCTTCCCAGGTAAGTGGACTTGTCTACTAGTTTAAGAGGGGTTCCTTCTTGAGTGGAGATGTCCCCCGTTTGATTATAGCACCCGCAGGCATAGGCCTCTATGTTAATGCACGCAAAACGGAATATATGTGCTATAATACAATAACTTATGAATATTCCTAAGTGATAGTAGCATTAAGGACTTGAACCTACACATATATGTGAATAATATTACAAATGGCTACTTGCATACCGAGCAGTGTGTCTTTTTTTATTTCATATAAGTAAAAATTGTTATATTGACAATTTTCTTTAATCTTTCTTTTATCCTTTACCATAAAAATCTTTTATTTCCACAGTTTAATCATAGGAATTTAAGATAAAGAAGAACCTTTTAATGAGACTGCTATAATGTAGGCCAATATTTCACCAGTCATCAACTAGTACATATATGAATTTTCCCCTCACTTTTAAAAAAAAAAAAAAATTTTTTTTTTTTTTTTAAAATAACTAAATTGACATAATATATCTCTCTCTCTCAGTTTATTTCTTCTCTCACTATAACTTTCTGTATTTCAATATTCACTCTTCCATGTCACTTAACATTCTTTCTCTTTATTTCTTTTCACTTTATTCTCACTTCATTTTCTTCCTTCTCTTTATTGCCACCATCTTAAATCCACCAACAAGAAGAAATACCAATCCATTTCTAAATGCTAGTTTATGATAAAACTTTAATCAAGCAACAGACAGTAAATGCTACTTGCTTAAATAACTCATGTTAATATGAAGGATATTTTAAAATCACACTTTAGATTTCAGCAGCTGAATGATTATGAGATGAAAGTTTATTATGAATATATATAAAGAAATGATTCTAGTGTGTGTATATGTGTTCAGCTAAATATATCACACTTGTACGATTTACATGATTTTTCTGTAATTGATTCTATGTGCAGTGCTAATTTAGAGATGACTGTAACTAAATCTGGAAGAAAACAGCATTACCTAAATGATGACTGCAATTCAAAAATAGCATTGTAAAAAGAAAAACGTAAAATAAAATAAGAACTCTCTAACCGAAGGATTATCTTTGAAGTCTTTTTAATGAAAGAAAAAATAAAACAACAAAATACAAAGAAAGAATGGTGCAGCATCCAGAATTTTCGAAAATGGAAGTTTTATTGGATTTAAATAGAAAAAAAAATATATGCGCAATCATCTTTAGAATAAAAATGATGCTGCATTTTATTTTTAGAAATTAAGGAGATGAAGTGAACATTTGCAATAAAAAAAAAAAAAAAAAAAAAAAAGATCAGAATAAACATCCTTTAACCTTTTCCTGATAGAATTTATTTGTAAATTCATTTGATTATATATATATATATATATATATATATATACACACACACACACACACCACTCTATTACTTGGTATTGTTAGACAGAGTTGACACCCTTTACTCCACAAAAAATAAATTACATCAGCTGGTAAAGCTCTAGTTTTAGTTTTTGAAAGAGTGGAATATCCCTTTATTACCATTACTCCCAGGTCCACTCTGATATCAAGTGATAGTACCTATTAGGATCTCATGTACAATTCAAATAGATCTGTTTGAAAATTATTTCTATTAGGAATATTTGGAACCAGATAATTGTGCAAGTAAGTGATTATAGACAAAAAATGCAATGTAACATTGAAAATACAGTTATAACTTGAAAAACATTTTAAAACAAATTTATTACTCAATTTTGATGGCATGTCAAAACAATTAGGGTTATTTCATGCCTAGAAGTTAGGGAATTGCACACATTTACATTTTTTGTATACTTGTTTTTTTGTCCACAGTTATATCAAATATCTAAAAAATTCAACATATGCAAAATTAGTATCATATGCCAAATTTTCAGTAGGTACGAAAAGTAAGGTTGTGAAAATTTACTTGGCTTTGACTATTATAGTAAACCAAGATAGCAGTGAGCCGAGGCTTAGTAGAGGAGGAGAGAAACGGGGAAGGTAGAAAAGAAGGGTATAGAAACAAGGGCAGAGAAATAGTTACTCTACCATTAAACTGCAAAAAAAAAAAAGGGCGAGAACTATATTTCTTGAGATAAAACAACTTTTTTTTCCCCCCCACTATAATGAATTTATTCCCAAAGAAACAAATTTTACAAAACAATTTTATGACTAGATTGCATATATTTCACTATGCAGGTTGAGTTATTCATTCAACTCTTACTTTAACATAAAAAAAATCAACATAAAATGAAAATACAAAAGAGTAAGATAACATGAAATAAAATATATGAAGAATAGAATTGGAACAAGTAAAAGACTTTCTTGTCTTTGGCCTGTAACAAAGCAAGAAGTAATATCAAACTGTTTATCAATGAAATACCCATTCTTGGTATTCAAATTCAAAGTTCTTTTCTTTTTCTTTTCTGGTTTGTTTCAAACTGCAGACAATTCACCCCAACCAGGAAAAACATTCTTGTATTTGGTATGGAATATTTCCTTTTCTTTGTGGTTTGTCTTGACAATTCTGTAGGCTGGTCCTCAGAGAAATGCAAATTTTGTGTTGAATTAATTCCAACGTCCTTTTCATAAATGCCTCCCAAATCAATTCTATTATAGTAAGCTGTGGTCTGCAACTTTTTTCTGCAGAGAGAAGACACACTCTTGGTTTCTCAAGAACTTTTACTCCATTTCTTTGTGACAGAGGGGTCTAATGGAAAGCATCTCTAGATTTTCGACCTGGCTCAACATTCAAGCATTGGTAGAATGGTCGTAACGCTGACAAACTGGGTACTAGATGTGTTTAAGACTGCTTCTACACTAAACCAAAATGGACTCAAAAGAAGGAATAAAAAGAGGATGACTGTCCCAGGCCACTTGCTTTTATACCCACAAAGGGACTGTAACAGTCCAACTTTGAAATAAGCCAAAGGCATTCAAGCATTTATTGTCAAATTTACAAATACCAGAAATATTCTGATCTAATACAAATATTTTGTCCTATTTGTATATTTTTAAGTATTCCTATCTTATACTGTTAATTATATCGTTTCAAGTAATCATTTCTATTTAATTAACCATTTGTTTTCACACAGCTATATGGTTTCAAACAACTTATAATCCTAAGTAAACAGTTATAACTTCTATTGGAAATTATTTACAGTCACTTTTACATGCCCCATGATTGGCTGAAAAACAACCAATCACAGGCCACTATCAGCACATCTGTCATACCACCATGTGTGCACTCATTCTTTAAACTAACATCCCTTTTCATACTTTAAAACGATGTAACATAGAATCTTGACAGCTGCCAAAACGGGCTACAAGTCCAAGAAGTGAGGTACATAAGGTCATCCTACGGAGATACTCAACACACATGGGGACCCAGAATTCTCCTACTTCAAGCCCTTGAATCTGAAAGGACCAGCAATCAGAACAACATGGAACTAAAAGAACTGTTACCGAGATGAATGCTATAGCTAAGTCTGCAGAAAATACCTCTTTTTTGCAATTATTCTTCTTTTTCTTTATATTTCTCTTTTCAACCGAATTGTTGTTTTGTTCCTTTTCTCTCATCTTGGTCTTGTGCTACAGTAAGCCTTATCTTTCCTTTCACTGCAGATGTAGATTTTATCTTATTCTGAACAGGTAAAATCCCAACACTTCAAGTAACTATTCTCAATAAAAACAATTTACTGTTATATGATATCAAGTATTTATGCCAAATACTAATAATTTTTAAACAGTTTATTTGACCAATGGAAAGGACCATGTCAGAGTGGACCAGGGAGTGATAGCAATGAAGGAGTACTCTGCATTTCCCTAAGCTCCAGTATTACTAGATCCTCATCACTATTAGATTGTTTAGTGTCATATCCAGGACACTCGTGTGTGGCATGAATTCTTTCCTCTCTGGAAGAGATGCAGTATTTTACAGACCCAGCCGACTGGTCTTTAATAATTGTTAGTGAACAGTTATAGCTTCAAGTACCTATTCTCAATAAAAACCGTTTACTGTAATATTGTATCAAGTATTCTTGTCTAATACTAATCCTTTTTAAATAGATTTTTTGACTCGTAGATGAGGATCCTAACATGTAATATCACTCTGGATCATAGTGGACCTGAGAGTAATAGCAATGAATAGGGACTCTACACTCTCCAGAACCAAAGCCCCAACATCAGATGCAGTTCGTGTCATACCCAAAACACACTGATTTTTAGTTGAGGAAGTGTCTTACCCTCTGCAGGGAATACAGTCAACATATTCTGAGCCCTCCTGACAGGGCGTTACATACAGAGTGCATTTGATAAAGGCACCATGAACAGAAATAGGTATCTATTCAACCCCTGGATGTGACAATGGTGTAAAGCTGGTTTGGATTCAGAGTTTTTCCTTCTCCTAGAATGGTTGCATAAATAAGGCTAAAGAATCTAATCTAACCAACTTGTTACCAGTAGTTCAGGCTAGAACAGATTGAGTCATGCCTTTCCTAAGGACTTTAGAGTTAAGTGAAGTCCAAACAACCTTATCCAGGATTTGAACTCGTGTCACAATTTCCATTTCCTTCTGTTAAGCACACCTCTGAAATAGAATGAATAGAAGTAGCTATTTTCTACAAGAATAAAGATTGAATACTGAAGAATTTCCTTTAACAGAAAACTTAACATAATCCAAATCTGACACAAGGTCACATACAGGCAATATCCGATAAAAGCACCATGAATGAAGATAACTGTTTTCTACAACTTCCCATTTCTCAACTTTGAGAAAAAAACTTCATAAGCCAGATTTAGGACAGAAGCCACTAGGTTGAAGACATTGCTCAAAAGATACTTTGGTTCACGCAACCCAAGAGAGAACCAGTGTAACCTCACCAATCCATAAATCCCTTTTGTAGTATTATTTCCCAGTTCTATCCTTTGTACTTAGTGCAATGTGTTGCCAAGCATGGCATTTTCTGGAAAGCTGTGAAATAATTTGAGGAAAAAGGTTTATCCCAAAATAGAAAGAGGCAGGAAGTCAATGGCACAGCTCACATAAAATGAAAGACAGAAGGTGGTGTAATGGAGGATGGTGGAGGAGGATAACAATTAGAGCAACAAGTCAGAGTGCAGGTGAGTTTAGCGGGAAACTGGGAAGGTGATAAGGAGACGGGGAAGGATTTTGAGAAATGGAGAATCGGAAATTTGGTAATTTAGACTTGTGTCTGAAAACAGATGAGGAGGAAATGAAAAAGAGAAATTAATTCACTCACACAAACAAAATATCTAAATAGCTACTTTCCATACAAAATCTTAGCTTTTCAGAAATATACTCGTATATTTATTTATACGTGTATGTTCATCTATAGGCATATGAATGTGAGGTTATAGAAATATATATATGTAGAGGGTTTGGTTTTATTGCCTATCAACCATTGTAGATTATTAAATGCCAAATCCTATTATGGACCTGAGCTCATTTTTTGTATCCAGTTAAATGGTTTCAAGTTTTGCTATATATCAGTCACCATTTAACATCAATCATTTGTTTGCACACAGTGAAATGGTTACAAGTGTTCTAATTTAACACTTATTATTCTATTTAACATTACTCATTCATTTGCACACAGTTAAATGTTTCCAAGTATTGTTATGTATCACTAACAATTCAATTAAACATCAGTCATTTGTTTGCACACAGTTGAATGATCAAACAGTTCTATTTCAAACAATCTAATTAAGCATAAGTCATTTGTTTGGACACAGTTTAAATGTCAAACAGTTCTACTTGACCTATAGATAGGACTATCAGGTGCTACCACTTTGAACCAATATTACTGGAGCCTCACTGTTTAATGTCATTTTCAGGACACACTGCAGTCAGTGTATTCTACAGCCTCAGCCAAGTGGGCTATGTCCATATAAAGAGAGAGAGAGAGAGGATGCCCAAAATGTAATGTAAAGAGATATTGACATTGTAAAAGCAACACTGCTAGTTTCTCAGAAATGCACTCATAAGCTTTCAAATATACATATGTATGTATGTTTTCATATATGTGTGTGTATATATATATATATATATATATATATATATATACATACATACACACACACACACACACAGGAAGTTTATACTACAAAAACTTTTTCCAATATTGTTGTTTAAGATAGGCCTCACCAGCCACAAGCAGATCTCCACCAGAAGTGCAAAAGTGTCTTCTTGGATCTTCATTCTATAGCAAAAGGCATGTTAAAGTATTAAAATTCAATCTATTTACTAAGCACAAACAGAACAATAAATGAAATGGTAATTTTCCTAAAAACAGTCCCCTTTGTATTTAATAATTATTCAAACAAGGATGTCTGATGAGTGTTTAAAACAGAAACAAGAGAAGATCACACAGAACAAGGGGTCTGATGAGCGTGAAGTGTTCTTTGCCAAAAACATTTCATTCACAAAATATTGAGAGGGTCTTTACAATTTTTTTTTCAGCTTGGCAATGATGTATTTATACATCCTATCATCCAAGTTACTTAGCTCTGCAGACATCACCTAAATGTTAAAATCAAAAGAACTTAAAGTTTATGTCTTGAGACTTTCTGATCATACCTTCTAAAGTCTCTAATCTATTTGAACAAGTATAAAATCTGGTTTTGTATTGCCTAAGATTGCTGGTGCCATTAAGGATTTTGAACAAGGAGAGATATAAGAATTCTGGAAATGGCCTAATTATTAGAATAATGACAACATTATTTACAGGCAACAATCACCAACAGTAGGAGCTATTTGCAGAAAAAAAACAAAAACAAACACCAAACAAATTGGTCTATGTCTGTGCATTGAGTCCATTTTTATAGCCAAACACATTTCCCTGAAGTGTGCAATCACAGAGACAGTTTAACAGGAGAATGCAAATCAACTCTTCCAAAATCTAAGTTGGCTTCTTCAATCTCCTTGATCAGTTTTGGACAAAATCTTAGGTTAGAACAAGTACAAAGTTTTTTTTAACATTTTATGAATTTTTTTTTTCTTTTTAAAGAAATTTAGTATTCAAAACCATGAAAAAAACAACTTACGTTTTTATTTAATGACACATCTACATTTGTGGATTATTTAATGCCAAAGCCATCCCTGCAGAACAATAGTTATAGTATTATTTAACTCCTAACTGGGGAGGAATAAGGAGTTAGACAAATTCACTTACCTAGGAAGCAGCGTCGCATCAACCGAAAAGGACATCGACACGAGGTTAACGAAAGCATGGACAGCTATCAATAGGCTATCGATTATATGGAAATCAGACTTAACCGATAAAATGAAATGCATTTTCTTCCAGGCAGTGGTTGCATCGATACTGCTATATGAATGCACTACATGGACTCTAACAAAACGGCTAGAGAAGAAGCTAGACAGCAATTACACAAGAATGCTGCGAGCAATCTTGAACAAGTCCTGGCGGCAACACCCCACAAGACACCAACTGTACAGTCACCTGCCTCCTATCACAAAAACTATTCAAGTTAGATGAACCAGACATGCAGGACACTGCTGGAGAAGCAGGTACGAACTCATAAGTGATGTACTCTTGTGGACCCCCACACATGGCCGTGCAAAAGCAGGACGACCAGCACGAACATACATTCAGCAACTATGTGAGGATACGGGATGTTGTCCAGAAGACCTGCCTGAGGCGATGAACGATAGGGAAAAGTGGCGAGAGATGGTCAGGGATATCCGTGCTACCAGCACGACATGATGATGATAGCTTTCCCAAGGGTATCAAGTCTAAAAGTGAACATAATAGTGCAACTAGAGTTCAAACTTACTCCCTATGATGTCACAGAACAGCATGTTAACCACAACCCCACGGAGATACTTCCCCATTGATAATCAGGGTACATAAAAATATAATAATACACAAAAACTATATTTAAAAATTTTATTGCTTTTGTACAACTCTTAAAATCCAGCAATTAAAAGCAAACTGTTTCTTAGTTCAAATAATTACAAGGCAAAGTCATCATAGCATAGAGGCTCACATGCTATACTGTGACATTGTAATAAGTGAGTTTGAATTCCAGTCATGCTGTTACATTCACTTTTGGACGAATACCCTTGTGAAAGGTAGAAACTTAATTATCCCTCCAGCTACTGGTTAGACAGCACACCACTACTGTCCTATAAGGATGGCTTTGGCATTGAATAACCAAAGAAGGTTGATATGTCATTAAACAAATAAACCAAAACAATCACAAGCAGTAATTTGTGTTTATTCATTGCCTTTTTAAATTATTAATTTTGTGTATGTACTTTATTTTTTTCAGGTTTCGTCTACTGTGCATCAAATTAGAGTCAGTTGGGCACTGTAAAGAAAGCAGCACCAGGTTGCAATTCCTTCCACCAGATATTTAGAAATGACATGCATGGCATTCATGTCAGAAGCAGCAAAAGATTTCACCATGGTGCCCGTGGTGTAATGGACACGGTGACACGAGTTCAAATCCTGGATGAGGCTGATTGCATTTCACATAGCACTAATACCCTTGGGAAAGGTATGAATCCAATTATTCTCCCTCCAGCTATGAGTGAGTAGTAGGGCAGACTGGGTTCTTCAGCCTTGGTGAGGCAACTAGTCTTGGAGAAAGAAAATTCTGAATTCAAACCTGTTAAACTCCACTTAAAAATTGACCTTATGTCATATCCTGCCCAAATGGAGGGGTAGGTAAATATGGATTTCACCATGTTTAGGTGTCAATCTGTGGACATATTCATATTGGTGAATTCTAAACACCCAGTTCACACCGTGATGTTTGGAGTTGTTACTAGCAATGGTGACATTATGCATCTTCCAACATGGTCTGATATTCAATACAGAGGTCTAAAACAAGTTCCAGTAGGAGTTAATGCAGTCCTGGATTGAGAGAGTGACTGCTGAAAGACCCTACACCTGAAAACAGGATTCTATGCCATGCCACACAAGCAAGAGAACCCAATCTTGGCAGTGAGAAAATTTCTGTTAACATATCACCCCAAACATCTAGGTGCTGAACTCCCAAGATTGCAATCCCCTTGATTATTATGTGTGTGTAAGGCATGGTTGAGTAAGAAACCAACAAAAATGTGCAGCATCAAAGATAAACTGAAGGCAAGGCTAATGGAAGCATTTTACCAATTTAAATAAAGAGACCGTTAGAAAGGCTTTACAAGAGATTCCAAAGTCATCTGGAGATTGTGGTTGAAGTCAGTGGTGATTTGTTTGAATAAATCTTATAGTATATCAAGATATTTTCGTGTAATTTTTGTTCACATACCTAATAAAGTAAGATGTGGGTTTTATTTCCATTTTTGCATAATTCTGACAATAATTTACCAACCATATATATATATATATATATATATATATATATACCCACACCCACATTCTAAGCTTGAATAGCAGAGATACAGAAGGGCTAAGAAGAGATACTTTGCTCCTCGGCAGAAGTGTCAAGGAGAGATACTTTAATCCAAGGCAAAAATGCTAAGGAGAGATACTTTGATCCAAAACAGAAGTGTCAATCCATATGTAAATAATTACATCATTTTTTATGGGTACTATGCTAGTTTGCAATGTTTTTCACAAAGACACCAACTCTCAGAGCTGCATCACGTTTTCATAGACATCTCATTCATTGATGCTTCTCTCTCTCTCTCTCTCTCTCTCACTGTATACATGAAAAAATTCTAAAATCAATAGATTTTTAAATCTTCTGAATTCATTTAGAATTCATAAACAATATGATTGGAATTTGAAGGGAAAAATTATATTAAATGTTGGTTATACAAATATCTGAAAATGTCATGGTAGGTTCTAGGTGATGTTACAGATATTGGCATGGAAAATTAATTTAATAAATGCAGCGTCAATTCTGGCTTGAGCTGTTTATTTTGAAGAAGCAATATCTCAAGGACAAATCAAATATAATTAACTGATATAAAATGTCCTCTAAACCAGTAGATTTTCAACTTTTTTGAGCCAGGACTTCTTTCTATTTCAGGGTTTATTTTATAGACCTCAATATAAATAGAAATGAAATCTCATGGACACCAACATATATAAAAATGAAAATTTGTCAAAATTATCTAATGAAAACCACATCCAATATTTGCACTGTGTAATGACATTAGATGAGAGAGATGTGCTTGCCTTGCTTGACACATATTGTCAAGTTTTGGGGATACATGCAATTTACTATGCTATTTCACATATGTTGTTGCAAAAAGTAATAGCATTTTGACTACCTTTTGAGACAACAATAGATATTCAGAATCCAGTCTAAGCCAAAATTTTAGTAGTTGCTGTTTAAACTGAATTTTCATAGGTGTGCACAAGTAACTAGAAATACAAATTTGCAGTTTTGTTACAAATTGGATAATCACCTGCTGATCCCAGCTGTTGATATTACAGACCACAGTTAGAAAAGCTCTGCACAAAGCATTAACAAGGGAATGAAAATAATTTACCCGTCTGGATTGAATAAAAATTTTAGTTTAAAATTCTTTGAAGATTACTGATTACACCAAAAGACACCCGAGGAAAGTTAGAAGATTTAACGATCAAAACTTAGTGAAGATAACAAACAAGAGGAGGACAATAGTCCAAGCTATGTACATAATTGCATGAGTTATTTCACTGGGCCTTAAAAAAAACTTTTAAAAACAACTTTCCTTGCAATGGTTGGAGAAACAGAAGAATCACTAGAAAGATAAATCTGTCACATCGATTCTGACTCTAATCATGCTAATTGTGCATGAATGCACGTATGAAAGGCATGAATCAACCTCTCCTTGAACCTCATATTATTGCCTGATACCTAGACAAATTCTAACATCAGATGCAGTTTAGTTGGTTTGGTTTCTTTGTTTAATGGCATATCCACCTTTGTGGGTTATTTAATGCCAAAACCATCCTTGTAGAAAGGCAGTAGTGGTACTATTTAACCCATAGCAAGATAAGGGGGTTCATACCTTTACCAAGGATGTTTGAACTCGTCATAATTGCAATAGAGTGCATTAGCCAATATGTCATGAGGACCCCTGCTATGCATTTTATTGTCATATCCAAGACAGAGTTAGATTTCACCTCACAAATACACTTCAGCTGTAATTTTTTAAGTCATTTTGAAAAAAAAATTTTTTATTTTCCAGATTTAAGAAATTATAACATAACTTATTAAGTTGAAATATAATCCTTTTAATAAAATAAACCAAGTCAATTCTGTTAAGAATTACTTAACAGAATTTGATCTGTATATAGATATTGTATCAATAACATACAGTTTTTTTTTGTTTTTAAGGATGATGTAAAAAGATAATAAAAAGTGGAGATAACTAAAGAGGCATAACAAACAAATAATAAAGACCAAAAAGCTATATTCTCCCTTTCCTACTGAATAAAATTCATGTGTTTTTCAAGTTCACCTTGTAGTAAGAAGTTCTCTGATCAATCAGAGTTTGGTATTCATAGAAATGGCTCTATTTCAAGGGAAGGAATATCCTCAATACTCTGGGTAAGTTTAATGGTCAAAGTATTGGACCAGAGATCAATATACATGTTCATAATTCAAAGATACCACCCTGACATTGATAAATCAGTAGTGAGTTTAAAAGCGGTCAAATCAGTGAATCAAAAGCTTTCTGAAGTAAAGCCAGTTTTGTAATTAGAATCTACACATCTCAACCATAGAACCAACAGTTCAAATGACAAATAAGATATAAATTGCTAATGCCAAGCATACAAGGCTGATTAATCATTATTTACAATAAATAAATTCATTAAAGAGAAACAATTTATATATATATCTATCTCAGACAATTATATGTTTAGATGAAGATTATAATTGATAAGTGTGATGTTAAGTTACTATCTAATGAGATTGTACTGTCGTTGTCGGGGATTTCTATTTTATTTTCATATGATAAATGCTAACTCTAATTTTTGCAAATACAGGCTTGGATTATTTTGTTGGACAGATTGCATTTGGGGGTGAGGTTCCAGTTCTGGAACACTGGCTAACATGAAGTAGCTCATCCATACCATTACTCCCAGGTCCACTTTGATCTAGAGTGGTTGTACCTGTTAGGGTCCCATCTACGAATCAAATACATCCGTTTGAAAATTATTGCTATTAGATAACAATACTAGAAACCATATAACTGTATACAAACAGATGTGTATTATTACAAAAATTATCATTATCAAGAAGACTTGAAATGTAAGGATTATTAACAGTCACTTGAAACCATAAAAGGCTTGTAAATAATTGATGTTGTATAAGAATACTTAAAATCATCAGTGTATCAACAAATTATTAATATTATTCAATAAGAACAGTTACTTAAAGCTATAAAATTGTAAATAAATTATAAGTATTAGGTAAGGAATTCTGTTGGTGAAGCTTAGAATATATTAGCTGCATTCTCTGCAGAAGAGAAAGACTTTCTCAGAAAGGGGTGTCCTGAATATGATACTAGAATATATCTGATGGTGAAGCTCCATTTCTGAAGCCTCATCTATAGGACAAATAGAACTGTTTGAAAATTATTTCTATTAGATCAGAATACTTGATACAATATAACTGTGTGTAAATTATTTGTATTAAGAATAGTTACTTGAAGTAATAATTGTTTAATTATTATTAGCAGTTACTTAAAACAGTAAAAACTGTGTGCAATCAAATGACTTAAGTAGAAATAACTACCATATGATGAGAAGTATTGAATAAGAATACTTGAAACCATACAACTGTGTGGAAATTATTTGTACTAGATAGGAATACTTGATATATCCGTGTGCCAAAAAACATCTAAGAAACAACACAAAGAATGTAAATATAAACCTACAATGAACACAATTCCCTAACCTCTAGGTATAAAATGACTCTACACAGACTGACATGCCATTAAAATCAATCATTTTCTTCACTGTCTATATCAGTTATGTACCCACCAGATTTCCTTGAGAGTTTGCTTTGCCTAGTTGACTGGGGCTATAGAATACAACAACTGCTTCTTTGCAGAGGAGTAAGACTCCCACAACAAGTGTCCTGGAGATGACACTAAGCAACCTGATGGTGAGGTTCCAGTAATGCTGTAGCTTTGGGGAATGCAGAGTACCCCTTCATTGCCATCACTCAGACCAGGAGTGGTTGCACCTGATAGGGTCCTATCTATGGGTTAAATAGAACTAAACTGGTTACTTAGGCTAAACTGAATTGTTTGAAATGGAACTGTTCTTGTATGCTAAACTGAATTTTTTGAAATAGAACTGTTTGAATAAACTAAATAGCTTGAAACTGAAACGTTTTTTTACAATTAAACTGTGTACTTATGCTAAACTGAATTCTTTGAAATAGAACTGTTCAATTGCATAAAAACAGATTTGGCATTAAACAACCTACAAAGATTGATATGCCATAAAACCCAAACAAACAAATCAAGTATTTGTTGTCTTCTTTCTCTTTCACTGATCCTGCAACCTGATTTGGCCTTGGAG
The DNA here is from genome assembly GCA_963585895.1 of Sepioteuthis lessoniana. NCBI lineage: Eukaryota > Metazoa > Mollusca > Cephalopoda > Myopsida > Loliginidae > Sepioteuthis > Sepioteuthis lessoniana. The sequence goes on along the minus strand of OY757936.1, from coordinate 50,252,197 downwards.
GAACGATTCCTGCAGTGTCTTGGACAGGAATAGCCTGACAGAGACCATCATTTATTTGCACTCAGTTTAAATGTCAAACAGTTCTATTTGACCCATAGATAGGACCCTACCAAGTGCTCACCACTTTGGGTCAGAGTCGACCTGGGAGTGATGGCAATGAAGGGGCACTCCTTATTCCCCAGAGCTCCAGCATTACTGAAGCCTCATGATCAGATTGTTTAGTGTCATATCTAGGACACTCATTGAGGGGTCTCACCCCTCAGCAGAGATGCATTTGGTGTATTCTACAGCCCCAGATGACTTGGTTACCCTACTATTTGCACATAGCTGGAAAGAGAATATTTGGATTAGAACCTTTCCCAAAAGTATTAGCACAATGTGAAATGTAAACAGCCTCATTGGGGATTTGAACTCGGGTCACCAGGTCCACTTTCTATGAGCAGGATTAACATATAGAAAATTTATTTCATCAACCGACAAAAACCAGGGAGAATAAGTAAAAAAAGAAATCAGAAAAGTAGAATGGCCAAAATCTTTCAATAAAAACAACTAACATTTGATTTGGTTTGGTTTTATGGGATATCAGCCATTATTGGTTATTTAATGCCAAATCCTTATATATATATATATATATATATAATATATGATTTGTAAACACATTTTAGAGATATACAGTTAAATGATCAGTTCTATTTCTAACAATTCAATTTAGCATGAATCAACTAAGTTAAATGGTTCCAAGTATTGCTATGTATCACTAACAATTCAATTAAACATCAGTCATTTGTTTATACACAGTTAAAGGATCAAACAGCTCTATTTCAAACAATTCTTATTTAACCTAAGTTATTTGTTTACTCTCAGTTAAAATGATTCATCATTATTCATGGGTTTTCATAGTTTAAATGTGAAACAATTCTTTTCGAACCACAGATAGGACCCTATCAGTGCTACCACTCCAGGCCAAAGTGGACCTGGGAACAATGGTAGTGAAGGGGTACTCCATATTTCCCAAAGATTCAGCATTACTGGAGCCTCACAATCAAGTTGCTTTGTGTCATATCCAAGACACACATTGCAGAGATGCAGTTGGTGTATTCTACAGCACAAGCTGACTGGGCTATAAAAACAACTAAGACAATCAATGAAAGAATCTACTCCAAATTTTCTCACATCACAATTTAAAATGCCATGTTACATCTTTTCTTCATGTAATATCAGCAGAAGTTTTTTTTACATGTTGGCCTCATCAGTTTTTTTGTCCATTTATTAGAATGAAAATTTTCTACATAACCTCATTAGTTTAGTTGCTATGATTAGAATATCAATTAGTCAAATTAAGCTTCAGTCCTGCCATACTTATGTTTCTTGTGATATATTATAGTAGATGGGTTTAATTGAATTTATGATAAATTTCGTTTCCTATAATTCTCCAAAGATTGTGTAAATTTTCAGGAGAGGGAGGGGGGCACTTTAAACCATTTTAGATTTCAGTTTTCTTGATTCAGCAGAGCACAACAATTATTTGACACAAGGTATCATCACATGCATTTACATTTAATTAAAGATAAACTTCATAAACAAAAAATATGATTTATGAACCCATCCCTATTCCCACAAAAAGTGTATACCTGTTATATGTGTGTGTGTGTGTGTGTATATTCAGCCAACCCTTTGGCTTCAGGTAGGATATAAGACAAGGTCAATTTTTAAGTGAAGTAAAGCTGTTTTGAATTCAGTTTTCATTCTCCTGCATAGTTGCCATACTTAGTTTAAAGAACCCAGTCTACCTTATTAGTTACTTATAGTTGGGAGTAGAACAGATGATTCATGTCTTTCCTAAGGGCATTTAGTGAGAGTTGAAATGCAAACAACCTTGTCTGAAATTTGAACTTGGTTAGCAGATTCCATTTCCTACAACCATAATTCGTACACTAAGTGTGCCTCCAGTATGTGCATGTGTGTGTGTATATATATATATATATATATATATATATATATGAGAGAAAAATAAACAGAGACATCTAATAGGTGGCATCTTTCAGGAAATCATGTCACATCAAATACTATATATATATATATATGAGAAAATTATGAATAGAGAGATACATCTACTGGGGATATATATATATATATATATATATATATATATTATATACAACAAAAGAAAAATCGCAAAGTAAGTACCACAGATAAAGTTACAGAACCTTCATTCATCATTCTCAAAATCAGAGTCCAAAACATATATATTTATATCTCCTCAGCTCTGGGTAAAATAGTGGGGTAGATTGGGCTCTCTAGCTTTGATATGGCAACCAACCTAAAAAAAAAAAAAACAATTAAAAACCTGAGGAGTGTTATTCAGGAGAAACTTTTGCACAGTGGTGCATCATTCTTCTGTTATAAGCTTATCCAAGAAGTGTGACTGGTTCTACATAAATCTTCATCACTATTAGCAAATCACTTCTGTAGGTAGTCTAGTAGTTCATATCTTTAGTCAAAATGTTGAGGCTTCATATGACAAGATCAACAGGAGACTCCACTATATATATATATATATATATATCTCACATAAAGTATTTTTAACTGTAACACACATTTTATATACATGCACACACACACACAGACATACATACATATATACATACATACATACATATATATATATCGTCAGCTTTTCACTAACTCCTCAGCAAAATCAGGTCTTACTTTAAGTTGGCAAGATATAAGTAATAGATTGGTCGATTTTTTTTTTGTGATATTAAATTTGAATTAACCAACCAAATAACAACATCAAAGAGGTTGAAAGGTGAACACGGTCTTCATTTAAAAAGCCTTGACAACATTCTGCATGAAATAAGAAAAATGTTAAAAACAATCAAACTCTTTCTACCAAACCTGGCTGTCATCAGTCATTTTAATGCCAAAACCATAAGGATCATATAATATGAATAGATAATTTTATGGAACATACATTCCATTAGTTGGCAAGGAACCAAATTTGGAATTATGAAGTCGAAAACCACGAAAGCAGCCTAAGTTTTGATCCAAATTAAATAATTTCTCAAGATAATCTGCCAAGAAAAATCAAATTTTAAATTTTTTATGGGATGTGCCTTTGAGAATAAAGCAGGTAAAATTCTCCATTACTTCCTAGAAGTCAAGAGTTCAATTCTTGGGTCAAGCAGTCAAGAAATTTACCAGTTTATGGAAGAAAGCTAAGTAGAAATACAACAGTGTCAATTATTAAGTCATTATCAAATGCCATTTAAGAACATTTAATTTTCATAAACTCAAATGCTCCCTTTAACATTTATAAGCTAGACAGCTTAATCATGGTTTGATTTTATGGCATATCAACTATTGCAGGTTATTTAATGCCAAATACAGTTTATATATATATATATATATGATTTGTAAATATATTTTCTTGACAAGATTTTAAAATGAGCCTGAGATTTTTTTTTTTTTTTTTTTAGATAAGAACTAATTTGTTTGCACACTAGTATTGCTTCAACATAGATAGCAATAATTGAAACCATTTAACTAATACTAATAATTCTATTCAATATTAATCATTTGTTTGCAGACAGTGAAGTGTTTCCAAGTATTGCTATGTATCACTAATAATTCAATTAAACATTAGCCTTTTGTTTACACACAGTTAAAGAAATAATCAAACAGTTCTATTTCAAACAATTTGACTTAGCATAAGTACACAGTTTGAATATCAAACAGTTCTTTCTGGACCCTACGTGATGCTACTGTAACATTACCTCAACAACATGGCACTAAAGAAAATACAGGTGCAATGTTACCCTCTCAAACATGACATGAAACGACTCTGCTGATTGTTTGATACAGGAGTTGATTTTTTTTCTCCAACCTAACAGCAGTCACAACGAGAGAGAGAGAGAGAGTAAGAATATGTCAACTGATTTCATATACTGTAAGATATGAGCCATGAGAGACTGATAACGTAAGCAGCAGACTTAGTCTTTTTGTCACTAACTGGGCCGATTTAGTTGAAGTTCTGGGTGCATGAATTTCTCAATGTCTTGTCTAATCCCTCCATCTGCTCTGGACCTCTAACTCTCTGAACTCTCAACTGCCCAACTGGCCTAAAACTTCACCTTAACTAATCTCTCTTAATTATTCCATTCACTAATGATATAAGGACATGTTTAACTTTTCATAGCAAAATCAGCTGTCATTGAATTCAAAATGTGTTTATTTTAAACATCTGGTCTGACAACATGATTTCAAAACAGAACTTCTGTTATGACAGGCTGACTGTTGTCTCATATCCTGTGAGACATGCAACAAGTGTACAATATGACCTTCATATGCAGCCTACACTTCAGTCAAAGATTTTAGGTAACCTTACAATTTATCACCACCATGAAATAATTACCTAATATAATCATCATCCTTAATTATATTACAGCTACCACTCCGGGCCAGAGAGCTAATGGCAAAGAAGGGGTACTCCACATTTCCCAAACTCCAGTATTACTGGAGCCTCACCATCAGATTTTTTAGTCATATACAGGACACTCATTGGGGGAGTCTTACCCCTCTGCAGAGATGCAGTTAGTGTATTCTACAATCCCAGTTGACTGGGCTATAGCTTAATCAGTCTTAAAATCTATCTTATCAAAATAAGCATTCTTTAATCATGACCTAAGGTTGATACCAGTTGGGATTATTGACATATTAAAAAATTTTTTGTTCACACACACACACACACACACACACAGTTAACTGGAGCTGTAGAATACACAAACTGCATCTCTACAGAGGAGTAAGATCCCCTTCTAATGAGCATCCTGCATATGATACTAAATCATCTAATGATGAGGCTCCAGTTCTGGAACTTTGGAGAATTTCGTTTATTTGTATAATGGCATATCAACTCTTTATGGGTTATTTAATTCCAAAACTTGATTAATTTTTAAATGCTTGATTATAATCATATATACTTAAATTTTTATTGTCTCATTGCAATAATTTTTGTTAAAATTACCCTTTTTTATTTGTCCATCAAAATCATTTGTTCACACACATAAAATATAAAGTATTCCTATCTAAAACTAATAATTCACACACATCATTTCAAGGGTGCCTCAGATGGTATAATGATTAGCAAACTTTCACAAGTGAATTCCTGTCTCATTCAGTGCCCCATTCATATGGCCTTGTGCCACATCGAAGTAAAAGGCTTAGTAAATTACAATATCATTTCCAGTAACTCTTCTTATTTAATGATAATTTGTTTACGCATGGTTTCAAGAATTCCTATATCAAACCAATAATTTGCAAGCAATTCTACAGTAAAGTAAATAATGATAATAATAATTGTAAACAATTATTGCTTCAATTCAGAAAACAAATAATTTGCATCCAGTTAAATTGTTTCAACTCTTTCTATTTAACATGAACAATTCTTTTTGATAATAATCATCTGTTTGCACAATATATATGGTTTCATGAATTCATATCCAATATAAATAATTTTCAAATAGATCTATAGATGGGACCCTCATAGCTACTACCACTGTGATTCAGAGTGAACCTGGCAGTCATGGCAACAAAAGAGTACTCTACACTTTTGAGAGATCCAGAACAAGAGTCTCACCACTACATACAGTTTAGCATCATACCCAGGATACTTTCAACACTCATTCTCTCACCCAGCTTTGTTTTGGTGATAGTCGCTCTACTATCAGCAACTTAGCTAATGGAAAAGACAGACTTAGCTTAACTTCTTAAGTTAAGCCTCTTAACTATGACTTGCAGCTGAAATATATATTGAACCCAGACCAGAAAAGGCCTTTTCTCTGTCCACACAATAAGCTGCAACACTTAAGAAACCACTAATTAAAACCATGATTAAATACATTTATTTTCTATTGCTCTTGGGTGAAAAAAACATTTGTCACTCCTATAAATTATATTAACTTCTTATTTGCCAATCGCTCAAAGGAGTAAAAGCATATAACTGGATCTACAAAATAAAACCATGAGTAAACACATTAACTTTCTATCAAAAAGACATTTAAATTTTATTACCTATTTGTCATCTCTTAACAGTGTAAAAGTAAATAGCTGACTGTCTTTTGATCTGTTCAATCCCTGTCATCAAACATGGCAAAAGCATAAAAGGAATCCACCAATCAAAACAATAATTAAACATTTTTAGCTCTGAAGCAAAAAAGACATTTTTATTATTTTCTTACTTGCTCATCATAAGATAGTTTCATAGGATATATGTATTTACCAGGATTTAACATAAGGTCAATCTTTTTAAGAGGACTACAATAAGTTTAAATGGAGGTGCCCATGGTGTAATGGTTATCGTCATAGGAAATGGACACGGTAAACTCAAGTTCAAATTCTGGACGAGACTGATTGCATTTCACATAGCACTAATACCCTAGGGAAAGGTATGAATCCAATTACTTTCCCTCCAGCTATGGGGAAATAGTAGGGCAGATTGGGTTCTTCAGCCTTGGTTAGGCAACTAGTCTAGGAGAAGGAAAACTCTGAATTAAAACCTGTTCAACTCCGCTTAAAAATTGACCTTGTGTCATATCCTACCCGAGCGGAGGGGGTTAGTAAATATGCTATAATAAGTTTAAATTCAAAGTTTTCTTTCTACACTAGTTGCCATACAGAGACATGACAAAAGTAAATAGACACTGCTATTTTCAAACAATATCATTTATTCAATCATCAAAAGAAGTCAAGATTATTATTCAAGTCTAGATACATCTAGATTTGCATATCTAGAGATACAGAATAATTTTGAATTCTTTTGATGATTGAATAAAAGGATGTTATTTGAAAGTTGCAGTGTCTATTTACTTTTGTCATGTCTCGGTATATGGTTAAAGAGCCTAATCTGGCTACTATTAACTCATAGCAGGATGGAAAATAGTTGGAGGTATACCTTTCTCAAGAATATTAGAGCTATGTGAAATACAAACAGCTTAATCCAGGACTTGAACTCTGGTTTCTACGTCCATTTCCTAAGGCGATAATCATCACACCATAAGCACCTCAAACCATATACAAAGTGCAACGGATAAATTTTCACCATTTCAAATTATTGATTTCACACACATGCTTTGATTGTTTCAGGTTCTATCTACTAGAGTCAGTAGGGCACTGTCTGAGAGAAAAGCAGCAACACGTTGCAATTAATTCCTCTAGATATTTGGGAACAGCATGCTGTACTGCATGGTATTCATGCTGAAAGCTCCAATATGAAAATTATACAATGTTTGGGTGTCAATCTGAAAGCATATTCATATTGATCAAAACTAAATACCCAGTCCACATCTTTCTCTTTGGCATAGTTACTTGCAATGGTGATACTATGCCTCCATTCATCTTTCCACAAGGCTTAAACATTCAACACAAAGGCCTACATCAATGGAAGATGTAGTTGCTCTCTGAATCTATAGGGTGGATGCTCAAAGACCCTACATCTGGTAACAGGACTCAGTGCTATGCCATACAAGCAGGAGAACCTAGTCTTGGCTGTCAGAAAATTTCTGCAACCACATCACCTCTAACATATTCCCAGATTTCAATTCCTTTAATAATTGTGTAGATTGTGGTTGAATGTGAGACCAATAAAACTGTCCAACACCAAAGATGAACTGAAGGCAAGAATTACAGTAGCATTTACTAATTTAAACAAGGACACCTTCAAAACTTGTAGGAGATTCCAAACTCATCTAGAGGCAGTGGTTAAAGCCAATAGTGATTTCTGTGAAATTTCATCGAGAGTATTTCAAGATATTTTCATATAATTTTGGTAAATATATCTGATAAGTGAGATATAAGCGTAATTTTCAGTTTCTCATAATCAAGACAATGATTTACCGATTGCACTCGATAGCTGTCTACTTTTGGGCATTTCTTTTAACTCAAATATTTACCTTTGTGGCACACTATTCAAGGTGAGACATCCATAGTGTAACACAAAATCTTTTGTCTAACCTGACTTTTTTTAAAAACTAAAGTAACCTTGCCATGTTGGATTTATTCAACAAGTGATAGCTGGTGTCCTCCATTGATTAATATTCAGATAAAAATTATATTAAGAAATGAAAAAAAAGAAAAAAAACATGGATTAGGAAAATATTTCAATTAACATAAAAATATGAAAAAACCTGTGTGTTAAAGCATGATTGATCGATTAATTTTTAATGGTGTTTTAACTCATTTGGGGTTATTTTATGTCTAGATGTGAGGGAATTGTGTACATTGTACACTTATATTTACATTTTTTATGTAGTTTTTTAACAGGTTTTACATGATATCAAGTATTCATTATCCTATTTACCAACCCCTCCGCTCAGGCAGGATATGACACAAGGTCAATTTTTTAAGCGAAGTTCAACAGGTTTGAATTCAGAGTTGTCCTCCTAGACTAGTTGCCTCACCAAGGCTGAAGAACCTAGTCTGTCCTACTATTTACCCATAGCTGGAGGGAGAATAATTGGATTCATACCTTTCCCAAGGGTATTAGTGCTATGTGAAATGCAATCAGTCTCATCCAGGAATTGAACTCGTATCGCCGTGTTCATATCAAGTATTCATTATCGAATACAAATAATTTGCAGGTTTATCCGACCCATAGATGGGGACCTTTACAGGTACTATCACTCCAGTTCAGAGCAGACCATAGAGTAATGACTTGTCCAAATTAGTTTCTTCTGTAGAATTTATTAAGTTTTCTTTAGTCTAGAATACAGGTTTTAGATTGCTTTATAGAACCTACTGTTACTAAATAGTCACCCATCTACTGCACAAGCTCAGTGATCGAGCAAAAACTGGTACTTTTAGCATTATTCAGAATTTATCAACTTTTGCAAAGTCTGGTATGCAGATTTTAGATTGCTTTCAAATTCTGCTATTCCTAAATGATCGTCTATCTCATGATTTTTACCTGATCCTTTGATCAAATGTTCTGGCTGGCTATAGCTAAGGTCACTCTACATTGTATACATTAAATACTTTCTGACACAGTATGGTAATAATACCTTTAAGGGTCCCATCTATGGAGCAAATAAAACTGTTTTAAGATAATTTGTAATGGACATGAATACTTGATATTACTTAAGCATGAGCAAAAACCCCTAAAGAAACAACTGCACATATATATATAGATATACAATGTACACAATTCCCTAACCTCTAGGCATAAAATTCCAGACAGGTTGACATGCTGGTAAAATAAATTAATAATTAAATATTGTTTAACAGGAAGATCAACATATTTCTTTCTCAAAAGCAACTCATATCAACTTATTTGTCATTGATAAGTATCAAGAAAAAAATTGTCAGGACTGATCAGAGAATAATATTAAGACCTGCCCCCTTTTTTAATCAAATAAAGAGTTACCTTGGCTAGGAAAACTAAATCACAATTAAAGGATGAATTCATGAGATTTATTTCAAAGCAACAAAGTCTAAGAAAGAGTTGGTTCTTAAGTTGCATATGATGACGACTATCAGAGATTCAAAGTCTAAACTTTTATCTTTTAGTCATCTCCAACCCCAACCAGCAAGAAGAGTTCAACGTTAGATCAAAGTCATTCAGAAATCAATAAAAGCCAGGAATTGTGCTTTCAGCAATGAACAATCATAAATAATGTCTCATTTGAAGATCTTACAATATCAAGATAAAGAACTGAATATAAGTATGTGTGTGTGTGTGTATATATATATATATATATATATATATATATATAAATATACACACACACACATACACGCGTGTGCATATAGTTGGATGCATATTCCAACATGTACTTAACAGAATATAAATTATATATATAAGTTCAATTCTATTGTTGAAATCCCCTTTTTATATATATCAGTAATATTCAGTCAGTGTCCAAAGACAAAGGGAGTGGATTATTCACATATAGAATACATGAGAAATTTCATATAAATCTATGGGAGTGCTCGATGTATGACTATTGTTATATATTCCTTATCCAGGTTTATATAATAAAACTCACATACAGAACATATACAATGCAATGAGAAGAAAACTCGGACCTGGTTAAATTGTCATTATAAATTTATTTCGGCAAAGAATATCATTATACTCTTCATCTCAGATGACTTCACACATTTATATTGACATTGAAAAACAGTAAATATGGATTACAGTCTATGCATGAAAAAGTAAAAAAAAAAAACTATATCAATTTAAATTCTCAGGCGAAAGTAAAGGAGGTTAAAACAAAGTATTAGAAAAATTAAGAAACCAGGAAAAGGGTATTCCTGTAAATTAACCCATCCTAATTTGAACATACGCTAGATTTTTTGTAGCAGGTGAAATTTTTGGAATAATGTAAGCTTGTAAACTAAACTATAATCTTCCTATATTTTTCTATTTACTCCACTTACATGTGTTAAATCCCTCAGCCAACTAGCCCCCCCCCCACAAAACAACCTTTTGGCACTCACCAGGTGCCTTTGATTAGCCCAAAATTGGTCAAAGGGAATCAACTACTTCAGAAATTAAAAAACTCTAATTGCGAATTAATATCTAAAGTTCCAAGAATCTCCTTCCCTACATAAAACACTCCATCATATAACAGTAATTACTGAAATAAATGTAATTATTTCCAATAACAATCATCCAAAATCAATATCCTTGTTTTTACCTAGAATAGGAGCCTCGATGGCCCCTCATCAGTATAATTTAAATCTACTTTTACATCTACATTTAAACACAAGTTTGTTACATTCATTAAGTAGTAGTCTGTGATCCTTAAAATTCATTATATTAATTTTTTCATCAATACACAAGTTACATCTGCCATTGAAACTATTCATGGTAGAAGACTGCCTTACTATTTTCCACTTTATTTAAGGGGTTACTCCCTAATCTTTAAGGTTCCAAAAATATTTAGATAGAGTGGTTTGATTTCTAAATCAGGGATTGGAGCAAGAAATTTATGCATAACAACGAAACTAAGAGAGAGTCAAAAGCAGTTAAGAAAAATTACTTACTCAGAATTTGAAGCAAGCACAAACATCTCTTCCATGCAGTGTGCCGGCAATGAGAAACATGGCCATTCTTGAGGGTGCAATTTATAGAACACCTGTGTCATCTCTGGTGAGACGAGATTTGAAATGTATGCAAATTTCGGCTAGCCAGAACTGGCATAAAAAGGTGGAATGTCAGTAGCTGAGGGTTGTAACAGTTCTGTCGACTGTTAGTTTGACAATCAGACAGAGCTGACAAGTCGAGTGAAGAGGACAGACCTGATTTCTGCAGTTGCTTATTGTAACAGTTGGCAAAGCAAACACCTGAATCCATTTCTTTTGATCCTGCAAGTGGCATAACTCTTACTGCTAAGATTTATATTGCCTTGCTTCTCAACTGAAGTTGAGAAAATTCTCAGGAAAAAAAGAAAACAGATTTCAAGGAAATCAATCCCCAAGATTACAGATTCTAACTGTTAATCAAATCACTGAAGGAGTATGTGCAAAAAATCTCAAGGCAATATTAGTTTGTAAATTTCTCAAATTTGATTCCATACACAGTGGAAAGATGGAGCAAACACTTTTAGCATATGATCTCCCCAAACAAACTGTTACTACAATAATGATCCTCTACAAAGACAACAGCAATGATTTGCTCACCTGATGGTGACACTGATTTCTTTGACATTGTCACTGGAATCTTGCAAGTAGAAAGATGACTACCATTTTTATTTATAATCAGCCTAGATTATGTACAACAAATGTCAATAGATCGAATGAAAGAAATTGGTTTCATATTGAAAAAGGCAACAAGCAAATGATATCCTGTAGAAACTATTATGGATGTAGACTATGCAGATGATCAAGTGATTCTTGCAAATACACCAGCCCAAGCTGAATGCTGCATAACCTGGAGCAAGAGGCATTGCCCAATATGTGAACTCAGATTGTTTTAAACAAGATGGTACCATATCCACATTAAATGGCAAGTCTCTAAATTTACCAGACCATCTCATATACCTCAGTAATAGTATCTCATCTATTGAAAGCAATGTTAATATACATATCTAAAATATGGTTACTGACGGAATGCTTTGATAAAAAGCTAAATGGAAACTAAATAAGGATACTGTGTGCTGTTTTCAACAAATCCTAGAAGCAATACCCTGCCAATAAAATAACTGTACGGCCATTTGCCTCCCATCTTACAACCATTTAAGACAAAAAAACATGCTATCTAGAAGACTTGTCAAGAATGGCAACCAATAGGGATGGATGGTAAAAGAATCAGAGGAATCTGTGCTATTAGCACAACATGATATGTGTGCCCTTGGGAAAGATATGAATCCACCTCTCCTTTACCCAACTATGGATAAATAATAGACTAGGCTGGGCTCTCTAGCATTAACAGAGCAACTAGGCTAGGAGAAGAAACAACTGAATTCAAAACCTTGCAATCAAATATGTATTCACCAAAACAGAAAGGAAAAATTTAATAAAACATGCATTTTCTTCAAAATATGAGGTGTGTTCAAAAATTGTCAAGATTAAAGCTATATTTATCAAGACAAAAATGAACAATGAACAAAACATTAATTTCTTTCAAAATAGTCCTACTGATATTCATTGCACTTTTTTTCAGAGAAAATTTTTTTAAAAATAATATCATACGCATTGTTGCTTTGATGAAATACAAAAAAATTTCTTTTTTACAATTTTTTTGCTTTACACAGACATAAAAAAAAGCAAAATAAGAGAGAAACCTACTCTTTCTATATGGACACCAAACCTGTGGAAGGCCATAGAATTGATTGGCTGAAATATCCTGTTGATAATATTATAGATATAAAAAAGAGATTGAATTCTTTAAAGAAAAAAATTTGGAATATAAAAAAAAAAGTTTCCTTTCTGTTATTTGATTATTTTTATTTATTTATTTTTTTGCTTCTTTCCATTAACAAATAGCCATCAGCATTTCCCATTAATAATGTTGAAAAAAATCAATGGATATCATTTTTTGTGCCAATTTATTGGCAAGTAAATACAGCTTGGTTTCTAGCAATAAAATAACAGCTTCCTGATTTTGGCCATTAAGGCCATTCTACCAAGACTCGTTAATACGCATGAGTATTAGTACAACAGCTGTCTGCTTTATCTTATAACAGTAAGCAAATCAAAGCAAATTGAGTTAGCAAATGAATATATAGGTGGTGGCGGTGGACAGGAATAGGAAGGTTGATTTTCAAAGCAGGCTGACCCTTCCCACTTGAAAGGTTTGTATAACATAGTGGTTCCCCAACTTTTCTATCACCCAATCGCTCTCGGCACTCAAACCACACCTCTAACACCTCCCATACCTATAACAAATATATACCTCTTTCTTGGTCTCAGTTCAACTACAAGTTTGAAACAGCTATGTCCATGATGTCCAAGTTGTAGCTGTGTCAGTACTATTGTATGGTTGCACAACTGCAACTCACAAAACACCTGGAGAATAAGCTAGATGGGAACTACACAAGGATACTGCATGCAGTTTAAAATAAATCTTGGAAATAGCCCCCCCCCCCAAAAAAAAAGAAGCTATACAGCCACTTACCTCTCATCTTCCAAATAAGACATACTGGTCACTGATGGTGAAATAAGGATGAACTCATAAGTGAAGTTTTCCTGTGGATTCCTACACAAGGACATACTAGTGTTGGCCAACTAACAAAAGTTGTGGTCACTGTACTTGATTGTGGTCATGGTACTTGATTGTGATTTTTGTTAATTCTTTTTTAATTCTCTCACCTTCAGTAGTTAAGATATCAGATCTCCTCTCTCTTCAAACCATAAAAAAATTAATTTTTCTAGAGGATTCCTCTGGGAACAAATATTCCCAAATGGCTAACCAATCACAGATCATTTCCTATTCTTTTACTACTTTTTGACTAGTCAGCCAATCAAATGCACTGATCTACGTCTGTGGGGAAAATATTCTTTTCAAGTATCAGATTTTGATTGGTTATCTAATCAAACCATAATATAGGGGCTTGGTTAATTAAGGATTTCAATGCTCACCTTGTGACGGAGAGTATCTGTCTTTATTTTAACAAAAACAAAAATCAAAGATCTGATTTTTTAACCCCAACAGGTGAGCAGGAGATGTCATGATTTAAATTGGGTCAATGTACTAAAAAACCCGGAAGCCTGTTTACTTTTTGTTTTGACAATCTGGAAAGTTCCATTAGTACTGACCTCTGAAATTGACTTTTTAATTTCTTTCAAAGTATTTGGCTTTTTTGTGATAAATATCTACATTCTACATGAAACAATTGCAGATCTCTTGTATATTTTCCTTAAAAAAAAATGTATCATACTCTACCTATGTTTTTAGTTTGGTTTGGTTTGGTGGGTTTTATGGCATATCAACCTTTATGGCATATCAACGCCAAATTGAATTTTATGCAAATAATCAGTTCCATTTCAAACAATTCAGCTTAGCATGAATACGCTGTTTAGCATGGTTTAGTTCTATTTGACCCATAGATAGGACCCTTATCAGGTGCAACCACTCCGGGCCAGAGTGGACCTGGGAGCAATGGCAATAAAGGGGTACTCCACATTCCCCAAAGTTCCAGCATTGCTGGAACCTCACCATCAGATTGTTTAGTGTCATATCCAGGACACCCTGGGGGGGGTCTTACCCCTCTGCAGAGAAGCATTTGGTGTATTCTACAGCCCCAGCCGACTGGGCAACCTATGTTTTTAGCATCAATGAATACCTCATATTGTCATAAAGCTTACATTCATCAGCTCTCAGCAGACACTGGATGGCGTCTAGAGAACTTGCCAAAAATGATAACCTATAAAACAGTTGGCAAGAATGAGACAAGAAAATCCATGCTGTTGGCATGACTTCATCATGATGATCCGGTCTATGATCATATCTTTCAAGATTTTGATCAGTGATCCTAAATAATTTTAGTCCATACTCCACCTCCACAGCTCAAAATGATATGCCACTAACCGTATCCTTATGCACCCAACACTGGTGAAAAAGAGACAGTGGACACCCCTTGTTAGCAAACTTATTCATTATTTTCTGGACTTCTGGGGAGTGTATAGAACCCTTCCATTGACTTTATTCTCAGGTCCATACTGAGTGGTAGATCTATTAGGATGCTACCTATGGGCCAAACAGACCTGTTTAAAAATCAATATTGAATAAGAATACATAAAACCATATAAGTGTGTGCCAACAAATGATTATTATTGAATAGAATTATTAATGTTAGGAAGACTTGAAACCTAAGGAATACTCTTAGGTATTTGAAATCATATGATTGCTAACAAATTATTGGTGTTAGATAAGAATACATGGAACCTTAAAACTGTATAAGCCTATGATTATTATTGAATAGGAATAGTTACTTTAAGCTATATAATTGTGCATCAATTGCTTGTATTAGGTAGGAATACTTGAAACCATAAAATTGGGTGAAAACTATTTGTATTAGATAGGAATACTTGATATGACATAACTGTGAGCAAACAAATAATTAAAAATGAATAAAAAATGTGATTGAAACAAATTAAATGTAACATACAAAATACAATTATGTATACAAAATACAATTATACAATTCATATTTACATATGAATCAAATTTTTGCTTTGGTTTAGTTTCTTTGTTTAATGGCTTATCAACCTTCATTGATTATTCAATACCAAAGCCACCATTGTAGAAGAATAGCAGCGGTACTATTTAACCCATAGTTGGCGGGGGGAACAAGAGGGTTCATACCTTTTCCAAGGGTATTAGTCAGAGTGAGCATGATAGCATGACTGGAGTTTGAACTCACTCACTAAGTCACCATCCAACACATTAGCTACTATGCCATGAGGACTCCCTCTGAATAAAATTTTGGCATTAAATCGCCCATAAGGAGTTGGTATGCCCTTAAACAAATAAACCAAATGTAAGAAGTCTTTTAGCCAGAGAAACACTGTCTGATGTAAGTTTGTTTTTTTTTTTTTGTTTTTTTTTAAAATACCTTCATGAATTTCACATTCAGTTTTCATTGATTGAGAAAATAACAATTGTCAACCTCTTAAACATCGCACTTCAGTTAGCTAAAAAAACAAAACAAATAACTGATTTAGCATTTTCCTACAGTCACCAAGACGCCCCCTGCTTTTCACATTCCAACTGGCTCATTTGCATACCTGTGATGTAACCAGGTAAAAAGACTCGGCTTATTTCACGTACAATTATCCAAATTCCTTCAGACATTCACTTCTTCGCACACCTGAATTCACAGAGCAAACTCTCCCAACTGACACAGGTGAGCATAGGAATTTCACACACCTAAGAAAAATCAGAAGGTAATTAAAAAAAAATAAAATAAATAAAATAAAAAAAACATGTATACTGGGAGGGGTTATATTTCAAACTTCAACTGCTCACATATGCTTATTGTCTGAAATGAGATAAGGTTCCTCTACTAAAGTGCTAATGGTTCCAAGTAAGTCAGATTTTGGAAGTAGACCAAAATAATAATTGTGAGAGGAGCCTCAGAAATCAACAGGAAGATAAAGTTTTTAAGATGGAACAAAATGAGTGGATACATAAAATAAAACACCACAAAGCAAAGACTGGTTAAGCATAGACTGAAATAAAAACAAGACCAACAAATTAAGCATACTGTGTGAATAAATATCATCATCAAAGCACAGATTCTCTTGACTTGTCATCCATACAAAAACTTCACTAATAAGTTCATCTTTATTTCAGCAGAACGAGTCCATAGGAAAACATCACTTATGAGTTCGTCCTTACTTTTCCAGGTAAGTGGCAGTACTGCAGCTATTTGGTGGGTTGCTGCTTTCAGGATTTGTTCAAAACAACAGTTCATAGAATCTTTGCAAAGTTCCTATTTAACTTTTTTCCAAGTTCATTGTTAAAGTCTATAGGATGCAGCCATACAGTAGTATTGACACAGCCACAGCTCAAAAAAACATTGCCATTTTATTTTATCAGAGTTGAGATTTTCATATGGCTAGTATCCTGTTGAAAGCAGTCCATGCCTTTTCTATTCATATGTTGAGATTGCTTTCAGTAAATGAGATATTGCTACTAAGCTATATGAAATAATCTAATTTTAGAGGCTTTTAAAACTTCATAACCAAACTCAAGTTCCTTCATCTGTTCTGTCAAAGTATCTCCTTTGACAATTCTCAAAATGATGACAAGTCTTCATGTACTCACATCACACAAGATCTTGTTCTTCTAAAGAACAGGGATTTTTTTCCTGATAGAAAGATAAAACCTGCATTATATGCTATCTGCTATTCATAAGCTTTAGGCAAAGTAGTAAAAAAAAAAAACACTCAAACTCAGTGTAATGCAGTGGTACAGATCATTTTTTAAGTATTAGAGTTAACAAAATGGTTTCCATTGCATGTATATATATATATATATATATATATATATATATATACACACACACACACACACACACACACACACACACACACACACACACACACGCGCGCGTGGTGCATTCAATAAGTTTCCAGACTTTTTTGTACAGGTATTTGAATTTGTTATAGACTCTTGAAAATTCAGTATGTTATTGCTGTACATGACTGACCAATTTTTATGATTTCATGTTCAAATGAACAGCTACAGCAGGAATTCGAATACACCCTACTAAAGCCTGATTGTCACGGCTGGTGAATTTCAAAAATGCAATCTGGACGTGACAACACTTTAGAAGAACGATATACAATAAAATTTTGTTTTAAACTTGGAAAAAATGCCACAGTAACCTATGGAATGCTTCAGACTGCTTTTCAACCATCTTGCATGAGTCAAGCATGAGTTTTTGAGTGGTATAAGAGATTCAAGGAAGGCAGGGAGTCTCTGAAGCATGATGAGAGGTGTGGGAGGAGTAAGGAAGTCAATACACCAGAGTTGATGGGCCAAAGGGTTAGGGTTACTATGTTGAGGTTTTAAGGGAGTTCAGGAAGAGATTCCGTCGGAAGAGGCCAGCACTCTTCAAATAGGCTCAGTGGAATTTCCACCAGGACAATGCACCAGTCCACAACTCCATCCTTGTCACAGACTATTTGACCAAGATGGGCATCAAGACAGTTCGTCACCCTCCTTATAGTCCAGCCATTGATCCTTGTGACTTTTGGTTATTCCCTAAGCTTAGAGGCTATTGTTATGACACAACTGAGGAGATGAAAGAGCCTGTAACAAAGGTCATTGACACACTCACACAAGAGGACTTCCATGGGGCCTTCCAGAAATTATTGGAACGGTACAAGTGTATTGCAGCCGAAGGAGATTACTTCAAAGGGGACTAGAGTTTCATGTGTGTACTATCAATAAAAGTGCCTATATATATAATATAATCAGTATTGATAAAAAGAGTGTAGTTTACAATAAACTGCTGTTCCATACATTTTGTAGCTCAATGTTCAAGTTGCCCAGTTGGCTGGAGCTGTAGAATACACTGACTGCTTCTCTGCAGAGGGGTAAGACCCTCCCCAAACAAGTGTCCTGGATATGACACTAAACAATCTGATGGTAAGATTCCAATGATGCTGGAGCTTTGGGGAATGCAGAGTACATTTTCACTGTCATTGCTCCCAGGTCCACTCGAGCCCGGAATGGTAGCATTTGATAGGGCCCTATCTATGGGTTAAATAGAACTAACTGTAATAAGAACGACTTATGCTAAACTGAATTGTTTGAATTAGAACTGAATAGCTTTAATAGAAATATTTTTCGCAATTAAACTGTACTTACATTAAAGCAGTGAGCTTATGCTAAACTGAATTGTTTGAAATAGAACTGTTTTTGACATTGAAACTGTACTTACACTCAACTGAATTGTTTGATATAGAATTGTTTTGGCATTTAACTGTGTGTAAACAAAATCTGTACTGATACTTAGCTGAATTAGAACTGTTTTGACAATTAAACTGTGTACACATGCTAAACTGAATTGTTTGAAATAGAGTTGACTATTTGCATAAAAATGGATTTGTCATTAAATAACCTACAAAGATTGATATGCCATAAAACCCAACCAACCAACCAATCAATCAATCAATGTCCAGGATATGCATACTTGTAAAAATGAAATGTCTCACACATGCACAATCAAGCGTTGAACACCAAAATGTGAAACATTTGTTTTCAATGTGTACACACACATCTGCATATGAGATGTGTTTCACATAACAGTTACTGCTGTAAGAATAGGAATTGGAGATCCAAGATCAAATCCTTGACAACACTGTGTTTCCCTGCATGTCAATATCCATGGAGAAAAGCTTTAATCTATTCTCCCACAAGCTATGAGAAAACACTAAGGCAGACTGGGTTGCTTAGCCTTGGTTAGGTAACCATTTTAGGAAAATGAAAATGCTGAATTCAAGCCAGCAGTATTCTGCTTTAAAAATTGACTGTTTTACATTCTTCCCATAGTGAGGGGTTGAGTAAGTACATAAATGAATAAGATTTCTGATAAAGGTGAAGACCATGACCTTTGTTGATAATTTGTTTTGTTTTTTTAATTATCTACATTCTACAGGAAACAATTGCAGATCTCTTGTCCAACTATATACTTGGCCCATAAAGGGGGAATTCTTAGAATAAAACTTATCATCATAGAAAATGGAATTGGCAATCTGAATTGACATCCTAGATCAAGTTGATTGTCTTTTGCTTCACACTAATGCCTTTAGGAAAGGCATGAATACATCAGTTCTACCCCTAGCTATTAGAAATTAGTAGGGCAGACTGGATTCTTTTGCCTTGGTTGGGCCAAAAAATTTTCGATTGGTCACATCCTGCCTGTGGTGGAGGGGTTGAGTAAATACATACATCTGAAGAGATTTAAAATCAATCACTTAAGCATTAACCAAACTTACTTCCAAAAATTCTCCTCTCTAAAACTCCAAAACCCACCCACCTAAGTCTTTCAAATTGTCCCCACATATAACTGTCTGCCTACAAATGATTATCATTAAATAAAAATTGATTACTTTAAACAAGATACAGTGAATTGCAGTATACAAGTTGATCTCAAGCTCAAAATTCTGGGTTAGACTATTACCTGCTGGAGAGGTCAACCCCTAAACATGTAGTTGGCTACTGGTAGATTATATGAAACGTGCAAATCTTCCATCGGGTTTATATTTAGTTTCATAGACATATTTCAGGCTTAAAAAGTTGATTTGAACACCAAAATTTACATGAATTATGAATAAATTATTGAGATTAGATAAGAATACTTGAAACCATACAACTAAGTGAAAATTTTTTGGATTAGGAGTATTGATATTACAAATGATTAGACAAAAAAGTGCAATTTTAAGTTAATCTGTCAACCAAAATCGGTTCTAAGCAACAGAAAGCTTTTTGCTCTCTTCTCCAAAATTCCTGCCAGTGGCTGAGGGGTTGGGTAAATACATACATGAATTAAACTTTTTATAAAGGTCAAGAACTAAAAATTCTGGATAATAAATTCAGGATATAAACAATATAATAAAATACAAAATTCTGATGTCAATAATATGAAAATATTGCATGAAATGATTTCGGCAACATGCAATTTTTGTTGTTTCTTTTAAATTCACAGTTAGTTTAATTTGCCTTTTACTTTTTTTTTTATTAATAGTTAAGAAAGAGTGCAGTTCTCAACTTCCATTACTAATGTCCTGACACAGCTCCTGAGAGAGGCAAAGGAAAACAAAGGAGACTTGACGGTATTATGGTTGGACCTCGCAAACGCCTACAGGTCCATGCCACACAAACTGGTGGAGGAAGCCCTAACGAGACATCACGTACCACCATCAGTATGCGATCTCATTGCAGACTATTATAGGAATTTCCGGCTGAGAGCAAGTTCTAGTTCAGTAACATCAGAGTGGCAAACCCTGGAAAAGGGTATCATTACAGGGTGTACTATGTCTGCCGTCCTATTCTCATTGACTATGAACATGCTTGTGAAGGCGGCAGAGGTGGAATGCCGAGGTCCTTTGTCTAGATCAGGAGTCCGCCAATCACCAATAAGGGCTTACATGGATGACTTAACCGTGACGACAACATCTGTCATGGGAGGTAGATGGCTCTTAAAGGGTCTCGAGAGAAATATGACCTGGGCTAGAATGTATTTCAAGCCAGCAAAATCCAGGTCACTAGTATTAAAAAAAGGCAAGGTCATGGAGAAAGTCCGATTCACAGTCGCAGGAGAAACAATACCTACTCTGAGCGAAAAGCCTATTAAAGAGCTTGGGCAAGACTTTCAACAGTAGTCTGAAGGACACAGCCGCAAAACAGAAGACAATAAAAGACCTTGAAGAATGGTTGACGAAAATCGACAAATCTGGATTGCCTGGTCAATTTAAGGCATGGTTATTCCGGCATGCAGTTTTGCCTCGGATATTGTGGCCATTGCTCGTCTATGACATTCCGATTACCACCGTGGAATCGTTAGAGAGAGCAATTAGTAATCGGTTGAGAAGGTGGCTGGGCTTGCCGAGATGCTTAAGTGGTGCAGCTCTCTACGGGAACAGCAACGCATTACGCCTCCCCTGCAGCAGCCTCGTGGAAGAATTCAAAATCACAAAGACAAGAGAACTGCTACAGTATACAGAGTCTGAAGATCCAAAGGTGGCGGCAGCAGGAATTCAGATAAGATCTGGCAGGAAGTGGATTGCGAGGAGAGAGTTGCAAGTGGCGGAAGAGAGGCTTAGGCATAAAGATATCTTAGGGTCGATAGCTAAAGGCAGAGCGGGATTGGAATTTTTCCCCTCGATGCATACCATCAGTGCCAAAGGCAAGGAAAGACGCCATCTCATCCTAGAAGAAGTCCGAGAGGGCATAGAAGAAGGGCGTTACGGCAAAATGGTCAGTCTGAGTCAGCAAGGAGCCTGGACAAGGTGGGAGGATGTAGAGAAGAAAAGGGTTACATGGTCAGATTGTTGGCGGCCGGATTTCAACGAGATTCGATTCCTTATTAAATCAGTGTATGATGTGTTACCGAGCCCAACGAACCTGCACATATGGGGGAAGATAGAGACTCCCAATTGTCAACTATGTGCTAGGAAAGGATCTTTACAACATATCCTTAGTAGTTGCCCAAAAGCTTTGGGTGATGGACGGTACCGTTGGCGTCACGATCAAGTACTCAAGGTAATTGCAAATGAGGTGACTAAAGCTATGAGGGCTAGTAAACATCAACCAGGAAAATTGAAGCAAATCAATTTCGTAAAAGCAGGAGAGAAGATACAGAGGAAGAGGAGAGAGAAAACGAACCTGTTATCTTCCGCGGACGATTGGTAGTTAACAGTGGATTTGGAGACTCAGCTGAAGTTCCCCAGACACATAGCTGTAACATCGCTAAGACCGGACCTGATATTGCACTCTGATAACACAAAGCAGTGCATTATTTGGGAGCTGACTGTGTCATGGGAGGAATATATCACTCTCGCTAATGAGAGGAAGAGGTCCAAATACCAAGAACTGGTTGAACAATGTCAACAAAAGTCATGGAAGATTCATTATGACCCAGTAGAAGTTGGTTGCAGGGGCTTTGCTGGACAGTCTTTGGGCAGAGCCCTAGCAAAAATTGGTATAGTCAGTGCAGCTAGAGTGAGAGCGCTGAAGGACATTACCAACACAGTTCTGAAGGCGTCAAAGTGGATTTGGCTTAAGAGATCAGAGCCATGGAAGAAATAAAGAGGACGTGAGAGGAGCCTAAAGAATTAAGACTAAGATACACATTACAAACCATAAATGCATAATAAGTTAATACAAAGTTAGGATAGTCGGAATGTCAGGGGGGTTGAGGTTGGGAGGAGGGATGGACATTTTATTTATTTTATTTTTTTTTAATAATCCTTTTTTTTTTTTTTTTTTCTTTTCTTCCTCGTATACTGGTTATGGTCCGCTACGATTTAAGGTAATTTATTTGCCAGCGGTCACGAGCAGTTTTAGTTAATTGATTGAAACCTAATTGCAAATAATTCATGGGATGAAGCGGGGGGTGGAGATAGGTTTGAAATAGTAATAAATTAGAATGTAAGTTGAATAGAGTAGCGTTTTTTTTTTATTTATTTTTTTTTTTTTTAGGAATATGTATGAGATTGGTAATATGAACATAGGTTAATGATAAACGGGGAGGAAAAGTTTGGCAAAAAGCATGAGTTAATCTTTAGCAAATAATCTCGTGAGCCAAATAAACGGGATTATTATAATTATTTTTTAATTTTTTTTTTGCGAATAGGGGCATAAGGTAAAGTTAAAGACTGACTGAATAGTTTTGAGCGGGGGATTAATTCATGTTAGTTTAGTAGTATTAGTATAGGACAGATTTGGCGGGAAATTCGTGTAAGTCTAGCGAAGTGTAAATCATGGACACGGACGAGTATTAAAATAACATCTTACCTCGGTACCGATTCCGGAAGTAGAAGGAAGAAACCGGATGAGGTAAAGATGGTACTATATAGCAGAGGAGTGTGGAATGCCCTGTTTTCATTGGCTGTTTACTAAAAGACAGATGTCTATAAGAACGTCCGAAGTCTGGTTTTTATTTACTTTTTTCTTTGCTTTGGTAGAGGCACGAGCGTAGCACATCGCGATCACGGAAGACCTCCCTGATGCATCTAAGATGTATGATTGAAATGTGCCTCTGGTTATATGTCCATTTTTAAATTTAACCTTACCACATAAATATTTTTTTTGCCAATGGTACACAGGTCAAGTGACCAAATTTGTGAGCTCAATGAAAGGCATTTTCCGATCGGCTGTTTGTTGATCAATTCAGTGTTAATGTATAGAAAAATCTCTAAAAGGCCATTCTATCACGTAGAATTGAGTAAAGGTTGTTTTGCAAAATCATCATAATTAAAATGAGTGTTTTATTTTATTTTATTTTTTTAAAAACATTCACCCAAAAGGGGTAATGTTACCATATTAACAACCAAATATCAAAACACATTCAAGATTTTTTTTTTTTTAACAGTGTCTCTTTAATCCAATATGGCAAGAAATTATAATTTTCAGTTCAGCAAAGAATAAAATGTTGCTGTACTGGATCTATGCAGGGTCTACCTACAGGTTGATATGTTGACTATTATGCATTTGATACAGCCAACATGCATACTCAACAATGGAATTCATATTTGGGATTAATGTGTCAAAATTAATTATGTGGTCAATATTCATGTTAAAAGGATGTCTTGCACTTTATCCCAACCAGCCATCACCATATTTGCCCTGCTGCAAAGGAATATAAGAATACCAGCTCCTAGTTGTCACCTTGATGATTATGAGATCAAGAGTGTTCACTTAACCAAACATGTTGTTAACTGGATTTACATAGGGTGTACCTATAGTGGCATTTGACCCTTCCATTAAGTGATCATCATCACAGAAATAAAGACAAAGTAAAAATCTGACAACTCAGAAAATCAATTTTAGTCCTCAGTCATTCCCACAAGGCTGACAGATGTTCGTCTCTAGGGTGTCTCATTTTTTTTTCTTTTGGGTAAGATATGGCTTGGTAACACTGGTGATATCCTAATTGAACTCCCACATTAACAAAGTGGAAAGATATTCCTTGATTGACTGATTGATTTTAACAATATATCAACTCTTCTTGGCTTTTTTTATGCCAGGAGGTAAGAGAATTGCATTCATTGAACATTTACATTTTCTATGAAGTTGTTTCTTCAGAGTTCTTTTTCACATGGTCTAATTCAATATTAATCCTTTTTAAACTGATCTATTTGATCCATAGTTAGGACCATAACAGGTATTACCACTTAAGGGCAAAGTGGATTTGAGATTAATGGCAATGAGGAGGTACTTCATACTGCCTAGATCTCCAGAATTAATGCTTCCCTATCAGATGTAGTTTAGTGTCATACCCAGATCCATTTTTTGGCAGAGGGTCCTTACCCCTCTGCAAGGGATACACTCAGCATATTCTACGTCCTACCAACAGGATAAAAGATATCAGCAATTACAAAGAAGGTACAAAAATGAAAATAAAAACAAAACATTTTTTTAACATCCTACACTAAAAGTGACCTTATGGCATCATGTGAAAACTATAAACTAACTTTATTTTTCACATTTTCAACTTTTATCTAATTTGAAACTCTCCATATCAGGTTGAACTTGTTCAACATAACCAAGTTAAATATAATGTGAGACTAATTGGCTAAATAGATCAAAGTCAATTCAAGAATTTGGTAATTAATGAAAATTTGCATTTTGTAAATGAATGTTTGTAAAGATTGTAAGTCTAGCTCAGTGGTTAGAGAATAAGACAACATTTTAAGCAGAGCTTCCTGAACTTATAACCAAATGGGAGGTGCCCGTGGTGTAATGGTTATCGTCATAGAAAATGGACATGGTGACACGAGCTCAAATCCTGGACGAGACTGATTGCATTTCACATCGCACTAATACCCTTGGGAAAGGTACGAATCCAAGTATTCTCCCTTCAGCTATGGGTAAATAGTAGGACAGACTTGGTTCTTCAGCCTTGGTGAGGCAGCTAGTCTAGGAGAAGGAAAACTCTGAATTCAAACCTGTTAAACTCTGCTTAAAAATTGACCTTGTGTCATATCCTGCCCGAGCGGAGGGGTTGGGTAAATATATATAACCAAATTTCATTTTCATTCACTCCCAAATAAATTCATAGATCTCTTGTTCAGCAATCTACCATTTGAATCTGCCTTGGTAATTCCATTTACTGAAATAGGAAGCACATTAGTTAATGACTATAAACGAATAGCCAACACTGTTAGGAGAGTATGTATTTAACCGACCCCTCCCCACCATGGGCAGGATATGAAACTGAATGGTACCTAAAAGACTAGCCAAGGAAAATGACCAAAATATTGCAACTCTCTTAACTCATCCAAATAAAGAGACTTCATGGGTTTGGTTCATCAACCTTCATGGGTTATTTAATGCCAAAGTTATCCTTGTCAAACAACAGTGATACTATGTAAACCATGTCTGAGGGGGAGAGGTAAGAAGGTTCATACTTTTGCCAAGAGTATTAGTCCAGAAGGGAACCTATTAGCATGACCAGAGTTAAAACTCGCTTATTTTGAGGTCACAGTCTAGCACTTTAACCATTTTTCCACAGGGACTCCCCAAAATGACTAATAAATTTTTTTCTTAATATTCAATACTGATTCTTTCTGAAAAGCTTCTAAGTTTTTTGGATTTTTTTTTTTTTTTTAGAAGTAAAACATTAAAAAAAACTTATTTGTAAATCAGTAACTACACTGATAAGGAGCTTACTCTGTGTGTGTGTGTGCATATATATATATATATATATATATTTGTACAACAGATGATAGGAAAAAAATGAGGACAATCCACAAGACAAATCTCTACCACAGTCATCAGAAAAAATAAGCAATGGCAATGCTCAAGTTAATACAAATAAGATTAGACATTTTCTCTCACATGAATGACAAGTGTCAGAATCTTGTATCGGTAGTTTTTAGAAATAGGTAGCTCACTTTGACAAGCATCTAGTTTCACTGCCACAAGAAAATGAAAGAAATAATGGCATCGACATCTTGGAAAGTCTGTGATGGAAACTAGAGGCAACTATCTTGCTTACCCAGACAGCAATAATCAAAATGAATACTTTTCGCAGTGATATGGGGTAAGAAAGTGGGGAAAAAGTCTATGTATTAGAGAGTCACATGAATGAAAATCCTTTTTTAAAGAAATATTTTTTACCTAGTTTTATATTGCAAATGGGTACTAAAATCAGCCAAAAAAAAAAAAAGGAAAATAATGATTGATAGGTTTGAATGATATGTCACTCCCATCTAGGTTTACTTTACAGCTCAAGGCTAGGGAATTCCTGTCATCATACATTTATATTTACATTTATTGTGTAGTTGTTTCTTAAGAGTGTTTTTGCACAAAGTTATTTGATATCCAGTATTCCTATCAAATATAAATAATATGAACACAGTTGTATGGTTTTAATTATTCCTATCTAATACTAAAAAATATGATTTCAAGTAACTATTTCTATTTAATAATAATAACAATGACTATTTGTTTGCCCACAGTTATATGGTTTCAAGTAAGTAATAAAGATTATCATCATCATGTCGAGCCATCAGCATAGATATCCCTGACCCTCTCCCACCACCCTTCTCTATCGTCCAATGCTT
Organism: Sepioteuthis lessoniana; assembly: GCA_963585895.1. NCBI lineage: Eukaryota > Metazoa > Mollusca > Cephalopoda > Myopsida > Loliginidae > Sepioteuthis > Sepioteuthis lessoniana. Next base: position 50,224,954 of record OY757936.1, on the reverse strand, counting down.
CAGGCAGGTCTTCAAGGTTATATCTTATATTGGCACAGAGCTGTTGTATGGAGGTTCTAGAAGGTCATCCTGCCTTAGCTCGTCCATAAAGGGGTCCACAGGAGTAGGTCACTTATGAGTTCGTCCCTACTTTTCTAGCAGTGTCCCGCATGTCTGGTTCGTCTTACTTGGATAGTTTTCATGATGGGTGTTAAGTGGTCATACAGCTACTGCTTTGCAGGGTGCTACCTTCAGGACTTGTTCAATATTTCTCACAGCATTCTTGTTTAATTGCTGTCAAGCTTTTTCTCCATACATTTAGTTAGTGTCCAAGTAGTGCCTCAATACAGCAGTATCGACATGATCGCTGCTTGGAAAAAACTGCATTTCACTTTATTGGTCAAGTCTGACTTCCATATGACCGATAGCCTATTGATAGCTGCCCATGCCTTTGCTAGTTGTGTGTTGATGTCTGTCTCGGTTGATGAGACACTGCTTCATCTCCACACTAAACGGTAGCTCTCTGAAACTAGTAGACCAGTTTAACTAATAATAATCCTGCATAAATAATTATGACTTCAAGTAACTATTCTTGATACAAATAATTTACACTTATATGGTATCAAGTATTCCTATCAAATACAAATAATTTACAAACAGATCTATTTAATCCATAGATGTGACCCTAATAAGTACTACCACTCTTGGTCAAAGTGGACCTGAAGGTAATGGTAATGAAGAAGTATGCTATACTTCACAGATCTCCAGAACTGGAGCCTCATCATCAAATGCAGTATAGTGTCATATCTAGGACAACTTTTATAGTGGAAGGAAGGAAGATACCGTCAGTATATTCTAAGTAAAGTTGGCGACTGTAGTTGAGTGATCCGAAGGTTCCCTTTTCGATAGCTACTACACCAAGGTGTAAGGGAGGGCACTACTCTTTTCCCTGGATTGATCCACTTTACCCTTGATCCGTACCTTATAATGCTGAGTGTTAAGAAAGGAGACATCAAGTACCATTTTTTGAGTCTTTGGGATGACTTGACCTGGGATTGAACCCAGGTCTCTCAGGCCATGTGAAGAAATAATATTGCTTATGCTGAAAGTAACAAAAATGTCTTGCTTTCCTCTCATATCAGTCTTGCACTATAGAAAACAACATTACCCACCAAAAAGAGGTTGACATTAATCTAGTTCAAATGATGTGTTACAATTACTGAATAGTCCAAATGTTAAATAAGGGATTAGCCAATCAGAAGCATGAACAATCCAAATGTAGTTGAAGAGAGTGGCTGATTCTAAAAAAGACATTTCTTGAGGCAAAGCTGCCAGTTAGACACTGGTCACATGCCAGGAACAAAAAATACCTTCCACAAGTATGAATCAATACAAAGTAGATATTAGATACTGAAAGACTAAAATCACTTGACTCTATATGCAAATCTCATTGTTGAATATGAGTTAGGATCAAAGATTCACACCAAAACATTTTGGCAATATAAGATAACATAAATTATTACTTCTCCAGGAAAGGCTATCTATAGATACATGATTGAATTTTGCAGACAATTTGCATTATTGGCATTTTTAGAATAAAATATTTTGAAATTCAGGAGTAAACTCTATATCTGTGAAAATATGGTTACTGTATTTGACAGTTTATAAATCACACCCCAATTTCAGTAGGACAAATCAAAAAATTTTAGTGAAACTAAGTACTAATATTAAACGTGATGAAATTAATATAATGCACATTATGAATGATAACACTTTTAATCTGCATAATAGCCTTTTAAATAATGACAATAGGTATATGAAAGTTACTCTAAAGTCTAAGCTAATAGAAGTTGCCAGGTAGCTTATTTCAGCCAACTATCACAAATTCTAAACCTACATATGGTATATAAGATGCAGGGGAATTTTAAAAGATATTCTTAGTAAAAGAAAGTGCACCTTATATGCCATAAAATATGGTAATTTCATAGTCAGTACAATTCCCAAAGATATTATTATAAAGTGAATGCAAAAAGCCTCATTCAATATTTGAAGCAGCCTTAACAATTACATTTTTTGGTATACTTATTTATGGTCAACATAGTGGGTAAACTCATTTAAAGTCAGCACTGTTAGAGTCAACTGTTGGAGGTAAACTTATTTATAACATGTTTAGAGTGGATACGGCGACACAAGTTCAAATCCTGGACAAGACTGATTGCATTTCACATTGCACTAATACCCTTGGGAAAGGTATGAATCCAATTATTCTCCCTCCAACTATGGGTAAATAGTAGGACAGACTTGGTTCTTCAGCCTTGGTGAGGCAGCTAGTCTAGGAGAAGGAAAACTCTGAATTCAAACCTGTTAAACTCTGCTTAAAAATTGACCTTGTGTCATATCCTGCCTTAGCAGAGAGGTTGGTAAATATGATAACATGTTTAGAGTGTAAACTTATTGATGGTCAACACTGTTAAGGATAAACACATTTACAGTCAACACTTTCATCTGAGTATACTTATTCATGGCCAAAACTATTAGAGAGTATCTATATTTATGATCATAGTAATAAAATAATGCTGAAAGATTAAAATCACTTGACTATATACAACTTGCATTGTTGAATATGTGTTAGCATCAAATAGAATCAAAGATCTACACCAAATCTTTTTTACAGCTTATGGTGTATATAGAAATCATTTCTTTTTCCAAGTAGCTGATACATTATTGAATTTGCCAAGAATTTTTTGGACGGTTTTTCTTGTATGAAATCTTTGATTCTGCCAAAATATTGTTAATTTCATGTTTCAGAATAAAATAAAACCAGAGCCATTTTAAGTTTTCTTCAATTTGCAATCTAAAAATAAAACATCAGAAGAATTAGATATATTTTTTTGTTTGATTTAAAAAAAGAAAGAAAATCAATAAACATGTGTGCATTTTTAAAAAGAATCAAATTTACACAATACTTTTGATATTTGATACTCTGAACCTAATTTTATATTTCTACCAGGATATTTTGAATTTCACATTCCTGGATATAAACTGGCAAAAATAATAAAAAAATAAAGTTATTTTGATTAAAAAAAAAAAAAAAAAATTTTCTTCTTTTTTTGACTAAAAATTTATTTGAAATTTTTTTTTTTTTAAACAAGCCCATAATTCAAAAGCTATGAAAACTCCTGAGAAAATTTCAAAGTCAAAGATAAAGACTTGTCAATTCCAAAAATCTTACTTTACCTTATCAAAAAATCAATCCAAGAGAATGGTTTATGTAGCATTATAAGCAATGGTACTGCAATATCAAAAGAAAGCCAACAACTGAAAGAAAGATGAGTGAGTTCAATACTCTTCAGTAAGGTGATGAGCTTCAACTAGCACTCCTGGACCAGGTTACCAAATAGTGATAGGAATTGGAAGATATCACCTACTTGAGGCAGAAGTGAGGATGGAATGTTCTGTGAATCCCAGTTTATATATATATATATGGGAAAATTATAAATTAATCCAACAGTATGGAAATCTACAGAGATGAAAAATAAAGAAGAAACTAGGATTTTCAGAGGACGATTTTATCTATTGAATTATTTGCCAACATTAAAGGTTTTTGGTTTTTAGACGTTCATCAAAGTGTATGAGTTATAAAATAAAATGAAAAGGATCAAAAAGTTTTGAAACATTCTATTTCCATTGGTAGTGTTCTGTTTCAAATTTGTGTAATTTGATTATTTTTTTTCAGTCCATGCCACTTCAGTGTGTGTGTATATATATATTGTGAGGATTATTAAAAAATAAATAAATGAAATAAAACCTAAAATAAATGAATTAAAAAAATAGAGCAGTAGTTCCAGGGGCTTCCTGGTACCTGATCGAAAACATCTCTCACTAAGTGTTCACCACTGGTACTTGACAGAGCGCCTCTCAGCTGCTGGCAGGGTAACATGTGTATGCTAAGTCCTGGACTTAGCGGCAGGTTGTGTGTTCTGTTAGCAGCTGCCTCTGCTAAAAATACCTCACTGAAAACGCCCACTATACAAACGACAAATTTCAAACTTTTACCACCAAAAACAATCAAGATATTTCATCATCTGGTCTGAGAGACACGACTGTTTCTGCTGGTTCGGGAAAGTGGCCCACGCCACAGAATATTCATGAAGCCCAAAATAAAGTTTTGAGTTAAAAGGCATCCTCATCTTTTTCCTTTCTTCCTTAATTCTCTTGCAGCCATCCACAAACAAAGAAGCCAACAAGTTAATGGGGTAAGAAAAAGTCAGATACAAAACTCAAAACCCCCCCCATAGAATCTGATCACCTACACCACAAACAAATACACCAACCTTCTTATTCTCCATAGTGTGTGTGTGCGCGCGCGTTAATATTTATATTATTTAGTTCATATCTACCTGTTATAAACATTTCATAACTTATCTATATGTGTTTATCTATGCTAGCTTTCTTCCTGTCAGTCGAATCCAACAACCTGTTTATCTTTTAAGTATATATATATAAATGAAGAAGCCAAATTATTTTGAATGAACGATTTTGCAACAAATATGGAGATAAACTAAAAAAACCGGTTCTGTTTGATAGTATTGTTGTTTATAATGATACTAGAGTCAACAATTTTCTGGCATTTTTTTATTATTCATATAAACTAACTTTTGGGAATGTTTAAAATCAAAGTTGTGATTTATTTCTAAATTATGTTTTAACAAACCGTTATGTATGTTTGTTTCCTCAAGTCTCTAATATGCTCATAAATTCATTTTTTCAGACTCCTGGCAGATTTATGCACATATTTTTTTTTATTACAATTCAGACATGGAGTTTCATAAACCTTTGCTCTTTTTGTGGTTGGGGTGTGAATGCAGAACGAAGAACCAAAAGATACTAGAAGAGTCCTGTTCCAAGCAGAATGAAGCAGTCAACCATTTCGTGTCTGTTGTTCATTTCTTCCCGTTTCTACGACCTCAGAGATTGAACAGAGTGAGAATAAAATAACAAAAAAGTGCAAAATAGAGTTTTTGTGTCTTTCACTTCCCAGCCAATGAATGACTTCACTGAAGCAGTCACCACTGATCACACTTCAGATATACATTTTGGAGCAGGTGAGCATGCTACAAACATTCATTTGGGTGACAACACTGCATCTGATAATTTTTCAAATCCTCATTAAATCTAAAAGTAGATATTTACCATGCCAAGCGTTCTATGGCACTAACCTACAAGTCTGAAGTATGTATGTACCCAACCCCTCCACCACAGGCAGGGTGTAACATATGGTCTATTTTCAAGCAAAGTACTGCTTGTTTGAATTCACAATTTTTCTTCTAGACAGGTTGTCTTATTAAGACTAAAGAAACCAGTCTGCCCTACTGAGGACGGAGAAAAGATGGATTCATGCCTTTTCCAAGGATATTAGCATGAAGTGAACACAAAAAGCTTCATCCAAGATTAGAAGTTGGGTTCCAAATTTCTTTTTCTATTATGATAACCATTACACTAAGTGCACCTCTGAAACAGAATGAATATAAGTAGCTATTTTCTACAAGAACAGAGATTGATTACTGAAGAAATCCTCTTAACAGAATGGTTACTCTAAACGCGCCTTAAGTCTGAAGGAGCCAACCATCAATTTACCAATTAAGCCAAAGGTACTTCAAATGACTGCTCACTAGCAAGCAAATTTGCAATATTGAAATGAAATGCCCAGGGCTTGAGATTAATAGTATCCGATTGTCATGAGGACACTGGAATATTTGTTAGGGAATCTATCCTCCTTGTCAGTGATACCCAACCCCACAGTCATTTTTTAAAATCAAAATAAGTATATAACCATCTAAAATAAGATAATTTTACACAGATTTTTACACCATTTTGGGATAAGTTTTTATTTTTTCCCCATCTAAATCTGTGAAAAAGGGTTTTTTTCCTTTTTTTTTCTTTTTCACAAACGGTTTAGGAAGAGTGGCCGCATATTTTTTTTATTTTTAGTTTGGACTGTTATAAAGCTTTGCTATGAACTCGTATCAAACCATAAAACTCAGGTTTCGTTTCATTTCATATGCTCTGTACTTTTTCTATCATTAATAAAAAAAAATCTTGTTTTCAACTTTCTGCAATGATTTGAAAATTTGCCATTTTTTTTGTTGTTTTTTTTTTTTTTCTTTTAACACATAAGCAAGAAATTAACTTTTTAAAACAAAAACCTTCTTTGTTTAATTGATATCTCATTGTTTCTATATAAAAAAAATGCTGCGCAATTTCAAGACAATAAACCAAAATGAATATTAATTTCCAATGATAAATTATCTAAACTATAAAAACTATTGATGATAAAGTATAAAGAAAAAAAAAGACATTTAGATTTCGGGACAGTTCTGGAATAGTGGTGAAAAAAGCCTGGAATCCTAGAATAGTCTGATTTTCTCATCTTGAATTAAGTAACTGATTATTTTATGCATGTATTTGCTAATATTAAGCACACACAACAACAACAACAAAAAACCCTTTCAGATTAGTGGGTTAAGATATTTTGCTTGGGGTTAATTCTTAACTCGTAAGTTGGGAAATCTGACAACAATAAGTGAATACATTGTGTTTTTGTAATTGTCACTTTTCTCTTTTGTTCTGAATCTGATTGAATGAAAAAGTGGTAATAAAACTATTTTATTTATAAAGCTCTATACTGAAAAGCTTTTTGTTCAGGGGATTAGACTACAAAGATTAACCATTTACAGTAATCCAAATCTACTAATTGCAATAAAAACTAACAAGAGGGAAAGATAAACTAAACTATACTAAACCTTTTCTCTCTCTCAGTTCAAATTTCATTTTAACTCTTAAAATGTCAGACTCAAAGAAGAATTTTATGTACCCAAAATTAAAAAAAAAAAATTTGGTGATTGGAGTTAAACAAAACATGAATCCATTCTTTTTATTTTTAATATAAACAAAAAAAACTTCCTTTATATGATTACCATTTCCTGGAAAATAAGATTTTTAATTCATTTTTTTAAAATAAAATTTGAAAAGAAAAGAAAAAATTCAAAAAAATTGTACAGATTTGACAGGAAACAAAAATTTCTTCAATTATAATGTCACAAATCACCAGAAAAATATAAGATTTAATCATTTTATACATCAAAATATTTTTTTTTTGTTTTTTTTTTTTTAAATCAAGAATATACAATCCTGAACCAAAAGTTAAAAGAAAAAAAAAAAAAGAAAAAAAAAAAAACAAGGCCAATATTTGAATGTCACCATGCTGTCAAAGAAAAAAAAATAGAATGAATTTATACTGTTAAAAGCCCTTAAAATAATTTTTAAACATTTAGTATATATATGTTTACTCATCACCTCATGACTATCCCATTATTCCTAGTTTCATGTATTCTTACAACAAAAAAAATATATATATATCAGATGAAACTTAGCAATGAGACTGCCATCAAGATGTGGGTAAACATTCATTTATTTTAGATTTTTTCCACCTCTCATGGCTACTAATGGCACTTTTCCTGTTTTTAGAACTATTGGCCTAGCGGTTAGAGTGTTCGCCAATGATCCGGGAGACCTGGGTTCAATCCCAGGTTGTGTCATACCAAAGACTCAAAAAATGGTACTTGATGCCTCCTTGCTTAACACTCAGCATTATAAGGTACAGATCAAGGGTAAAGTGGAGCAATCTGGGGAAAGGAATAGCGCCCTCCCCTACACCTTAGTGTAGTAGCTATCGAAAAGGGAGCCTGTGGGTCACCCTGGACAACTGTCGCCAACTTTACTTATATATATATATATATTCAAAAATTGGGTTGTTCTAAAAAATAGCATCCAATTTTATAATAAACTTTTATTCCTGAATTAATGAATTTCAACAGTCATTTAATCAGTTAGAATATGATCCCTGGACATCTATGCATTTCTGCCATTAATTAACATGGTTATTTATGCCTGTACAATGAAACTCAGAAGTTTTTATTTCTCCTTTGAAATGGAATATTTTTTGGCAGAGAAAAAAAAGTGTCCATATGCTTGGTGGATTAAAAATGTGGCAAAATCTCATATCCCAAGTCAGTGAGATTCTGAAGTGTCATATCCTGGCAACACATGGCCAAGTATTGTCATGAAGCAAAATTATGACCATGCTTGAACTTGCATAAAAAAGGTAAATGCATCATTTATTTCATGTTCATAATTAGGGGCATCTCCTTCAAAATCAAATTCTGAAAGAAGTGATAGAAAATTAACACTTTAATTATTTTGAATATGAATTAACGCAAGTAGGGTGACCTGAAAGCTCTCTTTTCAGTAACCACTCCACTGAGGGGCAAGGGTTGGTGTTACTCCTTTCCCAGGATTGCTCCACCTATCCTTGATTCATACCTTATAATACTCAGTTTTAAGCAAGGAGGCATCAAGAATCATTTTATGAGTCTTTGGTATGAGTTGACCAGAGATTGAACACTGGTCTACTGGGCCATTGGCAAACACTCTAATCACAAAACCAAAGGGCCACTAAGGATTATAAGTTAAACAGCTTATACAAAAATCAAACATTATTTTCCAAACAACCTAATATAAATCAATTCATTGGCCTAGTGGTTAGAGTGTTCGCCAATGGCCTGGGAGACCTTGGTTCACTCCCAGGTCAAGTCATACCAAAGACTCAAAAAATGGTACTTGATGCCTCCTTGCTTAACACTCAGCATTATAAGGTATGGATCAAGGGTAAAGTGAAGCAATTGAGGGAAGGAGTAGCACCCTACCCTACACCTTGGTGTAGTAGCTATCAAAAAGGGAGCCTTTGGGTCACTCTCGACTATGGTCGCCAACTTTACTTACTTATATATAGAAATTAGAATTAAGAGCAAAAAGAAATTTAAGAGAATATCTCCCGAGACTATAATCAAAAACAAACCTTCCTCTTCTCTAATTTGTAAGTCATGGTGACTGACAACAAACCACAGAACTGATTCTCTTGTAATCAAAATAGTTAGGTACAAATTTTCAAGGTGCTTTTACCAGTTTTAAACTCAACATTCCTTCAAAGTGGTCAGTCTAAACATACAGTGCGAATACAAAATTAAATATCCAAGTTTGCTTTGATTTATTGCTGGTATGCTTATCGTATGCATTTTGAAGCATCAGAGATATCAAGAATTATTCGGGCATGGGAAGGCATTTCACAATGTGGTAACATTTGAATCAAAACTGCTTCCTTTTATTGAAATTCAACCAAGCAGCACTTTAATTGTGCCAAAGAAAAGAATTTAAGAAAGAACATCTCCTATATATATATATATACACATATATATATCTTGAAGACATATTTCATTAAACGGTGACTAACAAGTATTTAGTGTTCAAAATCTTTATTGGCTAATTTTCAAACAGCTTTCATCAAGTTTTGATATCTTGCTAGCCAACATAAAAAAGCCAATGAAAAACTAAAAACCAGATCCTTGTCTGTCATTTCCAGTAGAATATGCCTTCAAGAAAATCTGTTGATTGAATATATATATATATACATAAATATTATATGAAAGAGGAGATTTTAAATTGGTGCCAGAGAAAAAGAATAAAGAAGCCAAATTAAAAGATTTGAAAAAAAGAATAAATGGATTCCACAAACCTGCCAAATAACCTAGAAATGAAGACAACAACAACAGATTCAAATACAAAATAACAACAAATCACACAACAATATTACACATGTGGAGGTGGGGGCGGTTATTAATACAAGGATATCACCATATTTTTTAACATACTTTCTCAAAGTGTTTTATATCAGCAGCAGTTGATTTGTTATCAAAGAAAATTCAAAAATCCCACAACTGCTTTTCTTTTTCAGCAGGATTTTTTTAATTTTCACAAAATTTAGTTAACCCTTTTGGTAAGGAGAGCAACTTGTATCGTCCAAATATACTTAACACAACCAAAGTTCACATTACTTAAAAATTTGGGAGCTTGTGTGATATTACCAACTGAAAATGCCTCTTGTTTGATATACCTCGGACTTAAAATTCAGAAAAAGTACGTTATGACTTCTGAAAATTTTGTAAATTAGTTTTTTTAGAAGTATCAATGAATAAAAAAATTATGATATACATAACTGTGCAATATTCTCCCTGATGCTAATCATGTATTGCAGTATTGGAATTGTGAAACTTTATCTTTTTGTTTTTTTATTTGCAAACTTGTTTTTATTTTATGGTCATTCCAATAATCAAAATTTGTTGCCAAGTGCACCACACCAAAAGGGGTTAATACATTTACTATTGCCAACAGTTTTTTTTGAGTTCTTTGCATTTTACTTATAGATAATTCAGTTTACAAAGTCTGAAGAATGGATCAATCAAAATGTATTAACTTTGGAAAAAAAAAGAGTTCAATTGTCTGAATAAAATTAGGAATTTTAATGCATTTATCAAGTACAATGGGTCAATGGTCAAATGAAAAAAATACATTTGAATCATTATTAACCCTTTAAACCCTGAGCTCCTAAGCCTCAATTTACCCTCTGCCATTCGAGCATGATCTCTGCACTATGATGCTGAGGAAAATAAAACTATCTCACAAAATGCGATCAATGCTGTCAGAGTTAACTAAAAAAGTATTGAAAAAATATGCAATAATCCTAGTATTGACTCAAGATTTTCATTCTTGGTAAACATATTCATACATCATGCACATTTCAAACAAAATTAAGTATATTTATGTACTTATAAAATTTCAAACCAAAAGACATTATTGCTATTACAAATATTCACAAAATATTTTTTAAAAGAAAAACAAACAAACTACACTTATCAAGAATAAAACATATCAATAAAACAATATATTGATTACATGTTTTAAAATCAATTTCAACTAATGAAAAATTGTTTTTGCTATATTTTTTAAATGATTAAAATTTTCATGCAGTTTTGTATCTATTTTGAAATGATTATATACTGTGAAAATTTTTAGACAAAAGATATAAAAAGCAGCATAAAATCATTTTTTTTGTTTTTTTTTTTTAAGTTCAGCTTGATTAGGAATTTATACACATGATGAAATATCAAAGATTGTAATTCTGTACTGAATTATTTTAAGCATTCAAAAGACAAAATTATTGCAGACTTTATAGGAGATGAAGAAATAAACAAAATAAATCCAGTTGGACTTGGATGGGTTTGGTTAGTTTTACAGCATGTTGGGTTACTTCATGCTGAAGACAGTCTTTTTTTATGAATAATTAACATATATTGCTGATGTACAAGACAATCTTTTAACCTTAAAAAATACCCCACAAAATAGAGGATCATCTCATACACCAGGTATAAACTATGACCCTTAAATCCTGTGGTAAACAATAAGTTGTAAGCATGGGTGACCTCTGACTTAGTAACTAATGACACTCACTTTCTAATGAAACAGCTTGATTCACATTATTATAAAATAATAAAAAATAATGTAATAAAAGTACTTTCATCTTAAATAATATGTGGTATGATTGCATGACAACAATAGCATGCATATTCATCACCAGAAAAATCTATAATCATTGTCACGTTGCCATTTGCAAAAGCTGATTAGACGTACTGTGAACAAACAACTGCTAGCTATGAGCACATTCCCTTTATACTGCTTCGCTAAAGTGAAGAATAAAAAAAAATAAACTGTAATTGTAGATTGTCGTACTTAATTGACAATATCTCGCCTAAGTTTTTTGGTGACATTAAACCAAAATCACAACTGTAAACTAAAAATTTAGCACAATCTGGAAGGAAGAGCATCTTGTACGGTGAATATGACCCAAAATCTACATTTAAACATGGAAATTTAGGTGGGGGTCGTCTCATACCCACCTCCCAAACTCCTTGTATGCTCACATATATGGTATATTGTTTCAATTAACCTTTCCTACGCTTTGTTACCAAAGGAACCAGCTCATTGGCCTAGTGGGTAGAGTGTTCACCAATGGTCCGGGAGACTGGGATTCAGTCCCAGGTCAGGTTATACCAAAGACTTTAAAAATGGTACTTGATACCTCTTTGCTAAACACTAAGCATTATAAGGTACGGATCAAGGGTAAAGTGGAACAATCCAGGGAAAGAAGTAGTGCCCTGCCCTACACCTTGGTGTAGTAGCTATTGTAAAGGGAGCCTTCAGGTCACCCTCGACAACGGTAGACCAACTTTTTATATATATATAAAGTCCTTCTTACAGGCATACATTACTTATTTCATCCTTACTGCACAGGAACTGAGTATACTCAGTTCCGGGCATGCATACTTCAGACATGAAAACAGAGATAATTTGTTTTGGATAGCAGAATGTTTTTTAGAATTCCCCACATTTCATATGACATAGAATACCTATTTTATATATATTGACCAAATGAAATAGGTTACAAGAACTGATCTGGATATGATCTGTATGTTACATCACCAGCTAGTCGGGCGTATTTCTAAATCTATAATTAATCAGCACTAACGGTTAGTAATAATTTGTTTGTCCAATTATATGTTTTCAAGTATTTCTATCTAAGAATAATTTAGACATAAGTGATTTGAAGGATTTCAAATAAGTAATAATAATTTTCCTAAAGAATTATAGCTTCAATCGGTTTTGGTTTCTTTGCTTATAAACTTTTGTGGGTTATTTAATGCCAAAGCTATCCTTGTATAAAAACAGTAGTGGTACTATTCAACCCATAGCTGGGAATTTAATTTTTGAGTAATCATTCCTAATACAAATAATTTTTACACAGTTACAAGGCTCATTAAATAAGTTTCCAGACTTTTTTCGTATGGGCACTTTTATTAATAGTACACACATAAAACTCTAGTCCCCTTCGAAGTAATCTCTTCTGGCTGCAATACACTTGTACCATTCCAACAATTTCTGGAAGGCCCCATGGAAGTCCTCTTCTGTGAGTGTGTCAATGACCTTCATCACAGCCTCTTTCATCTCCTCAATTATCTCAGAACGACAGCCTCTAAGTTTTTCCTTGAGCTTAGGGAATAACCAAAAGTCACAAGGAGCAAGGTCTGGACTATAGGGAGGGTGACGAACTGTCTTGATGCCCATCTTCGTCAAATAATCTGTGACAAGAATGGAATTGTGGACTGGTGCATTGTCCTGGTGAAAATGTCACTGACCCAATTTGAAGAGTGCTGACCTCTTCTGACAGAATCTCTTCCTGAACTCCCTTAAAACCTCAACATAGTATTCCTTGTTGACTGCTTGTCCAGTGGGAACCCAGTGCATGTAGATCATGCCAGTGCTGTCAAAAAAAGGGATCATCAAAAGTTTGTGGGTGGATTTGCTCTGTCAGCATGCTTCCACTGGGAACTCTGTCTCTTGGTCTCTGGGTCATAGCAGTAGATCCAGCTTTCATCGCAGGTCACCGGAGCATCAAGAACTGCGAGATCTAAATTGTTCAGCTCGATCATCTCCTTGCTGTCATGACAACATCTTTCTTTCTCATCTTCTCTGAGCACCCTTGGGAAAAACTTCACACAAATCTTCTGCATCTTCAGTTCCTCGCAAATAATTGTGTGTACAGTTCCCACACTGACATCAAACTGTGCACTTATTGCCTCTATAGTAACACAATGGTCCTTATCCACGAAGTTCTTTATTTGGCCAATCAACTCTGGTGTATTGACTTTCTTACTCCTCCCACACCTCTCATCATCCCTCACAGACTCCCTGCCTTCCTTGAATCTCTTATGCCACTCAAAAACTGATGACCGATTCATGCAAGATGCTCCAAAAGCAGTCTGACGCATTCCATACATTTCTGTAGCATTTTTTTTCAAGTTTAAAACAGAATTTTATTGCATATCGTTCTTCTAAAGTGTTGTCACGTCCAGATTGGATTTTTGAAATTCACCAGCTGTGAAAATCAGGTTTTAGTAGGGTGTATTTGAATTCCTGCTGTAGCTGTTGATTTGAAGCTGAAATCATAAAAACTGGTCAGTTATCTCATAAGATGTATAGCAATAACATACTGAATTTTCAAGAGTCTACAACAATTTTAAATGCCTGTACAAAAAAAATCTGGAAACTTATTGAATTCACCACGTATGTAGTTTAAAGCACTTCAAGTAATTACAAATAACTAATAACAACCCTTATTAAATATTATAGCTTCAAATAACTATTCTTAATTCAAACAATGTGAATACAATTATGTAGTTCCAAGTATTCCTATCTCATACTAATATCTTCAGTTGGATCTATTTGATCCATTGATGGGACCCTAACAAAAACTACCACCTTGGAGTCAGAGTGAACCTGGAAGTAATGGCAATCAAATGATGGCTCTACATTCCTCAGAGTCTCAAAACTGGATTCAGTCTAGTTTCATAGTCAGGAGATCTGACCAACACTTACAGTCTACCTGGAGATTCAATTCTTACATTTCTCAAATTTGTTCTTCAAATTGTCTTTTCTTTTATTAATGCATAAACAGTGAACATGCACTTGAATAAGTAAAATAAAAAAATAAGCTGATGAAAAAGGTGAAGAAAAAAGTCTGCTTTTATGGAGAAAAACACATCCATTAACATGACATAATTGAAAATTATCCTTTGTTGATTATAAAGCAAATAATATTTTGCTACTATTTCTCAAGAAGTCAAGATAGCTATGGGAGAGTGGTTTTCTCACTCACTCTTTTCCATTGACCATTATGACATGCAAATCAAGTTATTTGATGATGAGGCAGAGCACAGGAATAAGCAAATTCATGCCTTTAAGTGTGAAGTGAACATAAGCAGTTTCAGTACAAATAATATATAGTCATATCTAAATTTTTAGGATAAAAAAAATTTCACCCAAGAAATTAAAGCAAACAAGTTGATAGCAGTTTCATTGGGTCAAAATTTACACTTTATAGAAAAGGCGAAAAGCAAACTGCAAAAATGAAACAAAACTTTTATTACAATTTTAGTCTACCTTACTTGAAAATTCCAAAGGTATAGATAGAATGTTTTAGCATGTAGTGTAATAAAAGTTATCTTAAATAATGTGGTATGATTGCACAACAAAAATACAATGCATATTAGAGAAATCTATAACCATTGACAAGTCACCACTTGCAAATAATATCTCAGTTATATATTTACAAGTCAAAATCCATGACAAACTATGCAGTCTCTATAATCTGTCTTGCCTTGGCTTATCACTGTATATAAGATTCTGGGGAAGATGTGTTATACAAGTAATACAATTGTATATCAATGGAAACAATGGGATGTAGCATGTAGGATGTGAAGCAAGACAGATGAATCCAAAAGCAAGTCAATAGTGTGCTTCACCTGATGCTGGGTGGAGGACTCTCATAGGTCAACAGCCAGGATCAAATAGTTCAGTCAGGAGAGTACTACAACTCATCTATAAAGAATGTTGTCTATTAATGAGAAAATAGACCTTGAAAGATAACCATGACTCCAAATCAAACCAGACACTGAAACCACATTGACCTTCACACAAGTCAACAAGGAGTATGTTCTGCTAAAGTTGGAGCTCTGGTACCAAAGTTAAAAAAAAATCAGCAACAGAGCTCAAACCAAACTTACTTAGATGCAAGAACACTTTCGATATCAACATGTTATGTCATTGTAAATTGTAGAAATGAAACAAAACTGTCATATAATAATTCTATTCTTATCTTAACTTACTCAAATACTCAAAATGAAAATATAGAATGTTTTAACCATGCAGATAATTTTGAGTACAATTATAATGATGAACAGAATTTGCCAATATAACATAAGATTTTTGTTGATGCTCATGAAGTATTTTGTGCATTTTGGTCAAACATGCATTTCTCAATCAAAATGAAAAATTTTCATCAGGAGAAAACATCAGGATATGTATGTAATTACCCAACCCATTCAGCACAGGCAGAATGTGACACAAGGACGATTTTTGAAGCAGAGTACAGTTGGTTAGAATTAGAAGTTTTTTTTTTCTCTCCTAGACTGGTTTCCTAAGCAAAGCTAAATAACTCAGGCCTGCTATTTACTCATAGCTAGAGAGAAGAATAGATGGATTCATGGCTTTCTTATGGGTATTAACATGAAGTGAAAAGCAAGAAGACTTAATGCTGGAATTGAATTTGACTCACGAGTATATATGTGTAAATAACTCGATAGCAAATTTTCCCAATGAGGTTAGCTAATTTGCATATTTTACTTCAAAACAAACTTTCTATTGACTAACATTCATAAGTTGAGAAAGTATTGCACTGAAATAACAAACAAAAATAATATCTTTTATTACTGAATATTGTAAGAGCAGGATCCAAACTGATTTATTATCTTGGCTAGTTGGTGTTTAATGGTATATCAACCCTTGTGGGATATTTAATGCCAATTCTTGTTTTCTTTTTTATATGTATGATTTGTAAGCAAATAGTTTGTACATAAATATTTTCATTTTTAAACTGATTGTTAGAGTGCAAGTCAAAGGTTATAAGACAAATTTTATTTCACAGGTACAAGTTTTGTAGATGGTTCTGTTTAGTAACTCTATATATTATATCTCTCTACTAGATTAAGGTTTGCAATTGAATTATCAGTTTCAATGTGCATACTTTCTTCATCATCAGATCTATTTAGTGTTTAGGAGTTTTTGCTTGTTTGTATCGTGTTCTTTAATAATTTTGAGGGTGATTTTATTCTTGATGTTGAGGGGTCTCTAGATTGAGATGAGGGTTTTTATAATTTCATTTTTGTTCATTATATGCTATCTTGGTTTGGTTTGTTGGCTTTTATGGCATATCAACCTTTGTAGGCTATTGAACACCAAATCCATTATTATGTACATAATCTCTTCTATTTAAAACAATTCAGTTTAGCATAAGTACAGTTTAATTGTCAAAAACATTTCCATTTCACACTATTCAAGCAGTTATATGTAACAATTCAGTT
Organism: Sepioteuthis lessoniana; assembly: GCA_963585895.1. Lineage (NCBI taxonomy): Eukaryota > Metazoa > Mollusca > Cephalopoda > Myopsida > Loliginidae > Sepioteuthis > Sepioteuthis lessoniana. The sequence continues at coordinate 50,208,047 of OY757936.1, read as the reverse complement.
AAGTGTAAATACAGTTTTAATGTCGAAAAACAGTTCTATTTCAAATAATTCAGTCAAGCATAAGCACGCAGTTTAAATGCAAGTACGGTTTAATTGTCAAAAGCATTTCTATTTCAAGCTATTCAGTTTACTCAAACAATTCATTTTAGCCTAAGTATGCTGCTAGTTATATTTAACCCATAGATAGGGCCCTATCAGGTGCTACCACTCCGGGTCAGAGTGGACCTGGGAGCGATGGCAATGAAGGGGTACTCCACATTCCCCAAAGCTCCAGCACTGCTAGAACCTCACCATCAGATTGTTTAGTGTCATATCCAGGACACTCGTTGGGGGGGGGTCTTACCCCTCTGCAAAAGTGCAGTCAGTGTATTCTACAGCCCCAGCTGACTGGGCAAATGCTATCTTGGAAAATCTTCCAAATAGCAATCATATATATATATATATATATATATATATATATATAAAAAAGAGGTTTATGGTTTTTACTAGCTCACTTGGTGAGTTAATGGAGGACCAAATGTTGCAGTATTGTTAAATAGTGCTCAATATCAATGATAGAGCATATATATATATATATATATATATATATTACATGATACTTACATCCACACATATGTGCACAAACACAATAGGTAATATATACATTACCAGTCAAAATTATTTAGCCACCCTCCAAAATTTTAATTTATCTGAAAATTTTTTTAATGAAATAAGTAAAGCACTACAATGTTAAATTTATCATACTAAATACAAGTCATTCTCAGTAACTTTGACCTTTGTATAAAGACATTTTTTGAAAAATTGATTTGAAGATGTTTTTCTTCTTTAGTACTGAGCACGAATAAAACATTTTCCAAAAGTTACTTGATACCACCACTTGAACTCACATTAGAAATATTGGGTTAAATTACTGCTTGCTAGACACTACCTGTTTTACCTATGCAGAGGACAATTTCATCAGTCATCAGGATGTATGACAGAAGGCTGACTGCTCCAAACATCACTGCACAACTGAATCAATGTCATGAAAAAAATGTGTCAACATCCACTGTGAGGAGAAGACTCGGTGAAGCTGGCCTATATAGTAGAATTGCTGTCAAGAAACTACTATTGAGGAATTAGAACAATGTCAAAAGTCTCCACTGGGCCAAGGCACACAAAGACTGGATAATAAAGTAGTGGAATAAAGTCCTTTGGACTGACAAATCAAAGTTTGAAATCTTTCAGGATGGTCTATGTGCAGTGAAGAGTTGGTTAAAGAGAAGCAATCCCTTGTATCACACCAACTGCAAAGTATGGAGGAGGCTTTATTATGGTGTGTGTTGTGGGGGGGGGGCTTCTGCCAATTGCAAAATTGGGGATTTGCACCAAGGGAAAGGCAATTCAACCAGACCAGCTATCACAGCATACTGCACCATCACATAAATTCATCTAGAATGTGGCTTGTCTGTCAAGGATTGGTACTCATGCAAGATAATGAGTGAAAGCATGCTAGTAAACTCTGCTAGATGTACATCAAAACTAAAGAGGAATGGCATGTCCTTCAACAGATGTCTTGGCCATTACAATCTCATTGAACTGGTGTGGGATAAACTTGACCAAAAAGTCAGAGCTAAACACACATAGGTCATGCATATATATATATATATATATATAAAATATGATATATGAATTCACACAATTGGTCAAATAAATATATATATATATATAAAATATGATATATGAATTCACACAATTGGTCAAATATATATATATATATATATACATACACACAGAGTAGATTATATATATATACACACACAATAGGTTATATATATATATATATATATATATATATATATAAACACACACATACATGATAGGTTATATATCAATGACTTATTTAAGCCAGCTGTGTGGCTTTATCTTATTTAAAAAGACACAGATTCAGCAGCATAGTCATCAATGTGTGGGTACCAATAATAACAAACTGGACTGTTAAAATCTTCCAACACATTTGATTGGATAGTGTATCAGTCTTTGTCTAATTTTATAAACTCTGAGTTCTGGCACCTGTGAGATCTTTCTTTTTGCAATCAAGAGCAATTTGCATCTGACAATCATTAACCTCCATAGCAACCAGAAGCACAGGTGTCAAATGAATCCTGACAACAAGACAAGCTCGCTGAAAACTAAACTCTGCAGGAACATTAGAAACAATATGATACTTCAAACTATGATTAATATGTTAGTAGTTTAATTGATAACAGATACAGTTGGCTTATTTGCCACAGATTTTTAACCAATGTGTTAGTACAGTCAGGATCAGTAAGAGGTTAATAACCTCTGAAAGTTGATATTTTATTTAAAATTCAGTAAATAAAGCAAGGGAAATAAACCACCTTTGCAAATTGAGTAAACATTTGTTTTACTGCCACTCATAATTTCTATTGATTGGTTGATTACAATACTATGTCAACCCATTTAGGGTTATTTTATAGCTAGAGAACTGCATTTATTGTACATTTTTATTCACATTTTTGTGCCGTTCTTTCTCATGAGTTTTTTTGCATATGGTTATATGATATCAAGTATTCCTATCTAATACGAATAATTTGCACACAGTTGTAAAGTTTCAATTATTCTCATCATCATGTCATGCCACCAGCATGGATATCCCTGACCCTCTCTCACTACTCTTCCCTATCATTCATCGTTTCTAGCAGGTCCTCAGGGCTACATCCTGTATTCTCACGGAGCTGCTGTATGTAGGTTCGAGCTGGTTGTCCTGCTTTTGTTCGGCCATATGACGGGGTCCATAGGAGAACATCACTTATGAGCTCGTCCCTGCTGCTCCAGCAATGTCCTGCATGTCTGGTTCGTCTAACTTTGACAGTTTTCGTAATGGGAGGTGGACGTACAGTTGGGGCTTTGTGGGGTGTTGCCTCCAGGAACTGTTCAAAATTGCTTGCATCATTCTTGAGTAGTTGCTGTCAAGCTTTTTCTCCATCCATTTAGATGGTGTCCAAGTAGTGCATCCATATAGTAGTATCAACATGACCGCTGCTTGGAAGAAACTACATTTTATCGGTCAGGTCTGATTTCCATATGACCGATAATTTATCAATAGCTGTCCATGCCTTTGTTAGCTGCATGTCGATGTCTGCCTCAATTGATGAGACACTGCTTCCTAGGTAGGTGAACTTATCTACAAGTTTCAGAGAGCTACCGCCTAGTATGTAAATGTCACCTGTTTGACTAAAATACATGTATTCCATTTTGTGTGCATTGACATGGAAGCCAATGCCTGTGGCAGCTTGTTCCAGACTATGCAGTAGTGTTTCAGCTTGGGCAGGTGTATTTGTCAGAATTGCTTTGTCATCGGCATAGTCGGCTTCGGTAATTGTTTCTGCGGGCTACCTTCTGTTTCTTTTCTTTGTCAGCTCGAGGCCATTTTCTTTGATTTTATCAATCGATGTTCTAAGCATGTAGTCTAGACAGATGATAAAGAGGTATGGGGCTAGTGTGTCGCCTTACAGTACTCCTGCTACTATGTCAAAGTAATCTGTGTCTCTATAACATTAATAATAATATAGTTTCAGATAATTATTTTCATCTCTAATAATCATGAGTTTACACATACTTACATGGTTTTAAGTAACTACTGATCATCTTACTATTGTATAGCTATAAAGATATCAATAATAACAGTAATACATATACAGCCGGACTCTCATTTCAGATATGAACGGGTTTATTAATTTCTGGCTTCAGTCCTTGGCGACACCAGGAGAGAGACAAAATTCTTAAAAGCCTATGCTAACCATACTATGCTGATACCACCACCAACGCATGGTGCATCTTGTGGTGTTTAAGATCTCAATTAATCTCTGCTGGTTGAGATCTGAAAAACTCAACTACTAACTTCCACAGTCGACCTCGACTAAGTCTCTTCAAAATCCTCAAATTCTTAAGACCATCTCTTCTGGACATGACATCATCCACATTTCAGCCCCTTTCCTGTCTGGGAGTTTATTATGACAGATGATGATTGTTGTATCCTTTCTGCACGAGCCTAAGACTGCACCATCTGAGTATGAACCTAGACTAAGAGACCCGAGTAGTTCAAAGCCTTACCAAACTAAATAAAACATAATTAATGAAAAATGATTAATATAAAAAAAATCATTACCTTAATTATATAACATTAGTAAACCATTATATCTTTAAGCAACTATTCTTAATATAAATCATTTATAGATATTTGATATCAACTATTCCTATCTAATAGAAATAATTTTTTTAAATAGACCTATTTGACCTAGAACTGGAGCCTCACCATCAAATGCAGATTACAGTCATACACAGGACACCATTTCTTGGGGCATGGGGTTTTTCCCTCCTTTGCAAGAGAAAAAGTCAGCATATTCTAAATTTCACCCACAGTGCAATGATTTTTTATTCAAAATTACGAAGAAAACAATGAAGAAAACATTTAATTTAAACTCTTTATTTTATCTTTATTTAAACCTTAGAGAATAAGCAAAGATTTGCAACATGGTGAGATTTGAACTTTGAGTCAAACCACAAAAAAATTCAATGAATAAAATTTGAATTAAAAAAAAAAAAAAAAAAAAAAAAATTAATGTTTATAATTAATCAAAAGCTTTGTAACCTTTAAAAATGTTACAAATACAATTAATCCAACTCCGTTTAATGTACATCCTCAAGAAAAAAAAAACCTGATCGAAATTCAAACTAACAATTAAAAGCCCAAGATGAGATGGAGAACTGAGAACCAAAAATTTTAAAATAAAATTTTCTAAATCATACATAGTAACAGAAGAGGAATGTTTAATCAATAATCAGATTTACAGATAAAACTTTTTTTAAAAATGAAACAAAAAATCCTATAATAACAAACCATCATTTGATAAAATTGACACTTGAAGAAAATAGAGAAAGAAAAGAGTGATGGAGTCACAATTGGAACGGAATCAAACTTCCAAATTTAAATACACAGTTACAATTCTAACTATTTTTCATTTGAAATATAAAGCAAATAAAAAAAAACTCTCCTTGTAAATTACAGTATAATACCCAAAATGGTTGAAATTTTTAAATATATAATAGCTATTTAAACACAAGAAGGATATTACAGTTAACAGATTATATATATATATATATATATATATATATATATATACACAGACCTATATAAAAAATAAAATTAGACTTTGAAGGCTGATGCTGATTTTGATCTATTCTAACTCGAAGAAATGTTAACAGAATTAGCAGTTCATAAACTATATCAACTAATGAGATTATATATTAATTAAAATAATTGCAAACAAGCTGCTCTTCTCATAATAAGCTGAGTGGAACAGCCTATGTTGAAAAGAGTTGCTCCATGCTAAAAACTGTTGAGTTGGTTAAAACACTGATGTTACAAAATAGGACTTTGTGCTCTATTCATGATCCCCACCTTTTCTACAGCTACCACTATCATCTATCTGTCTCAAGTGTGCATAGTATGAAACTCAGAGTCACCAGAATAAAGCATAGGGTCCAATTTGTAACAGTTTTACATCCAGCCATTTTTGGCATAGAGCAACCCTTTTCAAAGCAGGATGTTCCTCTAAGAATATTATTGGGAGGAGCAGCCTGTTTAGAATTATTTGATTAATATTAGTATATAGGTTAAAAACTGAAAAGCTGCAGGCCTTGATGAAATACCCTCTGAAGTTTAGAAGAAAATTTGACAACATTCTTCTCAAACTATGCAATGCAGTCTATAAACAAAACAATAGAAATGGATAAAAGGTTGCATCCTTCCCTTCTCCAAGAAAGGCAACTTTGGAACCACTAAGAACTAAAGAAGCATAACTAACTGCCATAGCTGCTAATGTCCTGCTTCTCAATCATATCCAGCCCTGAATTGAGAAAAAATTTTAAAAAGACATTAGGTTTTGTACTTCATTTTCTAATTCAATTCCTCATCCACAACGCAGGACATCAAGCGTCTGCTAACAAAAAAAACCTCTTGCTGTCTCACTGCATGACAATTTTATACCCACCACTTATGATATGGAGGTGCCCGTGGTGTAGTCGTTATCGTCGTAGGAAATGGACACGGCAACACGAGTTCAAATCCTGGACGAGACTGATTGCATTTCACATAGCACTAATACCCTTGGGAAAGGTATGAATCCAATTATTCTCCCTCCAGCTATGGGTAAATAGTAGGACAGACTGGGTTCTTCAGCCTTGGTTAGACAACTAGTCTAGGAGAAGGAAAACTCTGAATTCAAACCTGTTAAACTCCGCTTAAAAATTGACCTTGTGTCATATCCTGCCCAAGCGGAGGGGTTGGTAAATAGTACCACTTATGATACATCCAGGCGTTGAAATTTTGTCAATTTTTGCTCTCAAACATCTGGGCACCTGAGCCAAATCATGTGTCCTACAGGATGCTCAAGTTGTCTTTTCTGTAACTTTAAGAACATGCATTTGATCCAGGCAGGCCAGATACAACCAGGTTCTCTTACAAAGATCAGAACGGCTTTCAAAAGAATTGATCCACAACCTCATAGATTCCGACAATCTGTCAAATCATCAAAGGGGTATTAGCAAAAATTCTTGGAGCTACATTACTGTTCATGGTTTTCTCTAAAGCATTCAATTCCATACTTGGAGGAAAGAAAGAGCCAATACAACTTGTATATGGTCTTCCCAAAGAAATTGTCACTGATGTTTTACAAAAGCAAAGATTCGCTTACCTAATGGAGACTTCAACATCTTCAACACAGATGCTGCAGTCTTGGCAAAGAGATACATAAGTACCATATGCCAAGATTACATATATCAAACATTAATAGATCAAATAAAAGAAAATAGTTTCTTATTAAAAAAGACAAGAAGCTAACAATATCCCGCAGAAACTATGACATGCAAACTATATATATGAGCTAACACTTCTTGCAAATACACCAGCCCAAGCAAAATCCCTACTCTATAGTCTAGTATAAGGCAACAGGAGACATCAATGTCTACATGAATACAAATAAAACAAAGTACATATTTTAAACAAAAAGGAACTATCTCCACTCTAATCGGTAAGCCTCTAAAATTAGTGAATGAGTTCATATACTTTAGCAGCAATATCTCACCTAGTTGAAGGTGTGGAATGCTATTGACGAGTTATCAATTGTAGAGAACTCTGATATAACCAATAAGATAAAACGGGATTTCTTCCAAGCTGTATTCATACTACTATATAGACACTAATAAAATGCACAGAGAAAAAGCTGAACATGAACCACACAAGAATGCTACACTGTTCTGAACAAATCCTGGAAGCAACACCCAACAAAGCAACAGCTGTATGACCACCTGCTTCCCATCTCACAAACCATTCAAATAAAACAAATAAGACTGCTGGAGAAGTAAGAATGAACACATAAGAAATGTTCTCTTATGGACGCCTACGTGTTGATGTACCAGTATTGGTCCACCAGCAAAGATACTTAGTTCAGTGTGGACACAAGATGCAGCCTAAAAGACCTGCCACAAGTGATAGATGATAGGTATGGATGGAGAGAAAAATTTTGGGTACTCCATGCTAACAGTGCAACTTGATGATGATGATAATATAACACCAACATTAAAAGAACTTAATAAAAAAATGTATCCACAACTAGTTGTTCCTCTTAACTCTTTTTCAAGGAGGGAACTAGCTTGTTTAATATCTCCATATAATCAACTGGGATAGTGTAGAGATAGAGTCAAAGGCACCTGGCGACTGTCAGTTTCATGACTCTGCAATCATGAGAACAAGTAGTTCCCATATGGTGTGTATCTCTGTATAACAGTCAGTAAAATAACTAG